>JAWNOW010000671.1:0-35403 GCA_035045625.1 Drosophila formosana | reverse complement strand
AAACCGACAAAATTGGAAAATTTTTATATTTATTGACTTAAAAATATTAAGAAAACTGCAAAAATTCCAAAATTTTAAAAATCGACAAAAATTTAAAACTTTGAAAAATTTATAAAAAAAGAAAATTTTTTTTCAAAATTGTTAAAACTGTAAAATCGACAAAATCACAAAATTCTTTAAATAAGGAAATCGACAAAATTTGAAAATTGTAAAATTTGTTGAATTACAAATATCGAGAAAAATGCAAAAATTCCCAAAATTCAAAAATCCACAAAAATTTTAAATCTCAGAATATTTCCAAAACTCAAAAAAAAAATTTTTTTTTTGTATTGTAAAAACTGTAATATCGCAAATTTCTCTAAATTAAGAACTCGACAAAATGGGAAAATTTTAATATTTTTTAACTAAAAATCGAATAAAATGCAAAAAATCCCAAAAATTCAAAAATCGACAAAAATTTAAAACTTGGAAGAATTTATAAAAAAAGAAATTTTTTTTCAAAGTTGTAAAAACTGTAAAATCGACAAAATCACAAAATTCTCTAAATAAAGAAATCGACAAAATTTGACAATTGTAAAATTTGTTGAATTACAAATATCGAGAAAAATGCAAAAATTCCCAAAATTCAAAAATCCACAAAAATTTTAAATTGCAGAATATTTTAAAAACTAGAAAAAAAAATTTTTTTTATTCGTAAAAACTGTAATATCGCAAATTTCTTTAAATTATGAACTCGACAAAATGGGAAAATTGTAATATTTGTTGAATTAAAAATATCGAAAAAAATGCAAAAATTCCCAAAATTCAAAAATCGACAAAAATTTAAAACTTTGAAAAATTTATAAAAAAAACTTTTTTTTGCAAAATTGTATAAACTGTAAAATCGACAAAATCACAAAATTCTCTAAATAAAGAAATCGACAACATTTGAAAATTGTAAAATTTGTTCAATTAAAAATATCGATAAAAATGCAAAAATTCCCAGAATTAAAAAATTTCTCTAAATTTTAAACTCAACAAAAAAAATATCGAAAAAAATTCCAAAAATTTCCAAAATTCAAAAATCGACAAAAATTTTAAATTTTGGAAAATATTCCGTAATTAGATGAAAAAAAGGAAATTTTTTCTAAAATAAAAAATGTAAAATCCAAATTTTCTATTAATTAAGAAATCGACAAAATTGGAAAATTGGAAAATTTGTTGAATAAAAATATCGTGAAAAATGCAAAATTTCCCAAAATTCAAATATCGATACAAATGTAAAATTTGGTCCAACGATCAGATTGCAGTAGTGCGAGTGAAAGAAACGAGAGTTGATATCGTGGAAATAATATTAAACGTTTATTCGACAGTCAATTCATTTGCTGCGTTCTATTCAACTTAAAGACTCAAAGCGAACTCTTTTACACATCGCAATATTCTATGTATATGATGAAATTCAACACAAGGATGCCATATCATTTTATGCTTAACTTAGAGTTGCCAGATTATCATTTTGTTTCTTACGTTAATTCGTTAATTTCAAACACACCCCCTCAAAATGGTAATCTTAAATACTTATCAATCCTAATGATGAACTACATTCATTGTGCTTTTGGCCGCCTAGGCCTTTCGTTAGAACATCTGCGGGCATATGCTCTGTCTGCATATACTCCACAGAAATGTCGCCACTCTTATGCATCTCCTGGATAAAGTGGTGCCGCACGTCAATGTGTTTTGTGCGAGGATGGAATCCAAAACCTTTGACCAAGTGCTGAGCGCTTTGATTGTCATTGAAGATGCTCACGCACTTACACCTTAGGCCAATCCTGTTTAAAAGAGCTTTCAAGTATAAAGCCTCTTTCACTGCCTCGGACATGGCTAAATACTCCGATTCTGTGCTCGATAATGCGACAGTACGTTGCTTGCGCGCCTCCCAACTTATGGCGGCGCCTGCCAATACAAATGCTTGACCGGAGTAGGAACGTCGATCTGTCAAGTTTCCTCCCCAATCAGCGTCGACCACACCATATAGACTATCTCCCGTCTGCTTAAAGAGAAGTCCAACCGTCTTTGTACCGCTTAGGTACCGAAGGATACGTTTCGCTGCTTTCCAGTGGTCGATCGTGTAACATGAGTTGAATTGACTCATAAAATTAACCGCATATGCTATATCTGGTCGTGATGTAACTGCAAGAAACATTAAAGATCCAATTAAGTTTTGATAAGGATACTTTTTCATTTCGGCTTCGATTGGATGCTCTGGTTTTCGCAATGTTGACTTTGATTCGATGGGTGTTATCGCCGGTTTACAATCACTCATTTCAAATCTCTTTAGTATAGCATTTATATACTTTTCTTGAGAAATGAAAACTTGACGCTTCCTCTTGTCCTGTTTGAATTCGATCCCCAAACACGTTTTTACTGCGCCGAAATCCTTCATCTTAAATGCCTTGCTGAGATGTTTCTTCGTTTGCTGTAACCATTCTGGATGATTTGAGGCGAGTAGCAAATCGTCCACGTAGATCGTGACTATTAGAAGTTTTTCGTTTTGTCGTTTAACAAATAAACATGGATCCTGCTCAGTTGGTTCTAGTCCTATTTCCTGTAGATTCTTTGTAAGTTTACAATACCAACGTAATCCAGATTGCCGTAGTCCATAGAGTGCTCGCTTTAATAAGCACACTGGGTCTCGAATTACTCCTAAGGCTTTTCGCCACTCATTAGATGCTTCCACGTACTCATAGTCAGGACGTTGTTGTTTAGATCCGATTGGGTCACCAGACTTCAGCTTTTCCATAAACTCATTGAAGTTCTCCGGGATGTTCATGTAAACTTTCTCTTCCAGCTCTCCGTTAAGGTATGCTGTGACTACGTCCATTTGGTGAATTTCCATATCAAATTCTGCTGATAAAGCAGCTAACAATCTTACGGACGTGAATCGCGCCACAGGCGAATAAGTTTCATGAAAATCCTCTCCGGGCTTCTGCGCATAACCTTTTGCGACTAAGCGGACTTCTTCTTGCCTGATACGCTGCCATCATCTTTTGTTTGGAAAACCATCTTGTTACCAATTACTTTGCGTTCCTTTGGTCGTTCAACAATTTGCCAGGTCTTGTTGAGAATTTGTGCCATGAATTCGTCTTCCATAGCTCTTATCCAGTTATCAGCATTGTCACTATTTTGTGCTTCCGTAATAGTCAAAGGATCATTTTGTGTTGCAACGAATGCCATTTCGCACTCTTCAAATGCATCCTCGAATGATGCTTCATTTACATCCTGGTTTTCTTGACTATTTTCGCGAACCTCGACTCTTGGCTGATAGGCCTTGCGGGGTCTTCCGCGCTGACCAGTCCTTATCATCTTGGGACGTCCTCTACCATGTCTCACCGGCTGAATTGCCTCTTCGGCTGCGCCCTCGTCACTCGATGAACTGTCTTCCGGTTCATTTGCGATACTGTCTAGCTGCATATCGATGCAGTCTTCTGGTTCATCATAGAACTCGCCAAATGCACTCTTGAATCCATAAACATTCATGAATTTGACGTCATTACTGATAATAATCGTGCGTCGCGAGGGGGAATACAATCGATAGGCTTTCGATTCTGTAGCATATCCCAGTAGTATACATTCTTCTGACCGCGACTCGAATTTTCCTTTGTTCTTTCCTTTTATCAACGCGTAGGCCTTTGTACCAAATGTTCGCATGTATGCCACTGTCGGGACTTTTGCAGTCCAGTAAGTATATGGCAGGTCTCCAGATAACGCTTTGGTAGGACATCTATTCCGGATATACGATGCCGTGTTAATCGCTTCCGCCCAGAACGAAGGTGGGGCTCCTGATTGTTTCATCATACATCTGGCCATCTCTACTAATGTCCTGTTTAGTCTTTCAGCTATACCGTTTTGTTGCGGCGTATAAGGAGCAGTCAATCGGCGGCCAATACCATGCTTCTTCAAGTAATCGTCGAAATGTTTGTTTCGAAATTCCGTGCCATTATCGGATTGCAGATTCTTGATTTTGTGGCCTGTAATATTCTCAGCAGAAGATTTATAAGATTTAAATACTTCGAATACTTCTGACTTTTGCTTCAGAAAATAAATCGAACAATAACGAGAATAATCATCTACAAACGTTACGAAATACTTATATCCGCTTAACGATTGGGTTCGCATTGGTCCACACACATCACTGTGGACTATTTCCAATGGCTGCTTCGACCTCTTTTCCTTCGCGCTCTTGTACTGGTTTGCTGTCTGCTTTTCGCTTATGCAAATCTCACACTTCGACATCTTTGCGTTCTCTCCAATGACCATTCCATGCACCTTCCCAGTCTTTGACATGCCCCTTAGATCACATTCATTTAAATGGCCCATACGGCTATGCCAGATATTTAAATCACTTTCTTTGTTATTTATATTGTTCGCTTGATGTTCTTCGGCATTCAAATAATACAGGTTTCCATATCTTTTTGCACGAAGCCATACTTCTTTTTTATTTTTCATAATAACTGCTTCATTTTTACGAAAATGCACTTCATAACCTTTGTCAGTGATTTGGGAAACCGACAGCAGGTTTTGCCGTAGTTCAGATACATACAAGACTTTATTCAATATAATCTCATGCTTCTTTTGCTTCTCTTTAACTTCGATATTTACGTCGCCTACAGCTTTCACCGTTGCTGTATTGTTATTCGCCAAATGCAATGTTTTCACGGTTTCTTCAACGTTCTCGAACATATTTTTATTAGAGCTCATGTGTGCCGTACAACCGCTGTCGAGGCACCACATATTACTTTTTCCTTCTATGTTGTATGTATTTTCACATACATTAAGTGCTTCCTTTTTAATATGTGCTTTACTTTCGTTTTGCCCGTTCTTCTCATTCGGTTTCGATTTACTTCGACAGTCGCGCGCGAGATGACCGATTTTATTGCATGTATAACATTTTCTCATTTCTCTTTGGTCTCTTTCTGCTTTACCTCCGCCTTTTCGGCGATTTGCATACAACGCACTTTGTTCTTCACGTTCACTTTTTCCTTTACGCGCTTCTGATTCTTCTAATATTTTAACACGCAGAATATCGGGGTTTGGCAATTCATCACGTGTTTCTATTGCGCATCGAAATGTTTCATAGGAATCCGGCAAACTATATAACAGAAGAATCGCGAGTAGATCGTCGCCAATGGCTACACCAATTTCCTTCAATTTCTTTACAGCATCAAAGAAATCATTTATATGTTGTCGCGCGTCGCTACCTTCAGTCATACGGGACAAAGCCACACGTTTGAGCAAACTGGCTTTACGCACTGGTCCCTTGGATTGAAACGTTTCTTGCAGTTTCAACCAATATTCTCTTGCCGATTCACAGTTTTCGATTAAGGCCAATTCAGATGGACTGATTGACAATAGGATGTCTGCACGAGCTTTCTCATCTTGCTTTTTCCAAGCTGCTTGCTCAGCCTCCGCCTCTGGGCACAATTTTGACCCGTTTACATATGCCCATAGATCGCTCTTCACGCAATTTGCACTCATCTGCAATTTCCACGTGTCATAGTTCTCCGCGTTTAGCGGCTCTATTTTAATGAACGCACTTGCCATTTTTCACGGCCTTTTGTTCACAGCACTTTCTGTCTAATTCACTTGCACTAGGGATACTGGGCCCATAACCTGTTGGAATTTGGTCCAACGATCAGATTGCAGTAGTGCGAGTGAAAGAAACGAGAGTTGATATCGTGGAAATAATATTAAACGTTTATTCGACAGTCAATTCATTTGCTGCGTTCTATTCAACTTAAAGACTCAAAGCGAACTCTTTTACACATCGCAATATTCTATGTATATGATGAAATTCAACACAAGGATGCCATATCATTTTATGCTTAACTTAGAGTTGCCAGATTATCATTTTGTTTCTTACGTTAATTCGTTAATTTCAAACAAAAAAGGACAAAATCATAAAATTCTCTAAATAAAGAAATCGACAAAATTTGAAAATTGTAAAATTTATTGAATTAAAAATATCGAAAAAAATGCAAAAATTCCCAAAATTCAAAAATCGACAAAAAATGTTAAATTTTGGAAAATATTCCGTAATTAAATGAAAACAAGTAAGAAATCTACAGTCGAGAGTTCTCGACCGTATGATACCCGCAACCCATTTCGAGAGAAAACAAAATGCTTGAATGATATTTTAACAAAAAATATACCACCGAATATACTAAAATTTGTTTTTTTTTATATAGATATTTTTTTTTAAATCCATTAAATACCGACATGGTCACTTTGTCAACTAAACAAACAAAGCGCGAGCAGCTGCAACTGAATTTTGAATATAAAAATGATTCTTTAATAACTTCCATGTTTTTCATTCGATCTCATCCAAATTCACAGGAGTCATTGAGAATATAATTATTATTATGCATACCAAAATTCAATGCTCTAGGTCTATTATTACGGCTTTTCCAATTTTTGGGGGCGGAAGGGGCGTGGCAATAATCTAAAACAAACTTGATCGTAAGACCTACACGAATACTGCCACCAAATTTGATATCTCTAGGTCATTCACACACTTAAAACGTCCATATGCATTGGGCAAAACAATTTTAATAAATAATTTCATGAATAACTTTTGTTCTACTTATCCGATTTGTACCAAATTACACATCATTACACAAAGAACTTTTGGAGTTATACGCGATTTACATAAAAAAAAACTTGACTTTTTCTAGATTAATGCTTATTGTGGGCGAAGGGGGCGTGGCATCCAACTTTTGAAATAAACTTGATCTGACTAGGGTATGAAGGAACCTTTTTGCTAAATTTGGTGTCTCTATGTCTTATAGTCTCTGAGATCCAGCTGTTCATACGAACAGACAGACGGACAGACAGACAGACGGACATGGCTATATCGTCTCGGCTGTTGACACTGATCAAGCATATATATACTTTATGGGGTCGGAGATGCCTCCTTTTGCCTGTTACATACATTTTCTGTTGGCACTAAGTTATAATACTCTTCTACCCTATGGGTAGCGGGTATAAAAACTGTAAAATCGACAAAATCACAAAGTTCTCTTAATTAACAAATTGACAAAATTGTAAAATTGTAAAATTTGTTGAATTAAAAATATCGAGAAATACGCGAAAATTCACAAAATTTACAAATTGAAAACAAATTAGAAAATTGTAAAATTTGTTGAATTAAAAATATCGAGAAATACACGAAAATTCGCAAAATTTACAAATTGACAAAAATTTAAAATTTCGGATAATATCCGAAATTTTATAAAAAAAAAGGAAATTTTTTCAAATAATAAAAAATGTAAAATCGACAAAATCATAAAATTCTCTAAATAAAGAAATCGACAAAATTGGAAAATTGTAAAATTTGTTAAAATAAAAATACCGAGAAAAATGCAAAAATTCCCAAAAATTCAAAAATCACAAAAAATTTAAAATTTCGAAAAATTTATAAAAAAAAACATTATTTCCAAAATAGTAAAAACTGTAAATTCGACAAAATCACAAAATTCTCTTAATAAAGAAATCGACAAAATTTGAAAATTGTAAAATTTGTTAAATTAGAAATATCGAGAAAAATGCAAAAATTCACAAAATTCAAAAATCGACAAAAATTTTAAATTTCAGAAAAT
The DNA here is from genome assembly GCA_035045625.1 of Drosophila formosana. NCBI lineage: Eukaryota > Metazoa > Arthropoda > Insecta > Diptera > Drosophilidae > Drosophila > Drosophila formosana. The sequence goes on along the minus strand of JAWNOW010000671.1, from coordinate 27,769 downwards.
TTCCAAATCTCGAAAAAAACAATTTTTGTTTTAAATTGTAAAAACTGTAAAAACTGTAATTGGAATTGTAAAATTGGAAAATTGTAATATTTGTTGAATTAAAAATATCGAAAAAAAATGCAAAAATTCCCAAAATTCACAAATCGACAAAAATTTAAAACTTCGAAAAATTTATAAAAAAATAAAATTTTTTTCAAAATTGTAAAAACTGTAAAATCGACAAAATCACAAAATTCTCAAAATAAAGAAACCGACAAAATTTGAAAATTGTAAAATTTGTTCAATTAAAAATATCGATAAAAATGCAAAAATTCCCAAAATTAAAAAATTTCTCTAAATTTAAAACTAAAAAAAAAAATATCGAAAACTATTCCAAAAATTTCCACAATTCAAAAATCGACAAAAATTTAAAATTTATTAAAAAAAAGAAAACTTTTTTCAAAATTGTGAAAACTGTAAAATAGACAAAATCATAAAATTCTCCAATTAAAGAAATCGAAAAAATTTGAAAATTGTAAAATTTATTGAATTAAAAATATCGAGAAAAATGCAAAAAAATTCGCAAAATTCAAAAATCGACAAAAAAAAGGAAATTTTTGTCTAAAATAAAAAATGTAAAATCGAAATTATCTATTAATTAAGAAATCGACAAAATTGGAAAATTGGAAAATTTGTTGAATAAAAATATCGTGAAAAATGCAAAATTTCCCAAAATTCAAATATCGATACAAATGTAAAATTTCGAAAAAATTCCGAAATTCGATGGAAAAAAGAAAAAATTTCCAAAATAGTAAAAACTGTAAAATCGACAAAATCACAAAATTCTCTAAATAAAGAAACCGACAAAATTTGAAAATTGTAAAATTTGTTTAATTAAAAATATCGAGAAATACACAAAAATTCGCAAAATTTACAAATTGACAAAAATTTAAAATTTTGGATAATATCCGAAATTTTATAAAAAAAAGGTAATTTTTTCAAATAGTAAAAAATGTAAAATCGACAAAATCATAAAATTCTCTAAATAAAGAAATCGACAAAATTGGAAAATTGTAAAATTTGTTAAAATAAAAATACCGAGAAAAATGCAAAAATCACAAAAAATTTAAAATTTCGAAAAATTTATAAAAAAAAACATTATTTCCAAAATTGTAAAAACTGTAAATTCGACAAAATCACAAAATTCTCTTAATAAAGAAATCGACAAAATTTGAAAATTGTAAAATTTATTGAATTACAAATATCGAGAAAAATTCCCTAAATTCAAAAATCAACAAAAAATTTTAAATTTTGGAAAAAATTCCGTAATTAGCTGAAAAAAAGGAAATTTTTTCTAAAATAAAAAATATAAAATCGAAATTTTCTACTAATTAAGAAATCGACAAAATTGGAAAATTTGTTGAATTAAAAATATCGAGAAAAATGCAAAAATTCCCAAAAAACCCAAAAATATTTTAAATTTCAGAATATTTCCAAAACTCGAAAAAAAATTTTTTTTTAATTGTAAAAACTGTAATATCGCAAATTTCTCTAAATTAATAACTCGACAAAATGGGAAAATTGTAATATTTGCTGAATTAAAAATATGGAAAAAAATTGCAAAAATTCCCAAAATTCAAAAATCGGCAAAAATTTAAAATTTCGAATACATTATAAAAAAAAAAATTCTTTTCCTAATTTTAAAAACTGTGAAATCGACATAATCACAAAGTTCTCTAAATCAAGAAACCGACAAAATTGGAAAATTTTTATATTTATTGACTTAAAAAAATTAAGAAAACTGCAAAAATTCCAAAATTTCAAAAACCGACAAAAATTTAAAACTTTGAAAAATTTATAAAAAAAGAAAATTTTTTTTCAAAATTGTTAAAACTGTAAAATCGACAAAATCACAAAATTCTTTAAATAAGGAAATCGACAAAATTTGAAAATTGTAAAATTTGTTGAATTACAAATATCGAGAAAAATGCAAAAATTCCCAAAATTAAAAAATTTCTCTAAATTTAAAACTCAACAAAAAAAATATCGAAAAAAATTCCAAAAATTTCCAAAATTCAAAAATCGACAAAAATTTTAAATTTTGGAAAATATTCCGTAATTAGATGAAAAAAAGGAAATTTTTTCTAAAATAAAAAATGTAAAATCCAAATTTTCTATTAATTAAGAAATCGACAAAATTGGAAAATTGGAAAATTTGTTGAATAAAAATATCGTGAAAAATGCAAAATTTCCCAAAATTCAAATATCGATACAAATGTAAAATTTCGAAAAAATTCCGAAATTCGATTGAAAAAAGAAAAAATTTCCAAAATAGTAATAACTGTAAAATCGACAAAATCACAAAGTTCTCTTAATTAACAAATCGACAAAATTAGAGAATTGTAAAATTTGTTGAATTAAAAATATCGAGAAATAGACGAAAATTCGAAAAATTTACAAATTGACAAAAATTTAAAATTTCGGAAAATATCCGAAAATGTATAAAAAAAAAGATAATTTTTTCAAATAGTAAAAAATGTAAAATCGACAAAATTATAAAATTCTCTAAATAAAGAAATCGACAAAATTGTAAAATTGTAAAATTTGTTAAAATAAAAACACCGAGAAAATTTCAAAAATTCCCAAAAATTCAAAAATTGACAAAAATTTAAAACTTTGAAAAATTTATAAAAAAAGAAAATTGTTTTCAAAATTGTAAAAACTGTAAAATCGACAAAATCACAAAATTCTCTAAATAAAGAAATCGACAAAATTTGAAAATTGTAAAATTTGTTTAATTACAAATATCGAGAAAAATGCCAAAATTCCCTAAGAAAAATGCCAAAATTCCCTAAATTCAAAAATCAACAAAAAATTTTAAATTTTAGAAAAAGTTCCGAAATTAGATGAAAACAAGTAAGAAAGCTACAGTCTAGAGTTCTCGACCGTTTTATATCCGCAACCCATTTCGAGAGAAAACAAAAAGCTTGAATGATATTTTAACAAAAAATATACCACAGAATATACTAAAATTTGTTTTTTTTGTATATAGATATTTTTTTTTAAATCCATTAAATACCGACATGGTCACTTTGTCAACTAAACAAATAAAGCGCGAGCAGCTGCAACTGAATTTTGCATATAAAATTGATTTATTAATAACTTCCTTGTTTTTCACTCGATTCACAGGAGTCATTGAGAATATAATTATTATTATGCATACCAAAATTCAATGCTCTAGGTCTATTATTACGGCTTTTCCAGTTTTTGGGGGCGGAAAGGGGCGTGGCAAAAATCTAAAACAAACTTGATACAAGAATACTGCCACCAAATTTGATATCTCTAGGTCATTCACACACTTAAAACGTCCATATGAATTGGGCACAACAATTTTGATAAATAATTTCATGAATAACTTTTGTTCTACTTATCCGATTTGTACCAAGATTACAGGGTATATTAAGAGTGTCAAGCGCAGATGGGATACCGAATTACACATCATTACACAAAGAACTTTTGGAGTTATACGCGATTTAAATGAAAAAAAAATTGACTTTTTCTAGATCAATGCTTATTGTGGGCGAAGGGGGCGTGGCATCCAACTTTTGAAATAAAGTTGATCTGACTAGGGTATAAAGGAACCTTTTTGCCAAATTTGGTGTCTCTATGTCTTATAGTCTCTGAGATCCAGCTGTTCATACGAACAGACAGACGGACAGACAGACAGACGGACATGGCTATATCGTCTCGGCTTTTGACACTGATCAAGAATATATATACTTTATGGGGTCGGAGATGCCTCCTTCTGCCTGTTACATACATTTTCTGTTGGCACTAAGTTATAATACCCTTCTACCCTATGGGTAGCGGGTATACAAACTGTAAAATCGACAAAATCACAAAGTTCTTTAAATAAAGAAATCGACAAAATTTGAAAATTTTTTGAATTAAAAATATCGATAAAAATGCAAAAATTCCCGAAATTCAAAAATTTCTTTAAATTTAAAACTCGACAAGAAAAATATCGAAAAAAATTGCAAAAATTTCCGAAATTCGATAATCGACATTAATTCAAAATTTATTAAACAAAAAGAAATTCTCTAAATACACAAATCGACAAAATTGGAAAATTGTAAAATTTGTTAAATAAAAATACCGAGAAAAATGCAAAAATTCCCAAAAATTCAAAAATCACAAAAAATTTAAAATTTCGAAAAATTTATAAAAAAAAACATTATTTCCAAAATTGTAAAAACTGTAAATTCGACAAAATCACAAAATTCTCTTAATAAAGAAATCGACAAAATTTGAAAATTGTAAAATTGGTTAAATTAGAAATATCGAGAAAAATGCAAAAATTCACAAAATTCAAAAGTCGACAAAAATTTTAAATTTCAGAAAATTTCCAAATCTCGAAAAAAACAATTTTTGTTTTAAATTGTAAAAACTGAAAAAACTGTAATCTCGAAAATTTCTCTAAATTCGACAAAATTGGAAAATTGTAATATTTGTTGAATTAAAAATATCGAAAAAAAATGCAAAAATTCCCAAAATTCACAAATCGACAAAAATTTAAAACTTTGAAAAATTTATAAAAAAAGAAAATTTTTTTCAAAATTGTAAAAACTGTAAAATCGACAAAATCACAAAGTTCTCTAAATAAGAAATCGACAAAATTTGATAATTGTAAAATTTGTTGAATTACAAATATCGAGAAAAATGCAAAAATTCCCAAAATTCAAAAATCCACAAAAATTTTAAATTTCAGAATATTTTAAAAACTAGAAAAAAAAATTTTTTTTTAATTGTAAAAACTGTAATATCGCAAATTTCTTTAAATTATGAACTCGACAAAATGGGAAAATTGTAATATTTGTTGAATTAAAAATATCGAAAAAAAATGCAAAAATTCCCAAAATTCAAAAATCGACAAAAATTTAAAACTTCGAAAAATTTATAAAAAAAAAACAAATTTTTTGCAAAATTGTAAAAACTGTAAAATCGACAAAATCACAAAATTCTCTAAATAAAGAAATCGACAAAATTTGAAAATTGTAAAATTTGTTGAATTAAAAATATCGATAAAAATGCAAAAATTTCCAAAATTAAAAAATTTGTCTAAATTTAAAACTCAACAAAAAAAATATCGAAAAAAATTCAAAAATTTCCAAAATTTAAAAATCGACAAAAATTTAAAATTTATTAAAAAAAAAGAAAACTTTTTTCAAAATTGTAAAAACTGCAAAATGGACAAAATCATAAAATTCTCTAACTAAACAAATCGAAAAAATTTGAAAATTGTAAAATTTATTGAATTAAAAATATAGAGAAAAATGCAAAAATTCCCAAAATTCAAAAATCGACAAAAAATTTAAATTTTGGAAAATATTCCGTAATTAAATGAAAAAAAGAAATTTTTTTTAAAATAAAAAATATAAAATCGAAATTTTCTATTAATTAAGAAAAAATTTCCAAAATAGTAAAAACTGTAAAATCGACAAAATCATAAAGTTCTCTTAATTAACAAATCGACAAAATTAGAAAATTGTAAAATTTGTTGAATTGAAAATATCGAGAAATACACAAAAATTCGCAAAATTTACAAATTGACAAAAATTTAAAATTTCGGATAATATCCGAAATTTTATGAAAAAAAAAGTAATTTTTTCAAATAGTAAAAAATGTAAAATCGACAAAATCATAAAATTCTCTAAATAAAGAAATCGACAAAATTGGAAAATTGTAAAATTTGTTAAAATAAAAATACCGAGAAAAATGCAAAAATTCCCAACAATTTAAAAAGCACAAAAAAATTAAAATTTCGAAAAATTTATAAAAAAAAAAACATTATTTCCAAAATTGTAAAAACTGTAAATTCGACAAAATCACAAAATTCTCCAATTAAAGAAATCGACAAAATTTGAAAATTGTAAAATTTGTTGAATTACAAATATCGAGAAAAATGCAAAAAATTCCCAAAATTCAAAAATCAACTAAAAATTTTGAATTTTGGAAAAAATTCAGTAATTAGCTGAAAAAAAGGAAATTTTTTCTAAAATAAAAAATATAAAATCGAAATTTTCTACTAATTAAGAAATCGACAAAATTGGAAAATTGGAAAATTTGTTGAATTAAAAATATCGAGAAAAATGCAAAAATTCCTAAAAAACCCAAAAATATTTTAAATTTCAGAATATTTCCAAAACTCGAAAAAAAATTTTTTTTTTAATTGTAAAAACTGTAATATTGCAAATTTCTCTAAATTAATAACTCGACAAAATGGGAAAATTGTAATATTTGCTGAATTAAAAATATGGAAAAAAATTGCAAAAATTCCCAAAATTCAAAAATCGGAAAAAATTTAAAATTTCGAATACATTATAAAAAAAAAAATTCTTTTCCTAATTTTAAAAACTGTGAAATCGACATAATCACAAAGTTCTCTAAATCAATAAACCGACAAAATTGGAAAATTTTTATATTTATTGACTTAAAAATATTAAGAAAACTGCAAAAATTCCAAAATTTCAAAAATCGACCAAAATTTAAAACTTTGAAAAATTTATAAAAAAAAAAACATTATTTCCAAAATTGTAAAAACTGTAAAATCGACAAAATCACATAATTCTCTAAATAAAGAAATCGACAAAATTTGAAAATTGTAAAATTTGTTCAATTAAAAATATCGATAAAAATGCAAAAATTCCCAAAATTAAAAAATTTCTCTAAATTTAAAACTCGACAAAAAAAATTTCGAAAAAAATTCCAAAAATTTCCAAAATTCAAAAATCGACAAAAATTTAAAATTTATTAAAAAAAAAGAAAACTTTTTTCAAAATTGTAAAAACTGTAAAATGGACAAAATCATAAAATTCTCTAATTAAAGAAATCGAAAAAATTTAAAAATTGTAAAATTTATTGAATTAAAAATATCGATAAAAATGCAAAAATTCCCAAAATTCAAAAATCGACAAATATTTTAAATTTTGGAAAATATTCCGTAATTAGATGAAAAAAAGGAAATTTTTTTTAAAATAAAAAATATAAAATCGAAATTTTCTATTAATTAAGAAATCGACAAAATTGGAAAATTGGAAAGTTTTTTGAATAAAAATATCGTGAAAAATGCAAAACTTCCCAAAATTCAAATATCGATACAAATGTAAAATTTCGAAAAAATTCCGAAATTCGATGGGAAAAAGAAAAAATTTCCAAAATAGTAAAAACTGTAAAATCGACAAAATCATAAAGTTCTCTTAATTAACAAATCGACAAAATTAGAAAATTGTAAAATTTGTTGAATTAAAAATATCGAGAAATACACAAAAATTCGCAAAATTTACAAATTGACAAAAATTTAAAATTTCGGATAATATCCGAAATTTTATGAAAAAAGGTAATATTTTCAAATAGTAAAAAATGTAAAATCGACAAAATCATAAAATTCTCTAAATAAAGAAATCGACAAAATTGGAAAATTGTAAAATTTGTTAAAATAAAAATACCGAGAAAAATGCAAAAATTTCCAAAAATTTAAAAAGCACAAAAAATTTAAAATTTCGAAAAATTATTAAAAAAAAAAAACATTATTTCCAAAATTGTAAAAACTGTAAATTCGACAAAATCACAAAATTCTCCAATTAAAGAAATCGACAAAATTTGAAAATTGTAAAATTTGTTGAATTACAAATATCGAGAAAAATGCAAAAAATTCCCAAAATTCAAAAATCAACAAAAAATTTTAAATTTTGGAAAAAAATTCCGTAATTAGTTGAAAAAAAGGAAATTTTTTCTAAAATAAAAAATATAAAATCGAAATTTTCTACTAATTAAGAAATCGACAAAATTGGAAAATTGGAAAATTTGTTGAATTAAAAATATCGAGAAAAATGCAAAAATTCCCAAAATGCAAAAATCAACAAACATTTTAAATTTCTGAATATTTCCAAAACTCGAAAACAATTTTTTTTTTTAATTGTAAAAACTGTAATATCGCAAATTTCTCTAAATTAATAACTCGACAAAATGGGAAAATTGTAATATTTGCTGAATTAAAAATATCGAAAAAAATGCAAAAATTCCCAAAATTCAAAAATCGGCAAAAATTTAAAATTTTGAATACATTATAAAAAAAAAAATTTTTTTCCTAATTTTAAAAACTTTGAAATCGACATAATCACAAAGTTCTCTAAATCAAGAAATCGACAAAATTGGAAAATTGTTATATTTATTGACTTAAAAATATTAAGAAAACTGCTAAAATTCCAAAATTTCAAAAATCGACAAAAATTTAAAACTTTGAAAAATTTATAAAAAAAAAAAAAATTTTTCAAAATTGTTAAAACTGTAAAATCGACAAAATCACAAAATTCTCTAAATGTAGAAATTGAAAAAATTTGAAAATTGTAAAATTTGTTGAATTACAAATATCGAGAAAAATGCAAAAATTCCCAAAATTCAAAAATCCACAAAAATTTTAAATTTCAGAATATTTTAAAAACTAGAAAAAAAAAAATTTTTTTAATTGTAAAAACTATAATATCGTAAATTTCTTTAAATTATGAACTCGACAAAATGGGAAAATTGTAATATTTGCTGAATTAAAAATATCGAAAAAAAATGGAAAAATTCCCAAAATTCAAAAATCGACAAAAATATAAAATTTATTAAAAAAAAAGAAAACTTTTTTCAAAATTGTAAAAGCTGTAAAATCGACAAAATCACAAAATTCTCTAAATAAAGAAATCGACAAAATTTGAAAATTGTAAAATTTGTTTAATTACTAATATCGAGAAAAATGCAAAAATTGGAAAATATTCCGAAATTAGATGAAAACAAGTAAGAAAGCTACAGTCGAGAGTTCTCGACCGTATAATACCCGCAACCCATTTCGAGAGAAAACAAAAAGCTTGAATGATATTTTAACAAAAAATATACCACAGAATATACTAAAATTTGTTTTTTTGCATATAGATATTTTTTTTTAAATCCATTAAATACCGACATGGTCACTTTGTCAACTAAACAAACAAAGCGCGAGCAGCTGCAACTGAATTTTGCATATAAAATTGATTCTTTAATAACTTTCATGTTTTTCATTCGATCTCAACCAAATTCACAGGAGTCATTAAGAATACAATTATCATTAAGAATACAATTATTATTATGCATACTAAAATTCAATGCTCTAGGTCTATTATTACGGCTTTTCCAGTTTTTGGGGGCGGAAAGGGGCGTGGCAAAAATCTAAAACAAACTTGATCTGCGTAAGACCTACACGAATACTGCCACCAAATTTGATATCTCTAAGTCATTCAAACACTTAAAACGTCCATATGCATTGGGAAAAACAATTTTAATAAATAATTTCATGAATAACTTTTGTTCTACTTATCCGATTTGTACCAAATTACACATCATTATACAAAGAACTTTTGGAGTTATACGCGATTTACATAAAAAAAAACTTGACTTTTTCTAGATTAATGCCTATTGTGGGCGAAGAGGGCGTGGCATCCAACTTTTAAAATAAACTTGATCTGACTAGGGTATGAAGGAACCTTTTTGCCAAATTTGGTGTCTCTATGTCTTAAAGTCTCTGAGATCCAGCTGTTCATATGAACAGACAGACGGACAGACAGACAGACCGACATGGCTATATCGCCTCGGCTGTTGACACTGATCAAGAATATATATACTTTATGGGGTCGGAGATGCCTCCTTCTGCCTGTTACATACATTTTCTGTTGGCACTAAGTTATAATACCCTTCTACCCTATGGGTAGCGGGTATAAAAACTGTAAAATCGACAAAATCACAAAGATCTCTTAATTAACAAATCGACAAAATTGTAAAATTGTAAAATTTGTTGAATTAAAAATATCGAGAAATACGCGAAAATTCACAAAATTTACAAATTGAAAACATTTAAAATTTCGGAAAATATCCCAAAAATTTATTAAAAAAAAAAATGTTTTTCAAAATAGCAAAAACTGTAACATCGACAAAATCACAAAGTTCTCTAAATAAAGAAATCGACAAAATTTGAAAATTTGTTGAATTAAAAATATCGATAAAAATGCAAAAATTCCCGAAATTGAAAAATTTCTCTAAATTTAAAACTCGACAAAAAAAATATCGAAAAAAATTCCAAAAATTTCCGAAATTCGAAAATCGACATTAATTTAAAATTTATTAAAAAAAAAGAAAACTTTTTTCAAAATTGTAAAAACTGTAAAATGGACAAAATCATAAAATTCTCTAAATAAAGAAATCGACAAAATTTGAAAATTGTAAAATTTATTGAATTCAAAATATCGAGAAAAATGCAAAAATTCCCAAAATTCAAAAATCGACAAAAATTTTTAAATTTCGGAAAATATTCCGTAATTAAATGAAAAAAAGGAAATTTTTTCTAAAATAAAAAATATAAAATCAAAATTTTCTATTAATTAAGAAATCGACAAAATTTGAAAATTGGAAAATTTTTTGAATAAAAATATCGTGAAAAATGCAAATCTTCCCAAAATTTAAATATCGATACAAATGTAAAATTTCGAAAAAATTCCGAAATTCGATGGAAAAAAGAAAAAATTTCCAAAATAGTAAAAACTGTAAAATCATCAAAATCACAAAGTTCTCTTAATTAACAAATCGACAAAATTAAAAAATTGTAAAATTTTTTGAATTAAAAATATCGATAAATACACAAAAATTCGTAAAATTTACAAATTGACAAAAATTTAAAATTTCGGATAATATCCGAAATTTTATAAAAAAAAAGGAAATTTTTTCAAATAGTAAAAAATGTACAATCGACAAAATCAAAAAATTCTCTAAATAAAGAAATCGACAAAATTGGAAAATTGTAAAATTTGTTAAAATAAAAATACCGAGAAAAATGCAAAAATTCCCAAAAATTCGAAAATCACAAAAAATTTAAATTTTCGAAAAATTTATAAAAAAAAACATTATTTCCAAAATTGTAAAAACTGCAAATTCGACAAAATCACAAAATTCTCTTAATAAAGAAATCGACAAAATTTGAAAATTGTAAAATTTGTTAAATTAGAAATATCGAGAAAAATGCAAAAATTCACAAAATTCAAAAATCGGCAAAAATTTAAAATTTTGAATACATTATAAAAAAAAAAATTTTTTTCCTAACTTTAAAAACTTTGAAATCGACAAAATCACAAAATTCTCTAAATCAAGAAATCAACAAAATTTGAAAATTGTAAAATTTGTTCAATTAAAAATATCGATAAAAATGCAAAAATTCCCAAAATTAAAAAATTTCTCTAAATTTAAAACTCGACAAAAAAAATATCGAAAAAAATTCCAAAAATTTCCAAAATTCAAAAATCGACAAAAATTTAAAATTTATTAAAAAAAAAGAAAACTTTTTTCAAAATTGTAAAAACTGTAAAATGGACAAAATCATAAAATTCTCTAATTAAAGAAATCGAAAAAATTTAAAAATTGTAAAATTTATTGAATTAAAAATATCGAGAAAAATGCAAAAATTCCCAAAACTCAAAAATCGACAAAAATTTTAAATTTTGGAAAATTTATAAAAAATGATAATTTTTTTCAAAATTGTAAAAACTGTAAAATCGTCAAAATCACAAAATTCTCTATATAAAGTAATCGACAAAATTGGAAAATTGAAAAATTTGTTGAATAAAAATATCGTGAAAAATGCAAAATTTCCCAAAATTCAAATATCGATACAAATGTAAAATTTCGAAAAAATTCCGAAAATCGATGGAAAAAAGAAAAAATTTCCAAAATAGTAAAAACTGAAAAATCGACAAAATCACAAAGTTCTCTCGATTAGCAAATCGACAAAATTAGAAAATTGTAAAATTTGTTGAATTAAAAATATCGAGAAATACACGAAAATTCGGAAAAATTACAAATTGACAAAAATTTAAAATTTCGGAAAATATCCGATATTGTATAAAAAAAAAGATAATTTTTTCGAATAGTAAAAAATGTAAAATCGACAAAATCATAAAATTCTTTAAATAAAGAAATCGACAAAAATGCAAAATTGTAAAATTTGTTAAAATAAAAATACCGAGAAAAATTCAAAAATTCAAAAATCACAAAAAATTTTAAATTTCGAAAAATTTATAAATAAAAAAACATTATTTCCAAAATTGTAAAAACTGTAAATTCGACAAAATCACAAAATTCTCTTAATAAAGAAATCGACAAAATTTGAAAATTGTAAAATTTGTTAAATTAAAAATATCGAGGAAAATGCAAAAATTCACAAAATTTAAAAATCGACAAAAATTTTAAATTTCAGAAAATTTCCAAATCTGGAAAAAAACCATTTTTGTTTTAAATTGTAAAAACTGTAAAAACTGTAATCTCGAATTTTCTCCAAATTAAGAAATCGACAAAATTGGAAAATTGTAATATTTGTTAAATTAAAATTATCGAAAAAAATGTAAAAATTCCCAAAATTCAAGAATCGACAAAAATTTAAAACTTTGAAAAATTTATAAAAAAAAGAAAACTTTTTTCAAAATTGTAAAAACTGTAAAATCGACAAAATCACAAATTTCTCTAAATAAAGAAATCGACAAAATTTGAAAATTGTAAAATTTGTTTAATTACTAATATCGAGAAAAATGCAAAAATTCCCAAAATTAAAAAATCCACAAGAATTTTAAATTTTGGAAAAAATTCCGAAATTAGATGAAAACAAGTAAGAAAGCTACAGTCGAGAGTTCACGACCGTATGATACCCGCAACACATTTCGAGAGAAAACAAAAAGCTTGAATGATATTTTAACAAAAAATATACCACAGAATATACTAAAATTTGTTTTTTTGCATATAGATATTTTTTTTTAAATCCATTAAATACCGACATGGTCACTTTGTCAACTAAACAAACAAACAAACCTACACGAATACTGCAACCAAATTTGATATCTCTAGGTCATTCACACACTTAAAACGTCCATATGCATTGGGAAAAACAATTTTAATAAATAATTTCATGAATAACTTTTGTTCTACTTATCCGATTTGTACCAAATTACACATCATTACACAAAAAACTTTTGGAGTTATACGCGATTTACATAAAAAAAACTTGACTTTTTCTAGATTAATGCTTATTGTGGGCGAAGGGGGCGTGGCATCCAACTTTTGAAATAAACTTGATCTGACTAGGGTATGAAGGAACCTTTTTGCCAAATTTGGTGTCTCTATGTCTTATAGTCTCTGAGATCCAGCTGTTCATACGAACAGACAGACAGACGGACATGGCTATATCGTCTCGGCTGTTGACACTGATCAAGCATATATATACTTTATGGGGTCGGAGATGCCTCCTTCTGCCTGTTACATACATTTTCTGTTGGCACTAAGTTATAATACACTTCTACCCTATGGGTAGCGGGTATAAAAACTGTAAAATCGACAAAATCACAAAGTTCTCTTAATTAACAAATCGACAAAATTGTAAAATTTGTTGAATTAAAAATATCGAGAAATACGCGAAAATTCACAAAATTTACAAATTGAAAACATTTAAAATTTCGGAAAATATCCCAAAAATTTATTAAAAAAAAAAATGTTTTTCAAAATAGCAAAAACTGTTACATCGACAAAATCACAAAGTTCTCTAAATAAAGAAATCGACAAAATTTGAAAATTTGTTGAATTAAAAATATCGATAAAAATGCAAAAATTCCCGAAATTGAAAAATTTCTCTAAATTTAAAACTCGACAAAAAAAATATCGAAAAAAATTCCAAAAATTTCCGAAATTCGAAAATCGACATTAATTTAAAATTTATTAAAAAAAAAGAAAACTTTTTTCAAAATTGTAAAAACTGTAAAATGGACAAAATCATAAAATTCTCAAAATAAAGAAACCGACAAAATTTGAAAATTGTAAAATTTGTTTAATTACAAATATCGAGAAAAATGCAAAAATTCCCAAAATTAAAAAATCCACAAAGATTTTAAATTTTGGAAAAAATTCCGAAATTAGATGAAAACAAGTAAGAAAGCTACTTCGAGAGTTCTCGACCGTTTGATACCCGCAACCCATTTCGAGAGAAAACAAAAAGCTTGAATGATATTTTAACAAAAAATATACCACCGAATATACTAAAATTTGTTTTTTTGCATATAGATATTTTTTTTTAAATCCATTAAATACCGACATGGTCACTTTGTCAACAAACAAAGCGCGAGCAGCTGCAACTGAATTTTGCATATAAAATTGATTCTTTAATAACTTTCATGTTTTTCATTCGATCTCAACTAAATTCACAGGAGTCATTGAGAATATAATTATTATTATGCATACCAAAATTCAATGCTCTAGGTCTATTATTACGGCTTTTCCAGTTTTTGGGGGCGGAAAGGGGCGTGGCAAAAATCTAAAACAAACTTGATCTGCGTAAGACCTACACGAATACTGCCATCAAATTTGATATCTCTAGGTCATTCACACACTTAAAACGTCCATATGCATTGGGCAAAACAATTTTAATAAATAATTTCATGAATAACTTTTGTTCTACTTATCCGATTTGTACCATATTACACATCATTACACAAAGAACTTTTGGAGTTATACGCGATTTACATAAAAAAAAACTTGACTTTTTCTAGATTAATGCTTATTGTGGGCGAAGGGGGCGTGGCATCCAACTTTTGAAATAAACTTGATCTGACTAGGGTATGAAGGAACCTTTTTGCCAAATTTGGTGTCTCTATGTCTTATAGTCTCTGAGATCCAGCTGTTCATACGAACAGACAGACGGACAGACAGACAGACGGACATGGCTATATCGTCTCGGCTGTTGACACTGATCAAGCATATATATACTTTATGGGGTCGGAGATGCCTCCTTCTGCCTGTTACATACATTTTCTATTGGCACTAAGTTATAATACACTTCTACCCTATGGGTAGCGGGTATAAAAACTGTAAAATCGACAAAATCACAAAGTTCTCTTAATTAACAAATTGACAAAATTGTAAAATTGTAAAATTTGGTGAATTAAAAATATCGAGAAATACACGAAAATTCACAAAATTTACAAATTGAAAACAAATTAGAAAATTGTAAAATTTGTTGAATTAAAAATATCGAGAAATACACGAAAATTCGCAAAATTTACAAATTGACAAAAATTTAAAATTTCGGATAATATCCGAAATTTTATAAAAAAGAAGGAAATTTTTTCAAATAGTAAAAAATGTAAAATCGACAAAATCATAAAATTCTCTAAATAAAGAAATCGACAAAATTCGAAAATTGTAAAATTTGTTAAAATAAAAATACCGAGAAAAATGCAAAAATTCCCAAAAATTCAAAAATCACAAAAAATTTAAAATTTCGAAAAATTTATAAAAAAAAACATTATTTCCAAAATTGTAAAAACTGTAAATTCGACAAAATCACAAAATTCTCTTAATAAAGAAATCGACAAAATTTGAAAATTGTAAAATTTGTTAAATTAGAAATATCGAGAAAAATGCAAAAATTCACAAAATTCAAAAATCGACAAAAATTTTAAATTTCAGAAAATTTCCAAATCTCGAAAAAAACAATTTTTGTTTTAAATTGTAAAAACTGTAAAAACTGTAATTGGAATTGTAAAATTGGAAAATTGTAATATTTGTTAAATTAAAATTATCGAAAAAAAAAGCAAAAATTCCCAAAATTCACAAATCGACAAAAATTTAAAACTTCGAAAAATTTATAAAAAAATAAAATTTTTTTCAAAATTGTAAAAACTGTAAAATCGACAAAATCACAAATTTCTCTAAATAAAGAAACCGACAAAATTTGAAAATTGTAAAATTTGTTTAATTACAAATATCGAGAAAAATGCATAAATTCCCAAAACTAAAAAATCCACAAATATTTTAAATTTTGGCAAAAATACCGAAATTAGATGAAAACAAGTAAGAAAGCTACTTCGAGAGTTCTCGACCGTTTGATACCCGCAACCCATTTCGAGAGAAAACAAAAAGCTTGAATGATTTTTAACAAAAAATATACCACAGAATATACTAAAATTTGTTTTTTTTTATATAGATATTTTTTTTTAAATCCATTAAATACCGACATGGTCACTTTGTCAACAAACAAAGCGCGAGCAGCTGCAACTGAATTTTGCATATAAAATTGATTCTTTAATAACTTTCATGTTTTTCATTCGATCTCAACCAAATTCACAGGAGTCATTAAGAATATAATTATTATTATGCATACCAAAATTCAATGCTCTAGGTCTATTATTACGGCTTTTCCAGTTTTTGGGGGCGGAAAGGGGCGTGGCAAAAATCTAAAACAAACTTGATCTGCGTAAGACCTACACGAATACTGCCACCAAATTTGATATCTCTAGGTCATTCACACGCTCAAAACGTCCATATGCATTGGGCAAAACAATTTTAATAAATAATTTCATGAATAACTTTTGTTCTACTTATCCGATTTGTACCAAATTACACATCATTACACAAAGAACTTTTGGAGTTATACGCGATTTACATAAAAAAAAACTTGACTTTTTCTAGATTAATGCTTATTGTGGGCGAAGGGGGCGTGGCATCCAACTTTTGAAATAAACTTGATCTGACTAGGGTATGAAGGAACCTTTTTGCCAAATTTGGTGTCTCTATGTCTTATAGTCTCTGAGATCCAGCTGTTCATACGAACAGACAGACGGACAGACAGACAGACGGACATGGCTATATCGTCTCGGCTGTTGACACTGATCAAGAATATATATACTTTATGGGGTCAGAGATGCCTCCTTCTGCCTGTTACATACATTTTCTGTTGGCACTAAGTTATAATACCCTTCTACCCTATGGGTAGCGGGTATACAAACTGTAAAATCGACAAAATCACAAAGTTCTCTTAATTAACAAATCGACAAAATTGTAAAATTGTAAAATTTGTTGAATTAAAAATATCGAGAAATACGCGAAAATTCACAAAATTTACAAATTGAAAACATTTAAAATTTCGGAAAATATCCCAAAATTTATTATAAAAAAAAATTTTTTTCAAAATAGCAAAAACTGTAACATCGACAAAATCACAAAGTTCTCTAAATAAAGAAATCGACAAAATTTGAAAATTTGTTGAATTAAAAATATCGATAAAAATGTAAAAATTCCCGAAATTCAAAAGCTTCTCTAAATTTAAAACTCGACAAAAAAAATATCGAAAAAAATTGCAAAAATTTCCGAAATTCGATAATCGACATTAATTTAAAATTTATTAAAACAAAAGAAAACTTTTTTCAAAATTGTAAAAACTGTAAAATCGACAAAATCATAAAATTCTCTAAATACAGAAATCGACAAAATTGGAAAATTGTAAAATTTGTTTAATAAAAATACCGAGAAAAATGCAAAAATTCCCAAATTCAAAAATCCACAAAAATTTTAAATTTCAGAATATTTTAAAAACTAAAAAAAAATTTTTTTTTAATTGTAATAACTGTAATATCGCAAATTTCTTTAAATTATGAACTCGACAAAATGGGAAAATTGTAATATTTGTTGAATTAAAAATATCGAAAAAAAATGCAAAAATTCCCAAAATTCAAAAATCGACAAAAATTTAAAACTTCGAAAAATTTATAAAAAAAAAAAAAAAAATTTTTTTGCAAAATTGTAAAAACTGTAAAATCGACAAAATCACAAAATTCTCTAAATAAAGAATTCGACAAAATTTGAAAATTGTAAAATTTGTTGAATTAAAAATATCGATAAAAATGCAAAAATTTTCAAAATTAAAAAATTTGTCTAAATTTAAAACTCAACAAAAAAAATATCGAAAAAAATTCAAAAATTTCCAAAATTTAAAAATCGACAAAAATTTAAAATTTATTAAAAAAAAAGAAAACTTTTTTCAAAATTGTAAAATCTGCAAAATGGACAAAATCATAAAATTCTCTAACTAAAGAAATCGAAAAAATTTGAAAATTGTAAAATTTATTGAATTAAAAATATCGAGAAAAATGCAAAAATTCCCAATATTCAAAAAACGACAAAAATTTTAAAATTTTGAAAATATTCCGTAATTAGATGAAAAAAAGGAAATTATTTTTAAAATAAAAAATATAAAATCGAAATTTTCTATTAATTAAGAAATCGACAAAATTGGAAAATTGGAAAATTTTTTGAATAAAAATATCGTGAAAAATGCAAAACTTCCCAAAATTCAAATATCGATACAAATGTAAAATTTCGAAAAAATTCCGAAATTCGATGGGAAAAAGAAAAAATTTCCAAAATAGTAAAAACTGCAAAATCGACAAAATCATAAAGTTCTCTTAATTAACAAATCGACAAAATTAGAAAATTGTAAAATTTGTTGAATTACAAATATTGAGAAAAATGCAAAAAATTCCCAAAATTCAAAAAACAACAAAAAATTTTAAATTTTGGAAAAAATTCCGTAATTAGCTGAAGAAAAGGAAATTTTTTTTAAAATAAAAAAAATATATAATCGAAATTTTCTACTAATTAAGAAATCGACAAAATTGGAAAATTGGAAAATTTGTTGAATTAAAAATATCGAGAAAAATGCAAAAATTTCCAAAATGCAAAAATCAACAAACATTTTAAATTTCAGAATATTTCCAAAACTCGAAAAAAAAAATTTTTTTTAATTGTAAAAACTGTAATATCGCAAATTTCTCTAAATTAATAACTCGACAAAATGGGAAAATTGTAATATTTGCTGAATTAAAAATATCGAAAAAAAATGCAAAAATTCCCAAAATTCAAAAATCGGCAAAAATTTAAAATTTTGAATACATTATAAAAAAAAAATTTTTTTTCCTAACTTTAAAAACTTTGAAATCGACAAAATCACAAAGTTCTCTAAATCAAGAAATCGACAAAATTTGAAAATTCTAAAATTTGTTCAATTAAAAATATCGATAAAAATGCAAAAATTCCCAAAATTAAAAAATGTCTCTAAATTTAAAACTCGACAAAAAAAATATCGAAAAAAATTCCAAAAATTTCCAAAATTCAAAAATCGACAAAAATTTAAAATTTATTAAAAAAAAAGAAAACTTTTTTCAAAATTGTAAAAACTGTAAAATCGACAAAATCATAAAATTTTCTAATTAAAGAAATCGAAAAAATTTAAAAATTGTAAAATTTATTGAATTAAAAATATCGAGAAAAATGCAAAAATTCCCAAAATTCAAAAATCGACAAAAATTTTAAATTTTGGAAAATTTATAAAAATAATAATTTTTTTCAAAATTGTAAAAACTGTAAAATCGTCAAAATCACAAAATTCTCTATATAAAGAAATCGACAAAATTGGAAAATTGGAAAATTTGTTGAATAAAAATATCGTGAAAAATGCAAAATTTCCCAAAATTCAAATATCGATACAAATGTAAAATTTCGAAAAAATTCCGAAGTTCGATGGAAAAAAGAAAAAATTTCCAAAATAGTAAAAACTGTAAAATCGACAAAATCACAAAGTTTTCTTAATTAGCAAATCGACAAAATTAGAAAATTGTAAAATTTGTTGAATTAAAAATATCGAGAAATACACGAAAATTCGGAAAATTTACAAATTGACAAAAATTTAAAATTTCGGAAAATATCCGATATTGTATAAAAAAAAAAGATAATTTTTTCGAATAGTAAAAAATGTAAAATCGACAAAATCATAAAATTCTTTAAATAAAGAAATCGACAAAAATGCAAAATTGTAAAATTTGTTAAAATAAAAATACCGAGAAAAATTCAAAAATTCAAAAATCACAAAAAATTTAAAATTTCGAAAAATTTATAAATAAAAAAACATTATTTCCAAAATTGTAAAAACTGTAAATTCGACAAAATCACAAAATTCTCTTAATAAAGAAATCGACAAAATTTGAAAATTGTAAAATTTGTTAAATTAAAAATATCGAGAAAAATGCAAAAATTCACAAAATTTAAAAATCGACAAAAATTTTAAATTTCAGAAAATTTCCAAATCTGGAAAAAACCATTTTTGTTTTAAATTGTAAAAACTGTAAAAACTGTAATCTCGAATTTTCTCCAAATTAAGAAATCGACAAAATTGGAAAATTGTAATATTTGTTAAATTAAAATTATCGAAAAAAATGTAAAAATTCCCAAAATTCAAGAATCGACAAAAATTTAAAACTTTGAAAAATTTATAAAAAAAAGAAAACTTTTTTCAAAATTGTAAAAACTGTAAAATCGACAAAATCACAAAATTCTCTAAATAAAGAAATCGACAAAATTTGAAAATTGTAAAATTTGTTTAATTACTAATATCGAGAAAAATGCAAAAATTCCCAAAATTAAAAAATCCACAAGGATTTTAAATTTTGGAAAAAATTCCGAAATTAGATGAAAACAAGTAAGAAAGCTACAGTCGAGAGTTCTCGACCGTATGATACCCGCAACCCATTTCGAGAGAAAACAAAAAGCTTGAATGATATTTTCACAAAAAATATACCACAGAATATACTAAAATTTGTTTTTTTGCATATAGATATTTTTTTTTAAATCCATTAAATACCGACATGGTCACTTTGTCAACTAAACAAACAAAGCGCGAGCAGCTGCAACTGAATTTTGCATATAAAATTGATTCTTTAATAACTTTCATGTTTTTCATTCGATCTCAACCAAATTCACAGGAGTCATTGAGAATATAATTATTATTATGCATACCAAAATTCAATGCTCTAGGTTTATTATTACGGCTTTTAAAGTTTTTGGGGGCGGAAAGGGGCGTGGCAAAAATCTAAAACAAACTTGATCTGCGTAAGACCTACACGAATACTGCCAGCAAATTTGATATCTCTAGGTCATTCACACACTTAAAACGTCCATATGCATTGGGAAAAACAATTTTAATAAATAATTTCATGAATAACTTTTGTTCTACTTATCCGATTTGTACCAAATTACACATCATTACACAAAGAACTTTTGGAGTTATACGCGATTTACATAAAAAAAACTTGACTTTTTCTAGATTAATGCTTATTATGGGCGAAGGGGGCGTGGCATCCAACTTTTGAAATAAACTTGATCTGACTAGGGTATGAAGGAACCTTTTTGCCAAATTTGGTGTCTCTATGTCTTATAGTCTCTGAGATCCAGCTGTTCATACGAACAGACAGACGGACAGACAGACAGACGAACATGGCTATATCGTCTCGGCTGTTGACACTGATCAAGCATATATATACTTTATGGGGTCGGAGATGCCTCCTTCTGCCTTTTACATACATTTTCTGTTGGCACTAAGTTATAATACTCTTCTACCCTATGGGTAGATTAACAAATCGACAAAATTGTAAAATTGTAAAATTTGTTGAATTAAAAATATCGAGAAATACGCGAAAATTCACAAAATTTACAAATTGAAAACATTTAAAATTTCGGAAAATATCCCAAAAATTTATTAAAAAAAAAATGTTTTTCAAAATAGCAAAATCTGTAACATCGACAAAATCACAAAGTTCTCTAAATAAAGAAATCGACAAAATTTGAAAATTTGTTGAATTAAAAATATCGATAAAAATGCAAAAATTCCCGAAATTCAAAAATTTCTCTAAATTTAAAACTCGACAAAAAAAATATCGAAAAAAATTCCAAAAATTTCCGAAATTCGAAAATCGACATTAATTTAAAATTTATTAAAAAAAAAGAAAACTTTTTTCAAAATTGTAAAAACAGTAAAATGGACAAAATCATAAAATTCTATAAATAAAGAAATCGACAAAATTTGAAAATTGTAAAATTTATTGAATTAAAAATATCGATAAAAATGCAAAAATTCCCAAAATTCAAAAATCGACAAAAATTTTTAAATTTTAGAAAATATTCCGTAATTAAATGAAAAAAAGGAAATTTTTTCTAAAATAAAAAATATAAAATCGAAATTTTCTATTAATTAAGAAATCGACAAAATTTGAAAATTGGAAAATTTTTTGAATAAAAATATCGTGAAAAATGCAAAACTTTCCAAAATTTAAATATCGATACAAATGTAAAATTTCGAAAAAATTCCGAAATTCGATGGAAAAAAGAAAAAATTTCCAAAATAGTAAAAACTGTAAAATGAACAAAATCACAAAATTCTCTTAATTAACAAATCGACAAAATTAGAAAATTGTAAAATTTGTTGAATTAAAAATATCGAGAAATACACGAAAATTCGCAAAATTTACAAATTGACAAAAATGTAAAATTTCGGATAATATCCGAAATTTTATAAAAAAAAAGGAAATTTTTTCAAATAATAAAAAATGTAAAATCGACAAAATCATAAAATTCTCTAAATAAAGAAATCGACAAAATTGGAAAATTGTAAAATTTGTTAAAATAAAAATACCGAAAAAAATGCAAAAATTCCCAAAAATTCAAAAATCACAAAAAATTTAAAATTTCGAAAAATTTATAAAAAAAAACATTATTTCCAAAATTGTAAAAACTGTAAATTCGACAAAATCACAAAATTCTCTTAATTAAAGAAATCGACAAAATTTGAAAATTGTAAAATTTGTTAAATTAGAAATAACGAAAAAAATGCAAAAAAATTCCCAAAATTCAAAAATCGACAAAAATTTTAAATTTCAGAAAATTTCCAAATCTCGAAAAAAAGCAATTTTTGTTTTAAATTGTAAAAACTGTAAAAACTGTAATTAGGAATTGTCAAAATTGGAAAATTGGAATATTTGTTGAATTAAAAATATCGAAAAAAATGCAAAAATTCCCAAAATTCACAAATCGACAAAAATTTAAAACTTCGAAAAATTTATAAAAAAATAAAATTTTTTTCAAAATTGTAAAAACTGTAAAATCGACAAAATCACAAAATTCTCTAAATAAAGAAACCGACAAAATTTGAAAATTGTAAAATTTGTTTAATTACAAATATCGAGAAAAATGCAAAAATTCCCAAATTAAAAAATCCACAAAGATTTTAAATTTTGGGAAAAATTCCGAAATTAGATGAAAACAAGTAAGAAAGCTACAGTCGAGAGTTCTCGACCGTATGATACCCGCAACCCATTTCGAGAGAAAACAGAAAGCTTGAATGATATTTTAACAAAAAATATACCACAGAATATACTAAAATTTGTTTTTTTTTATATAGATATTTTTTTTTAAATCCTTTAAATACCGACATGGTCACTTTGTCAACTAAACAAACAAAGCGCGAGCAGCTGCAACTGAATTTTGCATTTAAAAATGATTCTTTAATAACTTCCATGTTTTTCATTCGATCTCAACCAAATTCAGAGGAGTCATTGAGAATATAATTATTATTATGCATACCAAAATTCAATGCTCTAGGTTCATTATTACGGCTTTTACCGTTTTTGGGGGCGGAAAGGGGCGTGGCAAAAATCTAAAACAAACTTGATCTGCGTAAGACCTACACGAATACTGTCACCAAATTTGATATCTCTAGGTCATTCACACACTTAATACGTCCATATGCACTGGGCACAAAAATTTTGATAAATAATTTAACGAATAACTTTTGTTTTACTTATCCAATTTGTACCAAAATTACAGGGTATATTAAGAGTGTCAAGCGCAGATGGGATACCAAATTACACATCATTACACAAAAAACTTTTGGAACAAAAAAAAAAAAAAAACTTTTTTTTAATAAATATTTTTTGGGGGAAGGGGGGCCCCCCTTTTAAAAAAACCTCTCCGGAAGGAAACCTTTTGCCAAATTTTGTGTCTCTATGTCTTATAGTCTCTGAGATCCAGGTGTTCATACGGAAAGACAGACGGACATGGCTATATCGTCTCGGCTGTTGACACTGATCAAGAATATATATACTTTATGGGGTCGGAGATGCCTCCCTCTGCCTGTTACATACATTTTCTGTTTGCACTAAGTTATAATACCCTTCTACCTATGGGTAGCGGGTATAAAAAAAAAAAAAAAAAATTAAAATAAAAACAAAAAAAATTTAAATTTAAAAACCAAAATTAGAAAAAAAAAAAATTTTTACAAAATAATAATAAAAACTGTAAAATCGACAAAATCACAAAGTTCTCTTAATTAACAAATCGACAAAATTGGAAAATTGTAAAATTTGTTGAATTAAAAATATCGAGAAATACGCGAAAATTCACAAAATTTACAAATTGAAAACATTTAAAATTTCGGATAATATCCGAAATTTTATAAAAAAAAAGGAAATTTTTTCAAATAATAAAAAATGTAAAATCGACAAAATCATAAAATTCTCTAAATAAAGAAATCGACAAAATTTGAAAATTGTAAAATTTGTTAAAATAAAAATACCGAGAAAAATGCAAAAATTCCCAAAAATTCAAAAATCACAAAAAATTTAAAATTTCGAAAAATTTATAAAAAAAAACATTATTTCCAAAATTGTAAAAACTGTAAATTCGACAAAATCACAAAATTCTCTTAATAAAGAAATCGACAAAATTTGAAAATTGTAAAATTTGTTAAATTATAAATATCGAGAAAAATGCAAAAATTCACAAAATTCAAAAATCGACAAAAATTTTAAATTTCAGAAAATTTCCAAATCTCGAAAAAAACAATTTTTGTTTTAAATTGTAAAAACTGTAAAAACTGTAATTGGAATTGTAAAATTGGAAAATTGTAATATTTGTTGAATTAAAAATATCGAAAAAAAAAAGCAAAAATTCCCAAAATTCACAAATCGACAAAAATTTAAAATTTCGAAAAATTTATAAAAAAATAAAATTTTTTTCAAAATTGTAAAAACTGTAAAATCGACAAAATCACAAAATTCTCTAAATAAAGAAACCGACAAAATTTGAAAATTGTAAAATTTGTTTAATTACAAATATCGAGAAAAATGCATAAATTCCCAAAACTAAAAAATCCACAAAGATTTTAAATTTTGGCAAAAATAACGAAATTAGATGAAAACAAGTAAGAAAGCTACTTCGAGAGTTCTCGACCGTTTGATACCCGCAACCCATTTCGAGAGAAAACAAAAAGCTTGAATGATTTTTAACAAAAAATATACCACAGAATATACTAAAATTTGTTTTTTTTTATATAGATATTTTTTTTTAAATCCATTAAATACCGACATGGTCACTTTGTCAACAAACAAAGCGCGAGCAGCTGCAACTGAATTTTGCATATAAAATTGATTCTTTAATAACTTTCATGTTTTTCATTCGATCTCAACCAAATTCACAGGAGTCATTAAGAATATAATTATTATTATGCATACCTAAATTCAATGCTCTAGGTCTATTATTACGGCTTTTCCAGTTTTTGGGGGCGGAAAGGGGCGTGGCAAAAATCTAAAACAAACTTGATCTGCGTAAGACCTACACGAATACTGCCATCAAATTTGATATCTCTAGGTCATTCACACACTTAAAACGTCCATATGCATTGGGCAAAACAATTTTAATAAATAATTTCATGAATAACTTTTGTTCTACTTATCCGATTTGTACCAAATTACACATCATTACACAAAGAACTTTTGGAGTTATACGCGATTTACATAAAAAAAAACTTGATTTTTTCTAGATTAATGCTTATTGTGGGCGAAGGGGGCGTGGCATCCAACTTTTGAAATAAACTTGATCTGACTAGGGTATGAAGGAACCTTTTTGCCAAATTTGGTGTCTCTATGTCTTATAGTCTCTGAGATCCAGCTGTTCATACGAACAGACAGACGGACAGACAGACAGACGGACATGGCTATATCGTCTCGGCTGTTGACACTGATCAAGCATATATATACTTTATGGGGTCGGAGATGCCTCCTTCTGCCTGTTACATACATTTTCTGTTGGCACTAAGTTATAATACTCTTCTACCCTATGGGTAGCGGGTATAAAAACTGTAAAATCGACAAAATCACAAAGTTCTCTTAATTAACAAATCGACAAAATTGTAAAATTGTAAAATTTGTTGAATTAAAAATATCGAGAAATACGCGAAAATTCACAAAATTTACAAATTGAAAACATTTAAAATTTCGGAAAAT
The DNA here is from genome assembly GCA_035045625.1 of Drosophila formosana. Classification (NCBI taxonomy): domain Eukaryota; kingdom Metazoa; phylum Arthropoda; class Insecta; order Diptera; family Drosophilidae; genus Drosophila; species Drosophila formosana. The sequence goes on along the minus strand of JAWNOW010000671.1, from coordinate 1,745 downwards.
ATCCCAAAAATTTATTAAAAAAAAAAATGTTTTTCAAAATAGCAAAAACTGTAACATCGACAAAATCACAAAGTTCTCTAAATAAAGAAATCGACAAAATTCAAAAATTTCTCTAAATTTAAAACTCGACAAAAAAAATATCGGAAAAAATTCCAAAAATTTCCGAAATTCGAAAATCGACATTAATTTAAAATTTATTAAAAAAAAAGAAAACTTTTTTCAAAATTGTAAAAACTGTAAAATCGACAAAATCACAAAATTCTCTAAATAAAGAAACCGACAAAATTTGAAAATTGTAAAATTTGTTTAATTGCAAATATCGAGAAAAATGCAAAAATTCCCAAAATTAAAAAATCCACAAAGATTTTAAATTTTGGAAAAAATTCCGAAATTAGATGAAAACAAGTAAGAAAGCTACTTCGAGAGTTCTCGACCGTTTGATACCCGCAACCCATTTCGAGAGAAAACAAAAAGCTTGAATGATATTTTATCAAAAAATATACCACCGAATATACTAAAATTTGTTTTTTTTTATATAGATATTTTGTTTTAAATCCATTAAATACCGACATGGTCACTTTGTCAACTAAACAAACAAAGCGCGAGCAGCTGCAACTGAATTTTGCATATAAAATTGATTCTTTAATAACTTTCATGTTTTTCATTCGATCTCAACTAAATTCACAGGAGTCATTGAGAATATAATTATTATTATGCATACCAAAATTCAATGCTCTAGGTTTATTATTACGGCTTTTACAGTTTTTGGGGGCGGAAAGGGGCGTGGCAAAAATCTAAAACAAACTTGATCTGCGTAAGACCTACACGAATACTGCCACCAAATTTGATATCTCTAGGTCATTCACACACTTAATACGTCCATATGCACTGGGCACAAAAATTTTGATAAATAATTTAACGAATAACTTTTGTTTTACCTATCCGATTTGTACCAAAAATACAGGGTATATTAAGAGTGTCAAGCGCAGATGGGATACCAAATTACACATCATTACACAAAGAACTTTTGGAAGGGGCGTGGCATCCAACTTTTGAAATAAACTTGATCTGCGTAGGGTATGAAGGAACCCTTTTGCCAAATTTGGTGTCTTATAGTCTCTGAGATCCAGGTGTTCATACGGAAAGACAGACGGACATGGCTATATCGTCTCGGCTGTTGACACTGATCAAGAATATATATACTTTATGGGGTCGGAGATGCCTCCTTCTGCCTGTTAAATACATTTTCTGTTGGCACTAAGTTATAATACCCTTCTACCCTATGGGTAGCGGGTATAAAAACTGTAAAATCGACAAAATCACAAAGTTCTCTTAATTAACAAATCGACAAAATTGTAAAATTGTAAAATTTGTTGAATTAAAAATATCGAGAAATACGCGAAAATTCACAAAATTTACAAATTGAAAACATTTAAAATTTCGGAAAATATCCCAAAAATTTATTAAAACAAAAATGCTTTTCAAAATAGCAAAAACTGTAACATCGACAAAATCACAAAGTTCTCTAAATAAAGAAATCGACAAAATTTGAAAATTTGTTGAATTAAAAATATCGATAAAAATGCAAAAATTCCCGAAATTCAAAAATTTCTCTAAATTTAAAACTCAACAAAAAAAATATCGAAAAAAATTCTACAAATTTCCGGAATTCGAAAATCGAAATTAATTTAAAATTTATTAAAAAAAAAGAAAACTTTTTTCAAAATTGTAAAAACTGTAAAAAT
>JAWNOW010000670.1:0-22141 GCA_035045625.1 Drosophila formosana | reverse complement strand
ATTTTTTGTTATATTGCAAAAATTTAAATTTTCCTCAAATCTTGGCAATTTTCCAGATTTTCAATTTTTGTTAATTTTTTAATTTAGTTTTTTTAAGTATTTTTTTTAATTTTTAATTTTTAAATTTTTTAAATTTTGTCGATTAATATATCTAGGCAACTTTTGTATTTTCAAATTTTCATTATTTATTGTATTGCAAAAAATTAAACTTTCCTCAAATCTCTGCAATTTTTCGGATTTTCAATTTTTGTTAATTTTAATTTAATTTTTTTAAGTATTTTTTTTAATTTAGTTTTTAAATTTTTTTAAATTTTGTCGATTTCTATTAAGACAACTTTTTGATCTCAAATTTACATTTTTTGTTATATTGCAAAATTTAAATTTTCAAACTTTGCAAATTTTTCAAATTTCCATGTCGATTTCTTTTATTTAAAAAACTTCTTGATCTCAATTTAAAATTTTTGCTTATATTGCAAAAATTTAAATTTTCCTCAAATCTTGCAATTTTCCGATTTCTAATTTCGTTAATTTTTTAATTTAATTTTTTTAAGTATTTTTTTTTTAATTTTTAGTTTTTAAATTTTTAAATTTTGTCGATTTCTTTATTTAGACAACTTTTTGATTCTCAAAAATGTTTACATTTTTTAAGTTATATTGAAAAAATTTAAATTTTCTCTCAAATTCTTGGAAATTTCTGGATTTTCAATTTTTCAAAGCAATTAATTTTTTTAAGCATTTTTTTTTTTAATTTTTTAGTTTTTAATTTTTAAATTTGTCGATTTCTTATTTAGATAACTTTTGGATCTCAAATTTTATTTTTTTTATTATATTGCAAAAACAATTTTTCTTCTCTCAATATCTTGGCATTTTTTTGGTTCTTCATTTTTTTTAATTTTTTTTAAGATATTTTTATTTAATTTTTTATATTTTCAATTTTTCTTTTAATTTTGTTTATTTAAAAAATTTTTTGATCTCAAATTTACATTTGTTATTTTGCAAAATTTAAAATTTTCCTCAAAATCTTTTTTGCAATTTTCTGGATTTTCAATTTTTGTTAATTTTTCTTTTAATTTAGTTTTTTTGTTATTTTTTTAATTTTTAAATTTTTTCAATTTGCCTAAATGTTGTCGATTTCTTTATAGATAACTTTTCTTGATCTCAAATTTACATTTTTTATTAATTTGCAAAAAAATTTTAAATTTTCCTCAAATCTTGTGAATTTTCCGTATTTTCTTATTTTTTGTTATTTTTTTTTTTTAATTTTCTTTATGTAGTATTTTTATTTTAATTTTGAGTTTTCTTAAAATTTTTCAAAAATTTTGTCGATTTCTGTTATTTATTCAACTTTTTGATCTCAAATTTACATATTTTTGATTTATATTGCAAAAAAATTAAACTTTCCTCAAATCTTGGCAATTTTTCTAAGATTTTCACAGTTGTTATATTTTTTAATTTAATTTTTTTGGCATTTAATTTTTTAAATTTTTAATTTTTAAATTTTCTAGATTTATTTTTTAGACAACGTTTGATCTCAAATTTACATTTTTTGTTGAAATTGTAAATTTTTTCAGATTTTGGCAATTTGATTTTCAATTCTTTGTTAATTTTTTAATTAAATTTTTTTAGTATTTTTTTTTTTAATTTTCTAAATTTTCAATTTTCAAATTTTGTATATTTCTTTATTAAAGAAAAAAACTTTTTGATCTCCAAATTTACATTTTTTGTTATTGATTTTGCCAAAAATTTCCAAAATTTTCAAATCGCGGCAATTTTCCGATTTTAAATTTTTATATTTTTTTTTAATTATTTTTTAATTTTTATTTTTTAATTTTTTCATAATTTTGTGGATTTCTTATTTAGACAACTTTTTGATCTGAAATTTAAATTTTTATTGTCTTTGCAAAAATTTAAAATTTCCTCAAATCTTGGCAATTTTCCGTATTTTCAATTTTTTGTTAATTTTTTAATTTGAATTTTTTTAAATATTTTATTTTTTTAATTTTTAGTTTTTCAATTTTTCAAATTTTGTCGATTTCTTTAATTAAGACAACTTTTTGATCTCAAATTTACATTTTTTATTGTATTGCAAAAATTTAAATTTTTCTCAAATCTTGGCAATTTTTCGGATTTTCAATTTTTGTTAATTTTTATTTCATTTATTTAAGTATTTTTATTTCCCTAATTTTAATTTTCAATTTTTCAAAATTTTGTCGATTTCTTAATTTAGACAAGTTTTTGATCTCAAATTTACATTTTTATTGTATTGCAAAAATTTAAATTTTCCTCAAATCTTGGCAATTTTCCGGATTTTCAATTTTTGTTAATTTTTTAATTTCATTTAATTTTTTTAGTATTTTTTTTTTAATTTTTAATTTTTCAATTTTTCAAATTTTGTCGATTTCTTCATTTAAACAACTTTTTGATCTCAAATTTTACATTTTTTATTGTATTGCAAAAATTTAAATTTTCCTCAAATCTTGGCAATTTTCCGGATTTTCAATTTTTGTTAATTTTTAATTTTAATTTTTTAAATATTTTTTTTAATTTTTAATTTTTCAATTTTTCAAATTTTGTCGATTTCTTAATTTAGACAACTTTTTGATCTCAAATTTACATTTTTTATTGTATTGCAAAAATTTAAATTTTCCTCAAATCTTGGCAATTTTCCGATTTTTCAATTTTTGTTAATTTTTTAATTTAATTTTTTTAAGTATTTTTTTTTAATTTTTAATTTTCAATTTTTCAAATTTTGTCGATTTCTTTATTTAGACAACTTTTTGATCTCAAATTTACATTTTTTATTGTATTGCAAAAATTTAAATTTTCCTCAAATCTTGGCAATTTTCCGGATTTTCAATTTTTGTTAATTTTTTAATTTCATTTTTTTAAGTATTTTTTTTTAATTTTAATTTTCAATTTTTCAAATTTTGTCGATTTCTTTATTTAGACAACTTTTTGATCTCAAATTTACATTTTTTATTGTATTGCAAAAAATTTAAATTTTCCTCAAATCTTGGCAATTTTCCGGATTTTCAATTTTTGTTAATTTTTTAATTTAATTTTTTAAGTATTTTTTTTAATTTTTAATTTTTAAATTTTTCAAATTTTGTCGATTAAATTTAGACAACTTTTTGATCTCAAATTTACATTTTTTATTGTATTGCAAAAATTTAAATTTTCCTCAAATCTTGGCAATTTTCCGGATTTTCAATTTTTGTTAATTTTTTAATTTATTTTTTAAGTATTTTTTTTTAATTTTTTAATTTTTCAATTTTTCAAATTTTGTCGATTTCTTAATTTAGAAAACTTTTTGATCTCAAATTTACATTTTTTATTGTATTGCAAAAATTTAAATTTTCTCAAATCTTGGCAATTTTCAATTTTCAATTTTTGTTAATTTTTAATTTATTTATTTTATATTTTTAATTTTCAATTTTTCAAATTTTGTCGATTCTTTAATTTAGACAAACTTTTTGATCTCAAATTTACATTTTTTATTGTATTGCAAAAATTTAAATTTTCCTCAAATCTTGGCAATTTTCCGGATTTTCAATTTTTGTTAATTTTTTAATTTAATTTTATTTAAGTATTTTTTTTAAATTTTTAAATTTTCAATTTTTCAAATTTTCTTAATTTAGACAACTTTTGATCTCAAATTTACATTTTTTATTGTATTGCAAAAATTTAAATTTTCCTCAAATCTTGGCAATTTTCCGATTTTCAATTTTTGTTAATTTTTTAAGTTAATTTATTTAAATATTTTTTTAATTTTTCAATTTTTTCAAATTTTGTCGATTTCTTAATTTAGACAACTTTTTGATCTCAAATTTACATTTTTATTGTATTGCAAAAATTTAAATTTTCCTCAAATCTTGGCAATTTTCGGATTTTCAATTTTGTTAATTTTTTAATTTAATTTTTTTAAGTATTTTTTTTTAATTTTTAATTTTTAATTTTTCAAATTTTGTCGATTTCTTTATTTAGACAACTTTTGATCTCAAATTTGCATTTTTTATTGTATTGCAAAAATTTAAATTTTCCTCAAATCTTGGCAATTTTTCGATTTTCAATTTTTGTTAATTTTTTAATTTAATTTTTTAGTATTTTTTTTTTTTAATTTTTCAATTTTTAAATTTTGTCGATTTCTTTATTTTAGACAACTTTTTGATCTCAAATTTACATTTTTGTATTGTATTGCAAAAATTTAATTTCCTCAAATCTTTGGTAATTTTCCGGATTTTCAATTTTTGTTATTTTTTTAATTTAATTTTTTTAAGTATTTTTTTTTAATTTTTTTAATTTTTCAATTTTCGATTTTTTATTTTAAAACTTTTTGATCTCAAATTTACATTTTTTATTGTCTTCTCCCCACAATTTTCCAGATTTTCAATTTGTTAATTTTTTTTTTTTTTTAATTTAAATTTTTTAGATTTTGTCGATTTTTTGAATTTTTGATCTCAAATATACATTTTTATATTGCAAAAATTTGAATTTTCCTCAAATCTTGGCAATTTTCCGGATTTTCAGTTTTTGTTAATTTTTTAATTTAATTTTTTAAGTATTTTTTTTTAATTTTTAATTTTTCAATTTTTCAAATTTTGTCGATTTCTTTATTTAGACAACTTTTTGATCTCAAATTTACATTTTTTGTTGTATTGCAAAAATTGAAATTTTCCTCAAATCTTGGCAATTTTTCGATTTTCAATTTTTGTTAATTTTTAATTTATTTTTTTTATATTTTTTTTTTTTTAATTTTTAATTTTTCAATTTTTCAAATTTTGTCGATTTCTTTATTTAGACAACTTTTTGATCTCAAATTTACATTTTTTATTGTATTGCAAAAATTTAAATTTTCCTCAAATCTTGGCAATTTTCGGATTTTCAATTTTTGTTAATTTTTAATTTAATTTTTTTAAGTATTTTTTATTTATTTTTAATTTTTCAATTTTTAAATTTTGTCGATTTCTTTTATTTAGACAACTTTTTGATCTCAAATTTACATTTTTTATTGTATTGTTCAAAAATTTAAATTTTCTCTCAAATCTTGGCAATTTTCGGATTTTCAATTTTTGTTAATTTTTATTTATTTTTAAGTATTTTTTTTATATTTTTAATTTTTCAATTTTTCAAATTTTGTCGATTTCTTAATTTAGACAACTTTTTGATCTCAAATTTACATTTTTTATTGTATTGCAAAAATTTAAATTTTCCTCAAATCTTGGCAATTTTCCGATTTTCAATTTTTGTTATTTTTAATTTTTTAATATTTTTTAATTTTTATTTAATTTTCAAAATTTTTCGATTTTTTTTTTTAAAAAAACTTTGATCTCAAATTTACATTTTTTATTGTATTGCAAAAATTTAAATTTTCCTCAAATCTTGGCAATTTTCCGGATTTTCAGTTTTTGGTAATTTTTAATTTAATTTTTTAATATTTTAATTTAAATTTTAATTTTTAAAAAATTTTTTAAATTTTTCGATTTCTGAATTAAGACAAATTTTTGATTTTAAATTTACATTTTTATTATATTGCAAAAATTTAAATTTTCCAATAATTTTGCGATTTTCAATATTTTTTAATTTTTTTAATATTTTAATTTTTAATTTTTTTATTTTATTTATATTTTTTTTTAATTTATTTTAATTTATTTATTTTTAATTTTTTTAATTTTTTTTAGTTTTTTAATTTTTTTAAATTTAGAAAAAATCGATTTCTTTAATTTAGACAACTTTTTGATCTCAAATTTACATTTTTTATTATATTGCAAAAATTTAAATTTTCTCTCAAATCTTGGCAATTTTCCGGATTTTCAATTTTTGTTAATTTTTTTAATTTAATTTTTTTAAGTATTTTTTTTAATTTTTAATTTTTTGTAATTTTCTAAATTTTGTCGATTTCTTTAATTAGAAAACTTTTTGATCTCAAATTTACATTTTTTGTTATATTGCAAAAATTTAAATTTTCCTCAAATCTTGGCAATTTTTCGGATTTTCAATTTTTGTTAATTTTTTAATTTAATTTTTTTAAGCATTTTTTTTAATTTTTAATTTTTAATTTTTCAAATTTTGTCGATTTTTATTTAGACAACTTTGATCTCAAATTTACATTTTTTATTATATTGCAAAAATTTAAATTTTCTCAAATCTCGGCAATTTTTCGATTTTCAAATTTTTGTTAATTTTTTAATTTAATTTTTTAAGTATTTTTTTTTATAATTTTTAGTTTTTAAATTTTTAAATTTTGTCGATTTCTTTATTTAGACAACTTTTTGATCTCAAATTTTACATTTTGTTATATTGCAAAAATTAAACTTTCCTCAAATCTTGGCAATTTTCCGGATTTTTCAATTTTTGTTAATTTTTTAATTTAATTTTTTTAAGTATTTTTTTTTTAATTTTTAGTTTTTAAATTTTTGAAATTTTGTCGATTTCTTTTTAATTTAGACAACTTTTTTGATCTCAAATTTACATTTTTTATTGTATTGCAAAAATTTAAATTTTCCCTCAAATCTTGGCAATTTTCCGGATTTTCAATTTTTGTTAATTTTTTAATTTAATTTTTTTAAGTATTTTTTTTTTAATTTTTAATTTTTCAATTTTTCAGAATTTTGTCGATTTAATTTAAACAACTTTTTGATCTCAAATTTACATTTTTTAGTTGTATTGCAAAAATTTAAATTTTCCTCAAATTTTCTTGGCAATTTTCCGGATTTTCAATTTTTGTTAATTTTTTATTTATTTTTTTAATTTTTTATTTTTTAAATTTTTAATTTTTGTCGATTTTTTCGTTTAAGACAACTTTTTGATCTCAAATTTACATTTTTGTTATTAGTATTGCAAAAATTTAATTTCCTCAAATCTTGGCAATTTTTCGGATTTTCAATTTTTGTTAATTTTTTAATTTAATTTTTTTAAGTATTTTTTTTTTAATTTTAATTTTTAAATTTTGTCGATTTTCTTTATTTAGAACAACTTTTTGATCTCAAATTTACATTTTTTATTGTATTGCAAAAATTTAAATTTTCCTCAAATCTTGGCAATTTTCCGGATTTTCAATTTTTTGTTAATTTTTAATTTAATTTTTTAAGTATTTTTTTTTTAATTTTTAAATTTTTCAATTTTTGCAAATTTTGTCGATTTTATTTAGACAACTTTTTGATCTCAAATTACTTTTTTGGTTATATTGCAAAAATTTAAATTTTCCTCAAATCTTGGCAATTTTCCGGATTTTCAATTTTTGTTAATTTTTTAATTTAATTTTTTTAAGTATTTTTTTTTTAATTTTTAATTTTTAAATTTTTCAGTCGATTTCTTTATTTAGACAACTTTTTGATCTCAAATTTACATTTTTTGTTGTATTGAAAAATTTAAATTTTCCTCAAATCTTGGCAATTTTCCGGATTTTCAATTTTTGTTAATTTTTTAATTTAATTTTTTTAAGTATTTTTTTATTTTTATTTTTAATTTTTCAATTTTGTCGATTTCTATTTAGACAATTTTTGATCTCAAATTTACATTTTTATTGTATTGCAAAAATTTAAATTTTCCTCAAATCTTGGCAATTTTTCGATTTTCATTTTTTGTTAATTTTTTAATTTAAATTTTTTAAGTATTTTTTTTTTAATTTTTAATTTTTCAATTTTTCAAATTTTGTCGATTTCTTTATTTAAACAAACTTTTTGATCTCAAATTTACATTTTTTATTGTATTGCAAAAATTTAAATTTTTCCTCAAATCTTGGCAATTTTCCGGATTTTCAAATTTTTGTTAATTTTTTAATTTAATTTTTTTAAGTATTTTTTTTTAATTTTTTAGTTTTTAGAATTTTTTAAATTTTGTCGATTTCTTTATTTAGACAACTTTTTGATCTCAAATTTTTACATTTTTTATTGTATTGCAAAAATTTAAATTTTCCTCAAATCTTGGCAATTTTCCGGATTTTCAATTTTTGTTAATTTTTTAATTTAATTTTTTTAAGTATTTTTTTTTTAATTTTTAGTTTTTAAATTTTTAAATTTTGTCGATTTCTTTATTTAGACAACTTTTTGATCTCAAATTTACATTTTTTATTGTATTGCAAAAATTTAAATTTTCCTCAAATCTTGGCAATTTTCCGGATTTTCAATTTTTGTTAATTTTTTAATTTAATTTTTTTAAGTATTTTTTTTTTAATTTTTAATTTTTCAATTTTTCAAATTTTGTCGATTTCTTTATTTAAAAAACTTTTTGATCTCAAATTTACATTTTTTATTGTATTGCAAAAATTTAAATTTTCCTCAAATCTTGGCAATTTTTCGGATTTTCAATTTTTGTTAATTTTTTAATTTAATTTTTTTAAGTATTTTTTTTTAATTTTTAATTTTTCAATTTTTCAAATTTTGTCGATTTCTTTATTTAAAAAACTTTTTGATCTCAAATTTACATTTTTTATTGTATTGCAAAAATTTAAATTTTCCTCAAATCTTGGCAATTTTTCGGATTTTCAATTTTTGTTAATTTTTTAATTTAATTTTTTTAAGTATTTTTTTTTTAATTTTTAATTTTTAAATTTTTCAAATTTTGTCGATTTCTTTATTTAGACAACTTTTTGATCTCAAATTTACATTTTTTATTGTATTGCAAAAATTTAAATTTTCCTCAAATCTTGGCAATTTTCCGGATTTTCAATTTTTGTTAATTTTTTAATTTAATTTTTTTAAGTATTTTTTTTTTAATTTTTAATTTTTAAATTTTTCAAATTTTGTCGATTTCTTAATTTAGACAACTTTTTGATCTCAAATTTACATTTTTTATTGTATTGCAAAAATTTAAATTTTCCTCAAATCTTGGCAATTTTCCGGATTTTCAATTTTTGTTAATTTTTTAATTTAATTTTTTTAAGTATTTTTTTTTAATTTTTAATTTTTCAAATTTTTCAAATTTTGTCGATTTCTTTATTTAGACAACTTTTTGATCTCAAATTTACATTTTTTATTGTTTTGCAAAAATTTAAATTTTCCTCAAATCTTGGCAATTTTCCGGATTTTCAATTTTTGTTAATTTTTTAATTTAATTTTTTTAAGTATTTTTTTTTTAATTTTTAAATTTTTAATTATTTTAAATTTTGTCGATTTCTTTATTTAGAACAACTTTTTGATCTCAAATTTACATTTTTTATTGTATTGCAAAAATTTAAATTTTCCTCAAATCTTGGCAATTTTCCGGATTTTCAATTTTTTGTTAATTTTTTAATTTAATTTTTTTAGTATTTTTTTTTAATTTTTAGTTTTTAATTTTTTAAATTTTGTCGATTTCTTTATTTAGACAACTTTTTGATCTCAAATTTACATTTTTTGTTATATTGCAAAAATTTAAATTTTCCTCAAATCTTGGCAATTTTTCGGATTTTCAATTTTTGTTAATTTTTTAATTTAATTTTTTTAAGTATTTTTTTTTTAATTTTTAATTTTTCAATTTTTTAAATTTTGTCGATTTCTTTATTTAGACAACTTTTTGATCTCAAATTTACATTTTTTATTGTATTGCAAAAATTTAAATTTTCCTCAAATCTTGGCAATTTTCCGGATTTTCAATTTTTGTTAATTTTTTAATTTAATTTTTTTAAGTATTTTTTTTTTAATTTTTAATTTTTAAATTTTTAAATTTTGTCGATTTCTTTATTTAGACAACTTTTTGATCTCAAATTTACATTTTTTGTTATATTGCAAAAATTTAAATTTTCCTCAAATCTTGGCAATTTTCCGGATTTTCAATTTTTGTTAATTTTTTAATTTAATTTTTTTTAAGTATTTTTTTTTAATTTTTAATTTTTAATTTTTCAAATTTTGTCGATTTCTTTATTTAGACAACTTTTTGATCTCAAATTTACATTTTTTGTTATATTGCAAAAATTTAAATTTTCCTCAAATCTTGGCAATTTTCCGGATTTTCAATTTTTGTTAATTTTTTAAAGTATTTTTTTTTAATTTTTAATTTTTAAATTTTTAAATTTTGTCGATTTCTTTATTTAGACAACTTTTTGATCTCAAATTTACATTTTTTGTTATATTGCAAAAATTTAAATTTTCCTCAAATCTTGGCAATTTTCCGGATTTTCAATTTTTGTTAATTTTTTAATTTAATTTTTTTAAGTATTTTTTTTTAATTTTTAGTTTTTAAATTTTTAAATTTTGTCGATTTCTTTATTTAGACAACTTTTTGATCTCAAATTTACATTTTTTATTGTATTGCAAAAATTTAAATTTTCCTCAAATCTTGGCAATTTTCCGGATTTTCAATTTTTGTTAATTTTTTAATTTAATTTTTTTAAGTATTTTTTTTTTAATTTTTAATTTTTAAATTTTTCAAATTTTGTCGATTTCTTTATTTAGAAAACTTTTTGATCTCAAATTTACATTTTTTATTGTATTGCAAAAATTTAAATTTTCCTCAAATCTTGGCAATTTTTCGGATTTTCAATTTTTTGTTAATTTTTTAATTTAATTTTTTAAGTATTTTTTTTAAATTTTTCAAATTTTGTCGATTTCTTTTTTAGAAAACTTTTTGATCTCAAATTTACATTTTTTGTTATATTGCAAAAATTTAAATTTTCCTCAAATCTTGGCAATTTTCCGGATTTTCAATTTTTGTTAATTTTTTAATTTAATTTTTTAAGTATTTTTTTTTTAATTTTTAAATTTTTAAATTTTGTCGATTTCTTTATTTAGACAACTTTTTGATCTCAAATTTACATTTTTTGTTATATTGCAAAAATTTAAATTTTCCTCAAATTTATTTTCCGGATTTTCAATTTTTGTTAATTTTTTAATTTAATTTTTTTAAGTATTTTTTTTTAATTTTTAATTTTTAAATTTTTCAAATTTTGTCGATTTCTTAGACAACTTTTTGATCTCAAATTTACATTTTTTGTTGTATTGCAAAAATTTAAATTTTCCTCAAATTTGGCAATTTTCAATTTTTGTTAATTTTTTAATTTAATTTTTTTAGTATTTTTTTAATTTTTAATTTTAAATTTTTAAATTTTGTCGATTTATTTAGACAACTTTTTGATCTCAAATTTACATTTTTTATTGTATTGCAAAAATTTAAATTTTCCTCAAATCTTGGCAATTTTCCGGATTTTCAATTTTTGTTAATTTTTTAATTTAATTTTTTAAGTATTTTTTTTTAATTTTTAATTTTTCAATTTTTAAATTTTGTCGATTTCTTATTTAGACAACTTTTTGATTCAAATTTACATTTTTTATTATATTGCAAAAATTTAAATTTCTCAAATCTTGGCAATTTTCGGATTTTCAATTTTTGTTAATTTTTTAATTTAATTTTTTTATTTTTTAATTTTTAATTTTAAATTTTTAAATTTTGTCGATTTCTTTTAGAAACTTTTTGATTCAAATTTACATTTTTTTATTGCAAAAATTTAAATTTTCTCAAATTTGCAATTTTCGATTTTCAATTTTGTTAATTTTTATTTAATTTTTAAATTTTTTTTTTTTTTTTATTGCATTTCAAAAAATTAAATTTTCAATTAAAAAAATTTAAAAATTAAAAAAAAAAATTAAAAAATTAAATTAAAAATTAACAAAAATTGAAAATCCGAAAATTGCCAAGATTTGAGGAAAATTTAAATTTTTGCAATATAATAAAAAATGTAAATTTGAGATCAAAAAGTTTTTTAAATAAAGAAATCGACAAAATTTGAAAAATTGAAAAATTAAAAATTAAAAAAAAAATACTTAAAAAAATTAAATTAAAAAATTAACAAAAATTGAAAATCCGGAAAATTGCCAAGATTTGAGGAAAATTTAAATTTTTGCAATACAACAAAAAATGTAAATTTGAGATCAAAAAGTTGTCTAAATAAAGAAATCGACAAAATTTGAAAAATTTAAAAATTAAAAATTAAAAAAAAAATACTTAAAAAAATTAAATTAAAAAATTAACAAAAATTGAAAATCCGGAAAATTGCCAAGATTTGAGGAAAATTTAAATTTTTGCAATATAACAAAAAATGTAAATTTGAGATCAAAAAGTTGTCTAAATAAAGAAATCGACAAAATTTAAAAATTTAAAAACTAAAAATTAAAAAAAAAATACTTAAAAAAATTAAATTAAAAAATTAACAAAAATTGAAAATCCGAAAAATTGCCAAGATTTGAGGAAAATTTAAATTTTTGCAATACAATAAAAAATGTAAATTTGAGATCAAAAAGTTGTCTAAATAAAGAAATCGACAAAATTTGAAAAATTGAAAAATTAAAAATTAAAAAAAAAATACTTAAAAAAATTAAATTAAAAAATTAACAAAAATTGAAAATCCGGAAAATTGCCAAGATTTGAGGAAAATTTAAATTTTTGCAATATAATAAAAAATGTAAATTTGAGATCAAAAAGTTGTCTAAATAAAGAAATCGACAAAATTTAAAAATTAAAAATTAAAAAAAAAATACTTAAAAAAATTAAATTAAAAAATTAACAAAAATTGAAAATCCGGAAAATTGCCAAGATTTGAGGAAAATTTAAATTTTTGCAATATAACAAAAAATGTAAATTTGAGATCAAAAAGTTGTCTAAAAAAAAAAAATCTACAAAAATTTAAAAATTTAAAAATTAAAAAAAAAAAAAAAATTAAATTAAAAAATTAACAAAAATTGAAAATCCGGAAAATTGCCAAGATTTGAGGAAAATTTAAATTTTTGCAAAACAATAAAAAATGTAAATTTGAGATCAAAAAGTTTTTTAAATAAAGAAATCGACAAAATTTGAAAAATTGAAAAATTAAAAATTAAAAAAAAAATACTTAAAAAAATTAAATTAAAAAATTAACAAAAATTGAAAATCCGGAAAATTGCCAAGATTTGAGGAAAATTTAAATTTTTGCAATACAATAAAAAATGTAAATTTGAGATCAAAAAGTTGTCTAAATTAAGAAATCGACAAAATATAAAAAATTTAAAAACTAAAAATTAAAAAAAAAATACTTAAAAAAATTAAATTAAAAAATTAACAAAAATTGAAAATCCGGAAAATTGCCAAGATTTGAGGAAAGTTTAATTTTTTGCAATATAACAAAAAATGTAAATTTGAGATCAAAAAGTTGTCTAAATAAAGAAATCGACAAAATTTAAAAATTTAAAAACTAAAAATTAAAAAAAAAATACTTAAAAAAATTAAATTAAAAAATTAACAAAAATTGAAAATCCGGAAAATTGCCAAGATTTGAGGAAAATTTAAATTTTTGCAATATAATAAAAAATGTAAATTTGAGATCAAAAAGTTTTCTAAATAAAGAAATCGACAAAATTTGAAAAATTGAAAAATTAAAAATTAAAAAAAAAATACTTAAAAAAATTAAATTAAAAAATTAACAAAAATTGAAAATCCGAAAAATTGCCAAGATTTGAGGAAAATTTAAATTTTTGCAATACAATAAAAAATGTAAATTTGAGATCAAAAAGTTTTTTAAATAAAGAAATCGACCAAATTTGAAAAATTGAAAAATTAAAAATTAAAAAAAAAATACTTAAAAAAATTAAATTAAAAAATTAACAAAAATTGAAAATCCGAAAAATTGCCAAGATTTGAGGAAAATTTAAATTTTTGCAATATAACAAAAAATGTAAATTTGAGATCAAAAAGTTGTCTAAATAAAGAAATCGACAAAATTTAAAAATTTAAAAACTAAAAATTAAAAAAAAAATACTTAAAAAAATTAAATTAAAAAATTAACAAAAATTGAAAATCCGGAAAATTGCCAAGATTTGAGGAAAATTTAAATTTTTGCAATATAACAAAAAATGTAAATTTGAGATCAAAAAGTTGTCTAAATAAAGAAATCGACAAAATTTAAAAATTTAAAAATTAAAAATTAAAAAAAAAATACTTAAAAAAATTAAATTAAAAAATTAACAAAAATTGAAAATCCGGAAAATTGCCAAGATTTGAGGAAAATTTAAATTTTTGCAATACAATAAAAAATGTAAATTTGAGATCAAAAAGTTGTCTAAATAAAGAAATCGACAAAATTTGAAAAATTTAAAAATTAAAAATTAAAAAAAAAATACTTAAAAAAATTAAATTAAAAAATTAACAAAAATTGAAAATCCGGAAAATTGCCAAGATTTGAGGAAAATTTAAATTTTTGCAATATAACAAAAAATGTAAATTTGAGATCAAAAAGTTGTCTAAAAAAAAAAAAATCTAAAAATTTAAAAATTAAAAATTAAAAAAAAAAAAAAAAAAAAAAAATTAAATTAAAAAATTAACAAAAATTGAAAATCCGGAAAATTGCCAAGATTTGAGGAAAATTTAAATTTTTGCAATATAACAAAAAATGTAAATTTGAGATCAAAAAGTTGTCTAAATAAAGAAATCGACAAAATTTAAAAAATTGAAAAATTAAAAATTAAAAAAAAAATACTTAAAAAAATTAAATTAAAAAATTAACAAAAATTGAAAATCCGGAAAATTGCCAAGATTTGAGGAAAATTTAAATTTTTGCAATACAATAAAAAATGTAAATTTGAGATCAAAAAGTTGTCTAAATAAAGAAATCGACAAAATTTGAAAAATTTGAAAAATTAAAAATTAAAAAAAAAATACTTAAAAAAATTAAATTAAAAAATTAACAAAAATTGAAAATCCGAAAAATTGCCAAGATTTGAGGAAAATTTAAATTTTTGCAATACAATAAAAAATGTAAATTTGAGATCAAAAAGTTGTCTAAATAAAGAAATCGACAAAATTTGAAAAATTTAAAAATTAAAAATTAAAAAAAAAATACTTAAAAAAATTAAATTAAAAAATTAACAAAAATTGAAAATCCGGAAAATTGCCAAGATTTGAGGAAAATTTAAATTTTTGCAATACAATAAAAAATGTAAATTTGAGATCAAAAAGTTTTTTAATAAAGAAATCGACAAAATTTGAAAAATTAAAAATTAAAAAAAAAATACTTAAAAAAATTAAATTAAAAAATTAACAAAAATTGAAAATCCGGAAAAATTGCCAAGATTTGAGGAAAATTTAAATTTTTGCAATACAATAAAAAATGTAAATTTGAGATCAAAAATTTGAAAAAATCTAAAATTTAAAAATTTAAAAATTAAAAAAAAAAAAAAAATACTTAAAAAAATTAAATTAAAAAATTAACAAAAATTGAAAATCCGGAAAATTGCCAAGATTTGAGGAAAATTTAAATTTTTGCAATACAATAAAAAATGTAAATTTGAGATCAAAAAGTTGTCTAAATAAAGAAATCGACAAAATTTGAAAAATTTAAAAACTAAAAATTAAAAAAAAAATACTTAAAAAAATTAAATTAAAAAATTAACAAAAATTGAAAATCCGGAAAATTGCCAAGATTTGAGGAAAATTTAATTTTTTGCAATATAACAAAAAATGTAAATTTGAGATCAAAAAGTTGTCTAAAAAAAGAAATCGACAAAATCTAAAAATTTAAAAATTAAAAATTAAAAAAAAAATACTTAAAAAAATTAAATTAAAAAATTAACAAAAATTGAAAATCCGAAAAATTGCCAAGATTTGAGGAAAATTTAAATTTTTGCAATACAATAAAAAATGTAAATTTGAGATCAAAAAGTTGTCTAAATAAAGAAATCGACAAAATTTAAAAATTTAAAAACTAAAAATTAAAAAAAAAATACTTAAAAAAATTAAATTAAAAAATTAACAAAAATTGAAAATCCGGAAAATTGCCAAGATTTGAGGAAAATTTAAATTTTTGCAATACAATAAAAAATGTAAATTTGAGATCAAAAAGTTGTCTAAATAAAGAAATCGACAAAATTTAAAAATTTAAAAATTAAAAATTAAAAAAAAAATACTTAAAAAAATTAAATTAAAAAATTAACAAAAATTGAAAATCCGGAAAATTGCCAAGATTTGAGGAAAATTTAAATTTTTGCAATACAATAAAAAATGTAAATTTGAGATCAAAAAGTTGTCTAAATAAAGAAATCGACAAAATTTATGAAAAATTTAAAAATTAAAAAAAAAATACTTAAAAAAATTAAATTAAAAAATTAACAAAAATTGAAAATCCGGAAAATTGCCAAGATTTGAGGAAAATTTAAATTTTTGCAATACAATAAAAAATGTAAATTTGAGATCAAAAAGTTGTCTAAATAAAGAAATCGACAAAATTTGAAAAATTAAAAATTAAAAAAAATACTTAAAAAAATTAAATTAAAAAATTAACAAAAATTGAAAATCCGAAAAATTTCAAATAAAAAAATTTAAATTTGAGATCAAAAAGTTGTCTAAATAAAGAAATCGACAAATTAAAAATTAAAAATTTAAAAACTAAAAAAAAAAATACTTAAAAAAATTAAATAAAAAATTAACAAAAATTGAAAATCCGGAAAATTGCCAAGATTTGAGGAAAAATTTAAATTTTTGCAATACAATAAAAAATGTAAATTTGAGATCAAAAAGTTGTCTAAATAAAGAAATCGACAAAATTTAAAAAATTTAAAAATTAAAAAATAAAAAAAAATACTTAAAAAAAAAATTAAATTAAAAAATTAACAAAAATTGAAAATCCGGAAAATTGCCAAGATTTGAGGAAAATTTAAATTTTTGCAAATACAATAAAAAATGTAAATTTGAGATCAAAAAGTTGTCTAAATAAAGAAATCGACAAAATTTAAAAAAAATTGAAAAATTAAAAAATAAAAAAAAATATTAAAAAAATTAAATTAAAAAATTAACAGAAAATTCGAAAATCGGAAAAATTGCCAAGATTTGAGGAAAATTTAAATTTTTGCAATACAATAAAAATGTAAATTTGAGATCAAAAAGTTGTCTAAATTAAGAAATCGACAAAATTTTAAAAATTAAAAATTAAAAAAAAAAAACTTAAAATTAAAAAATTAAAAAAAAATTAAAAATTACGGAAAATTGCCAAGATTTGAGGAAAATTAAATTTTTGCAATACAATAAAAAATGTAAATTTGAGATCAAAAAGTTGTCTAAATTAAGAAATCGACAAAATTCTAAAAAAATCAAAAATTAAAAAATAAAAAAAATATTTAAAAAAATTAAATTAAAAAATTAACAAAAATTGAAAATTCGGAAAATTGCCAAGATTTGAGGAAAATTTAAATTTTTGCAATACAATAAAAAATGTAAATTTGAGATCAAAAAGTTGTCTAAAGTAAGAAATCGACAAAAATTGAAAATTAAAAAAAAAAACTAGAATTACTTAAATTAAAAAATTAGACAAAAAGGTAAATAATCAAAAATGAAAAAAATAAAAAAAATATTTAAATTAAAAAATTAACAAAAATTGAAAATTCGGAAAATTGCCAAGATTTGAGGAAAATTTAAATTTTTGCAATACAATAAAAAATGTAAAATTGAGATCAAAAAGTAGTCTAAATTTAGAAATCGACAAAATTAAAAGAATTTTAAAATTAAAAAATAAAAAAACACCGAAATTAAAATTAAAAAAAAAAATTGAAAATTTGGAAAATTGCCAAGATTTGAGGAAAATTTAAATTTTTACAATACAATAACAAATGTAAATTTGAGATTTAAAAGTTGTCTAAATTATTAAATAGACAAAAATTTGAAAAATCTAAAAATTAAAAAATAAATTTAAAAAACTGAAATTACTTATATTACAAATTAAAAAAAAATTAAAATTTTGATAATTGCAATACAATCAAAAATGTAAAATTTAGATCAAAAAGTTGTCTAAATTAAGAAATCGTCAAATTTTGAAAATTTAAAAAAATAAAAAAAAAACTTAAATTACGTATATTAAAAATTAACAAAAACTGGAAATTCGGATAATTGCCAAAATTTGAGAAAATTAAAAATTTTTATAACACAATAAAAAATGTGAAATTGAGATCTAAAAGTTGTCAAAAATAGGAAGTCAAAAAAACTTGAAAAATTAAAAAAAAAAATTAAATTACTTTTATTAAAAAACTAACAAAAATTTAAAATCGGATAATTGCCAAAATTTGGGGATAATTTAAATGTTTGCAATACAATCAAATGTGTAACAATGAGATCTAAAAGTTGTCTAAATTAGGAAATCGACAAAATTTTAAAGATCGAAAAATTAAAAAATAAAAACAAAAACTTAAATTACTTTAATTAAAAAATTAAGAAAAATTTAAAATTCGGATAAATGTCAAGATTTTAGGAAAATTACAACTTTCGCAATACAATTAAAAATGTAAAAGTGAAACCTAAAAGTAGTCTAAATTATGAAATCGACAAAAATTTAAATAATCGAAAAATAAAAAAAATTTTTAAAAAATATTTAAATTACTTAAATTAAAAAAATTACAAAATATAGAAAATTAGGATAATTGCCAAGATTCGAGGAAAATTAAAATTTTTGCAATACAGTAAAAAATGTAAGATTTAGATCTAAAAGTTGTCTAAATTACGAAATCGTCAAAATTTGAAAAATTAAAAAATAAAAAAAAAACTTAAATTACTTAAATTAAAAAATTAACAAAAATTTAAAATTCTGAAAATTACCAAGATTCGAGGAAAATTTATATTTTTGAAATACAATAAAAAATGTAAAATTGAGATCTAAAAGTTGTCTAAAGTAGGAAATCGACAAAATTTGAAAAATAAAAAAAAAACTTGAACTACTTAAATTAAAAAGTTAGACAAAAATTTAAATAATCGAAAAATAAAAAAAATATTTAAATTACTATAACTAAAAATTTAAAAAAACTAGAAAATTCGGATTAATGCCAAGATTTGAGGAAAAATTTAGTTTGTGCAATACAATAAAAAATGTAAAATTAAGATCTAAAAGTAGTCTAAATTTGGAAATCGACAAAATATAAAAAATCTCAAAATTAAAAAATAAAAAAAATACCCAAGTTACTTAAATTAAAAAATTAAAAAAAAATTGAAAATTTGAAAAATAGTCAAGATTCGAGAAAAATTAAAATTTTTGAAATACAATAAAAAATGTAAAATTTAGATCTAAAAGTTGTCTAAATTAGGAAATCGACAAAATTCTAAAACAAAACAAAAATTAAAAAATAAAAAAAAAATATTGGAATTACTTAAATTAAGAAATGCACAGAAAATACAAATTCTTATTAATGCCAAGATTCGAGGAAAATTTAAGTGTTTGCAATACAGTAAAAATGTAAAATTTAGATCTAAAAGTTGTCTAAATTAGGAAATCGTCAAAATTTTAAAAAATTAAAAAAAAAAAAAAAAAACCTTGAATTACTTATATTAAAAATTCGGATAATTGTCAAGATTCGAGAAGTAAAATTTTTGCAATACAAAAAAATGTAAAATTGAGATCTAAAAAATGCCTAAATTATGAAATCGACAAAATTCTAAAAAAAAACATAAATTAAAAAATAAAAAAATATTGAAATTACTTAAATTAAAAAATTAACAATAATTGAAAATTCGGATAATTGCTAAAATTCGAGGAAAATTTTAATTTTTGCAATAAAATAAAAAATGTAAAATTTAGATCTAAAAGTTGTCTAAAGTAGGAAATCGACAAAAATTGAAAATTAAAAAAAAAAACTAGAATTACTTAAATTAAAAAATTAGACAAAAAGGTAAATAATCGAAAAATGAAAAAAATAAAAAAAATATTTAAATTAAAAAATTAACAAAAATAGAAAATTCGGATTAATGCCAAGATTTGAGGAAAATTTTAGTTTGTGCAATACAATAAAAAATGTAAAATTAAGATCTAAAAGTAGTCTAAATTTGGAAATCGACAAAATTAAAAGAATCTTAAAATTAAAAAATAAAAAAACACCGAAATTAAAATTAAAAAAAAAAACGGAAAATTTGGAAAATTGTCAAGATTCGAGTAAAATTAAAATTTTTATAATACAATAACAAATTTAAAATTGAGATTTAAAAGATGTCTGAATTATTAAATAACAAAAATTTGAAAAATCTAAAAATTAAAAATAAATTTAATATACTGAAATTACTTAAATTACAAATTAAAAAAAAATTAAAATTTTGATAATTGCCATACAATCAAAAATGTAAAATTTAGATCTAAAAGTTGTCTAAATTAGGAAATCGTCAAATTTTGAAAATTTAAAAAAATAAAAAAAAAAAAACTTAAATTACGTATATTAAAAATTAACAAAAACTGGAAATTCGGATAATTGCCAAAATTTGAGAAAATTTAAAATTTTTATAACACAATAAAAAATGTGAAATTGAGATCTAAAAGTTGTCAAAAATAGGAAGTCAAAAAACTTGAAAAATTAAAAAAAAAAAATTAAATTACTTTTATTAAAAAACTAACAAAAATTTAAAATCGGATAATTGCCAAAATTTGGGGATAATTTAAATGTTTGCAATACAATCAAAAGTGTAACAATGAGATCTAAAAGTTGTCTAAATTAGGAAATCGACAAAATTTTAAAGATCTAAAAATTAAAAAATAAAAACAAAAACTTAAATTACTTTAATTAAAAAATTAGAAAAAATTTAAAATTCGGATAAATGTCAAGATTTGAGGAAAATTAAACTTTCGCAATACAATTAAAAATGTAAAAGTGAGACCTAAAAGTTGTCTAAATTAAGAAATCGACAAAATTACAAAAATAAAAATAAAAAAAAAACTTAAATTACTTAAATTAAAAAAATTAACAAAAAATTAAAACTCGGATAAATGTCAAAATTCGAGAAAAATTAAAATTTTTTCAATAAATAAAAAATGTAAAATTGAGATCTAAAAGTAGTCTAAATTAAAATCGACAAAAATTTAAAAATCGAAAAATAAAAAATTTAAATTTTTTGTCGATTTCATAATTTAGACTACTTTTAGATCTAATTTTACATTTTTATTGTATTGAAAAAATTTTAATTTTTCTCGAATTTTGCATTTATCCGAGTTTTAAATTTTGTTAATTTTTTAATTTAAGTAATTAAAGTTTTTTTTTATTTTTGTAATTTTGTCGATTTCTTAATTTAGACAACTTTTAGGTCTCACTTTTACATTTTTAATTGTATTGCGAAAATTTTAATTTTCTAAAATCTTGACATTTATCCGAATTTTAAATTTTTCTTAATTTTTAATTAAGTCAATTTAAGTTTTTTTTTTTATTTTTTAATTTTTAGATCTTTAAAATTTTGTCGATTTCTTAATTTAGACAACTTTTAGATCTCATTGTTACATATTTGATTGTATTGCAAACATTTAAATTATCCCAAAATTTTGGCAATTATCCGATTTTAAATTTTTGTTAGTTTTTTAATATAAGTAATTTAATTTTTTTTTTTAATTTTTCAAGTTTTTGACTTCCTATTTTTGACAACTTTTAGATCTCAATTTCACATTTTTTATTGTGTTATAAAATTTTTAAATTTTCTGCAATTATCGAATTTCCAGTTTTTGTTAATTTTTAATATACGTAATTTAAGTTTTTTTTTATTTTTTAAATTTTCAAAATTTGACGATTTCTAATTTAGACAACTTTTAGATCTAAATTTTACATTTTTGATTCTATGCATTATCAAAATTTTAATTTTTTTTTAATTTGTAATTTCAGTATTTTAAATTTATTTTTAATTTTTAGATTTTTCAAATTTTTTTATTTAATAATTCAGACATCTTTAAATCTCAATTTTAAATTTGTTATTGTATTACAAAAATTTTAATTTCTCGAATCTTGACAATTTTCCAAATTTTCAGTTTTTTTTTTTTAATTTTAATTTCGGTGTTTTTTTATTTTTTAATTTTTAGATTCTTTTAATTTTGTCGATTTCCAAATTAAGACTACTTTTAGATCTTAATTTTACATTTTTTATTGTATTGCACAAACTAAAATTTTCCTCAAATCTTGGCATTAATCAGAATTTTCTATTTTTGTTAATTTTTTTAATTTAAATGTTTTTTTTTATTTTTTTCATTTTTCGATTATTTACCTTTTTTGTCTAATTTTTAATTTAAGTAATTCTAGTTTTTTTTTTTAATTTTCAATTTTTGTCGATTTCTACTTTAGATAACTTTTAGATCTAAATTTTGCATTTTTTATTTTTATTGCAAAAATTAAAATTTTCCTCGAATTTTAGCAATTATCCGAATTTTCAATTATTGTTAATTTTTTAATTTAAGTAATTTCAATATTTTTATTTTTTAATTTAT
>JAWNOW010000667.1:0-13154 GCA_035045625.1 Drosophila formosana | reverse complement strand
AAATAATTTATCATCATCAAGAAGAGATCCCCTACTTTCATTCAGCAAACGTAGGATCTCATTGTCAAGATCAATCAATGTTCGCTTATTGCGAGCTATTGTCATAACCAGATCATCCTTTTGTTCTTCTAGAGCAGGTTTTTCTTTACGTACAATAATTCCCAATAGTTGAGCTTCCAATCCATCTTGTTTAAGTGCGAAGTTTACCAATGTCATTTTTGAGGATATTTCAGGTGGATAGTGAGGGTTAGATATCTTAGTTGTAATATAAAATTTAAATTTATCATTATAAGGAATGTATCGATCATTGAATTTTATAAGTTTTTCTCCCGCTTGAACAGTAAAACTTTGTCGAAGGATGGGATAAATCGCTTGATCTAGAGACTCCCCCACATTTTGTAATAATACTGGAAATCCTTCTCTAATGGATATTTCAATTTGCTGGAGATAATCATTCATACCAAAATCAATAATGATTAACTGATTATATTCCTCTTTTTTCTTAATCCAAATGTTGGCTTGCATTTGAGGATCAATAATCAGGGGCCATTTTCTACCTTGAGTCACTATTACTCCGTTTTCTGTACTTAAATCATCTGCAGGTAGCCCTTGAATATTCCATTCGCGAATCGAAACTGCATCACAAAGAAAGGTTGTAATTCTTAACTCAGATGTCGCTGGTATCTGCAGATCTTTAATTAGTTGTCTCCATTTATTGAGAAGTTCTTCTCGATACTTTGTATCAAAGGCACCCAGATATGTCACAAACGCAATTGATAACAGACAGTCACCTGGCAATTTTTCAAATGCAATGTCTAATTGTTCTACAGTTTCGATCCATCTTTCGCGTTCACCTGATAAAGATTCTACTAAGATAATTGCTCTTTCGAGTTGTTTCCGCAATCGTTCTTCCTTGGCACGTAATTCGTTAAGCAACTCTGTTTTCTCATTTAACTGAATGTAGAGCTCTTCAATAAATGCTTGAAGCTCTTCAAGTTTTTTTTTTGCGGCTGCTAATGCTGCCTGCTTTTCCTCTAGTGATCGAATAGCGTTATCCAGTTTCTCTTGCTTGGGTGCAACAATACGATATACTTTACCATAATTTTCGATTGCCATAATCCATAACATTAGAGATTTACAGGCTACTGAGACAACCGCTACCTTATCAGGTTCTAATTCAGGATTTTTTGTATATAAAGCTATTCTTTTTAAAATTTTTTCGGAAATATGGTCTCGATCAAAATTTTTCAGATCATTTAAAAACGTTGATTCACTGAGGACCTTTTTTGCGTTCTCCCATGTTGGTTCCTTTCCTAAAAGTATTAAAACAGCTTCCATAACTTTTTCAATTTTCATTGGGGGTCTACCATAAGACTTTACTTCAGCAATATCTTTTTTATTAAGAGCATCTAAAGCCTTCACAGCTGCATCAATCATTGGAAGAACTACTTCTAAGTCTGCGCGAGCTGTTGCAGCTAAGTCTAAGCAAATAATTTCTTCTCGTTTAATAATAACAGCTTCCGCGTCCACGATCTCCTTTTGTTCAGTTGCTTCGGATTTTTGAATTTCGATCATGGCAATAAACTCTTCACATTCTTTTGCAAGCAACTTAACTTGCTCTGAACTAACTTTGAGCTCTTCAGACATCAAAGTTACCTTTTCCTGTGTATCAGCAATTTTGGAAAGTCCGTTACGTAATCGATTAGCAGCAGATGAAACCTCATGCCGCTTTTTTTCAAGAAGTTCTTTAAAGCCACTGACCAATTGTAAATAATTAGGAGCAGTAACATAATTATAACGTTTAACTTCTGTGAACATAAGTTGTGATATTTTTGAAACACTCGAATGCATAACTGAAAAGGCATGAGGAACATCACGATGTAAAATATGTTCGGTAGTCATAACTAAACTATCTCGATCCTTTTTATTATCTTTTCCCGAAATTTGTATGTTCAGTTGAAAGCCTTTCAAAAAATGACACGCTACTTCCAATAATGCTTCTTGAGGCCACATTCTAAACCAATTTGGAGTTGTTGCGCTCAACAGTGCAGGATATTGACGTAAATAATTTCGGAAATTTTCTCCAATTGGGCTGAAGCATAGAATGATATGCATGAAATCTCTTACATTTAACATGAAAAATGTGTATAGTGCTTCATTATTCAGTTCCACACCAGCCTTTTTAGCTGGTCTTTCTAAATCAGACTTCAGTTCATCAAACTCATCAGTTTTAAAAAGATTTATTTCTCCACTACTCAACATGTTGTTAATTATTTCCAAAAATGAAACATCTGCTACCTGTTCGCTACTGAAAACAAATAGAGCTAATCTTTGCTTAATACCCGTAAATTTGTAGAGTCCTTTTAAGTCCTCTCGTAAATCCCAAACTTTATATTTTTTTGATACTTCTATTTGAAAAATACCCATTTCCAAAATGAAAGCTGCTAGTCTGGCTAGTACTTGACGCCCTGAACCACCAATACCAATGTTTAAAATGTGTCCACGGGGCTGAGATATTACGCGAATTATCCGCACAACATGTTCAATGGCTTCCTTAAAGAATACCAAGTTCATTCGGGCCATTCCAGGATATTTATTATACTCTTCCAATTGGTGAATCATGTATGTACGCAAATTATCTAATTGTAAATCTTCATAAAAACCTTGTGGATGCATAAATTCACCAAACAACGGACATTGTTTTGATGGGCATAAACTATGAAAAGTTACCTCATAATATTCTCCGAGGGTTTCATTAATTATGTTTAGAAACCAGTCTTGATCTGCGTCATCAACAAGGCGATCACTGAAAACCCTAAAACTCTCATGAATCCATAAGCGAAGAAAAAGAAGCCTTGTAGTTTGAAGCTCTTTAGCGCTCCTCAAAAGTCCTTGGAAAACTTTTGAAATATCACGTAGATTAAAAACGTAATGAGATTTATTGGGAGTCGGTAACATTTTTCTTATTATGGCATTATATAGATATATTGTGGATTGTGTCAATTGCATCGAAATTTCACGTACATCAT
The DNA here is from genome assembly GCA_035045625.1 of Drosophila formosana. NCBI lineage: Eukaryota > Metazoa > Arthropoda > Insecta > Diptera > Drosophilidae > Drosophila > Drosophila formosana. Next base: position 10,125 of record JAWNOW010000667.1, on the reverse strand, counting down.
ACGAAAAATTTTCCAACTTTTGTTTAAGCATTGTTCCAAATATTCGTATAATTATTTCTTGAGTAGGAAATGTTAAATTTATTAATACAAACCGACTTAGCGTTCGAGGAGATACTATTTGTCGACCTCCACCTGGTGGTCCCATTGCCGCCATCAAAAGCGTATTCAAAACATAGATCTTTTGTTGGGTTTTACGATTAAACCAGTACTTATAATCTATCCATTGCCGTACTAGTTCTAATGGAGGTTGTGATCCATAGATATCTTTAGCAGGCATATTAAAATCATCCATAAAACAAATCATTCTTTTTCCTCCAAATGGTACAAAGTGAGTTTTTGTACGTTTTTCGGTACGGTTTTCGATCGAGGCTTGCAGACCAGCAGCTGTGGTTTGCGCGGAAATGTTAACATATAAAACACAAAATTTATTTTTGTCACATGCTTCCATTACATTGATTGCAGTTGATGTTTTTCCTGTTCCAACATTTCCAACTAACATTACTGGATGCTCCTCAATAAGCAATTTAGACACAATATATTCATAGCGAATGGTGTCCGTCGTTGGCACAATAACTTTATAAAATGGTGAGCTGGAAAGACACAAATTAGTTTATAACAAAAATTAAAAATTCAAATCAAAATAAACTTACTCTTCATCATAACGCCAAGAAGCTGACAGTTTACTTTCCCAAGACATAAATGTGCGTTCATTTGGTTCAACAAAATAGTCATATACTGTATCTTTTATAGGAAAGCAGCTTTCCGTTTCACGTATGTAGGCATCCAGTTTCAATCGACTTTCTTCATCTACTGTTGCACATATGGACCACACCAAGCAAAACATGAACCACAATTTTGTCATTTCCTCCAGTAAGTCTAGGTTATTTGGATTTATTCCGTTTTGTTTAGTTCCAAAGCCCTCCAAAAGTTTACATAGTGACATAACTCCGTTTAGTTCATTTGTTTTCACCGGCTCTTTGCAGCGAGAATGCTTATATTCAAGCAAATTTGGTAAAACTGTCTCAAAATGAATTCGCAGAAATTCTGAGAATGCCTTAATCTTTTGTTTTTGCAACCAAGTATCCACATATGGTTTCCACCCCCAATCATCATAGTCATTGTATACCATACCACATCGAGAAACTGTTGCGGGCGAGGCAACGGCTAAGTCTCCTACCTCAAAAAGTAATGAAACTTGGGAGGGCATTGTGATTCGTTCACTATTGACTAGTGTAAGTAGTTTATTGTCGTCCATAACGGAGTTCATATTTTCTATCCAAACAGCATCTACCGGACCATCAAATAATAGCCACTTCTGCATTGGGTCCTCATCAGCACAAATAATTCTCATAATTGAGCTAAGGACACCATCAAGCCATTCCCCTGTACCTAAATTATACTCACCGTATAACTCAGCTAGGTTTAGAGATTTAGGATTGAGAGGGTAAACAGTAACGGATTCCCAACCTTGCAACCGTTGTGCATTCATTCGATAATAAGCGCCTTGCAATGTTCGCCATGTAACAGTTTTTGCAGTTCCAGTGTCTCCTATCAACATGACGGAATGTCTTGAATTTTTTGTTTCAAATAGTTCTATAACCTTTTTCACTGCTATCTTAATGGGTTGTAGTCCATTATTTTTAAATTCATCACAAATGGCAACATTAAATTCACTGTAGTCGATCTCAGGTAGAATAACACCAGGAAATATATCACACATTATACCAACAAAGAGTGGTAGGTCAGCTGCAGTAAACCGCGCTACATTCATATCCTTCATTGCAAGAAAGACAATCTCCTCCTCATTCATGTTAGGAAACTGGCGGCGCTTTCGTCCTGCATACCTTAACAAAGCAACCATTGAACGTAATCCAAAGTCATAGTGATACTGTTTAGAAAGCTGTTTCTTTGCTAATTCATAAAGTGTATACACTTTTCGTGATAAATTTCGGGTATTTGTAAACCCATCAGAGAATAACAAATTTTCTGCTATAATAACATTATCTGGTACCATCATTGAAATCGGCCGGAACATCGACTTTAGATTATCTGGTAACTCAGTTCGTCCGGCATATCCCGGATTCATCGTAATAAATAGCCCAACAGTTCTTATTAATTTTATTGTTTGACCTTCAAACACAAATTCTATTGCTTTCGAGGATAAAGCCGCCATAATAGACATTATTTGTTGTGCTACCACAGAAAGAACCTCAATATTAATACGATTAAATTCATCAAAACAACCCCAACAACCACTTTGTGCAAGACCTGAAAAATTTTTTCCAATACTTTTATAATCTAAGCCCTCCGAACAGTTCGTTACTATTACCCATAATCCAATAGCTTTACCCAAGTCTTTTACAGTCTCTGTCTTTCCAGTCCCTGCTGGACCTTTTGGACTACCACCGCGATGAAGATGAAGAGCAGTAGTTAGCGTAATATAGCACCGGTCAGTTAGAGGTGTGATAACAAGTCTACCGGAATTTCCTGTGTATTCATATCCATACCACTGCTCTGTATTTGTCTGTCTAATTACACATAACTCTGATTCTCTATGCCAGTAAAAACGTAACTGGGAAAACCACTCAAAATGATTAAGATCCTTACAGTTGGATTTATACATTCGTTCAAGAACGTCTCTCCCGTGTATTTCTAAAGTTATAAGTGTATTCACTTTAAGTCGCATAATTTTTGACAAATCCTTTCGACTCATTTCAGATAGTTTCATAAGAACCTTTGTTTGTTTTCGCTTAAGTTTCCGCAGTGGTTTCTTCTGATCTACCATTTTACAATGAATAAGGCTTCGAGTACAATCCGTTGTAAATTGAATTTGTGCAGTGGTTAAAACCATTTGACCAGGCCACATAGAAATCCATTTTTCTCGATTACCTATTAATTTTTTTAGCGAGCCTCGTGCAAGCTTAAGTTGTTCTTTCATTACAGCTACCATATATATCTCTATTTGATTTAACCAGCGTTCTGAGGGTCCATCTATATACAGGACTTGTAAAAACTCTACACATTCCCCATCATCGGAATACATTGACGAAGCCTGCCAGCGACTTAAAGCCTTACCCACTCTTCTAAGCTCAAGTTTGTAAAGGTTGTCAAACAATTTCTTTAGATGCGTTTGAACAAGATCTGGTCGTTTTGCATTTCCTAATATTTCCAAAAGGTCGTCATTTGATATAAAATAAAATCGAGGAAAAAGTTGGCGTTTTGCTTCCAAGTAAATTTCTAAAGCACGTTGAATTAATTCCAAATGTTCATCCATACGATTAAAACGATTAAGTACGAAAGGAGGAGGCCTTAAATGAGTTGCTTTGACAGCTGTGTTAGCTTCAAACATTTTTGATGTAATAGTTCGAAATTCATCCGTTATAGCAACGAATCGTTTTTCTTCATCAGGTAATTGCTTACGAATATCATCGCCCTGAAATATATTTTCCAAATAAAGCCACTGTCGTTGAACAGAAAGCGCTTTCTCAAGAGTTTCGCTAATATAGGATAACGTTTTTTCCCAATAGTCTACAACATCTATGAAAGGATCTACATAGCGTGTTGCTTTCATAGCGGATATCTGTACAACGTGATCCTCTAGTAATTGAAAACATTCATCGACGTTTTTAATTCGATAAATTCCATCTCGTGCATATGCCATCTCGAATCCTTGTTTTTTCCAAATCAACGCAATATTATTTATTCCATTCTCAATTTGTAATTCCATGGATGCCGCATTCGAAATCTCTTGAATATCTTCAGAATATGCTTGGAAATCTAGATTCATAATTAGCTCCAGTGTAAACTTTTTTGACGTCTCATCAAAGTCTCTAATAATATAGAAAGCACAAATATTGTAATATAAAAATCAGGGTAGAACCATTAATGATTATAACCAAAATCGATTTTTTTTAATTTTTATAAATTACGGAGTTAATAGAAGGTATCTACGTTTCTTCTCCACTACTATTACACCGACGTGCAGTTACATTTCGAATCCAACACGTTTTAAGACTGGAACTGGTTTCAGAATACTATATAGTTCAAATCACAACACAACCCATCTCGGACAAATATTTTTTTCAAAAATATGTGAACAACGTAATTCTTTCGTCATTTCAAATATTTTAATTTTTCATGAGTTCAATAAGATCATGTCGATTCAAACGAATAAGAAAACACAACTTATAACAATATGGTCTTTGTCGGATAACAACGCAAAAGCAATTGATTGAAGCCAGGAGTTCCTGGTGTAAATATAAATTGGTCGACGGAGCTAAGAAATAAACTTTCCCACCAAAAAATACCTTTATAGGTAAAATGGAACTCTTAGAGAAGAACGATCTTGCCTACAAATTGTATACTTTGTCGAAAAGAGTTTGGAATCTGTGATATCCAAACTTAACCAGGGTTCCGAGAACACAACTACATCACAAGAAAAAGTGAAATTGTATAGCTACAGAAGATTGAAAGTTTAAGATTGAGATTGTACTGGTTTATTAATATTTTTGTAGTCTTTTACCATCAAATACTATGGATAAAAATGAGCATGTGAGTGGTGCGCATGAGAAGGTGCGACAATGATCTTAAAAGACGCAATTTGTCTATCATAAGAAAATTAAAAATTCTCCACTTTTGGATGGAATTTTTTTATAAAGCCCTTGCGTTGACTGATATGAGATCAGGGGGGATCCCTCAAACTGAAACGTGTTTGATTCGAAAACCTCAACTAGTGGTTTAGGAGCCAAAGGAGATTTATTTCGAACATTATCTTTGGCACAAAATAAGGTTTGTGATCCGACGGAGCGAGCCGTTGGAGGTTTGATTGGAGTAACCTCAACTAGTGGTTTAGGGCCAAAGGAGTAATATTTCGAACATTATCTTTGGCACATAATAAGGTTAGTGATCCGACGGAGCGAGCCGTTGGAGGTTTACTTCTATTTAGAGTGACAACCGTTGACAATTTAGACCCAACATCGGCTTAAACTAATATTGCTGGAACATGTTCCCCAATGGGAACTATGTTATCTCAGACTAGTGGGTCAGCGATAGCTGAAAATTGCGAGTTAGAAGAAGTACAATTTTTTTCGAATACACATTTTATATTGTTTAACTGAGAACTGATCATTTAACTTATGAAAGCAACCGTATTTTATATTCTACTTCTCGTCATGACTGAAAACCCCAGCTAAGCCCATTTATTATTTTATTTATTTTATTTTTTTTATTTTATTTAAAGTGGACTATGAACAGTCGACATTGGAGAAATTACTAAAATTATGACTGTTGTGGTGGGCAAGATCCGTGTAAATTAATAAGTCGGATTGGTGAATTTTTGAGTTTATTTCGGGTTATTTTTTTTTTCACTGCGAAAACTTTATACAGCGCGATAGGACCGTCTAATTGTGAAAATTTATAGAGACTGGTTGGATGCGACTTGGATCGTCCTCTTTGTAGAGAGCAAAGGGACTTTGAGTGCTTTTTCTTTGAGTAAGCGCATTGAGTGGTTTTCACTCGATGGAGTGGAGAAAAGACCGAGCACCACTCACAATGCGCTCACATCAACATTCTCTCTCATATACCCGACAGAATCTACCCCAAGGAGGAGTTCTGGGCCATGGGAAGTCCCCCTTGGCTTGGGAGGATACCCGGAAGGAGGAATTCTGAGTAAACGTCCGCACCCAGAACCGCGGACACCTCTCTCGAGCTGGACCAGTCTTGATCTGCCAGAAGCAAGTTGCTCAAGTGGTTGGGTTGCACTAGCGTGATGGTTTTGGTGGGCGTTATCGTTCGAAGCTGAGGGTCGATTTTGAAGACGACCTCCTTGCTCATTTCGGTCGTCATGGAGCGTAGCACGGTAGTGCACACTCCTTCTGCGCCCACGCGAGTGAACGCTAGGCCCATCGCCACGGCCATCGACTCGCTGATGAGGCTTACTGGACAACAGGAGTCCATGAGCACTCTCGCTTCGAAGGTCATTCTTCCCGTGTCCAGCCACACCGACGCTGTGGGCAGGATGCTGACTGCCTCGCATTGAAGCAGAGTAGTCAGCGATGGCGCGGGAAAATTCGTCCGACGAGGAGGATCACTCGCTGCGTGGTGACCTGTGTTGGTGGAAAAGAACAAAATACGGCTTCGGATGAGAATAAGAAGATACGTACATAAGCAAAAGGATGCCACAGGATAGTGGATGACAGCCGGGGCACGTGGTTAGCACGCGACCGAGTCGCCGTTCCTGAGGTGGAATGTTGTGTTCTTTGATGATGACCATGTCACCAACTTGGAGATCACGAGAAGGTGATTGCCATTTGTTGCGCTTATGCAGTTCTTTTAAGTACTCCTTTTTCCATCGCACACAAAAGCGGTGATGCAGAGCCTTAAGCCGTTGCCAGCGATTGCGGATGGACTCCACATTCTGGATTGAGGCTCAGCAACGGAGAGGAGAGGACCTCCAATCAAGAAATGGTCGGGGGTGAGGGCCACCAATTCGCTCACATCCTCGAATAGAGGAGAAAGAGGTCGTGAATTGAGGCACGCTTCAAGAGAGTTCCTCGTAGGTGTATTTTAGGAAGGAAAAGGCTTTATAGAAGTGCATCTTAAAACTCTTGACGCCGGCTTCCCACAATCCTCCCATGTGTGGAGCACCGGGTGGATTGAAGTGCCATGTCAGCCCTTGATGTCTGTGCTTAGCGAGCTTTCTACGACGAACGTTTTGCCGTTGTCGGAGTACATGTGAAGGGAGCACCCTCGTCTTGCCACAAAACGGGAAAAGGCTTCCAATAACCTTTTGCCTATGTGCTGAAACACACGAAAACACAGACATATCCCTTATATAGCTTACAGCCCCGTCCGACATAGCTGTTTTGTCAAAGGGGCCAACAAAATCGACACCTGTGTGGGTGAATGGTCGGGAAAACGTCGACCGGGCTGTTGGAAGGTCGCCTATCAGCTGGGTCTACAATTTGCGGCGATGCACTACGCATACCTCGCAGCCGCCAATTGCTGACTTTACTAGATTCCTCAGCTTAGGAATCCAGTACCTTAAACGGATCACATGCATCACTAATTGATTGATTTCAGGAAATGTCGTTTTTGGGTTACGACAGCGCTGCGCGATTATTCTGAGCGCTCGATCGAACTTCGAGAAGCGTTCGAGGAAGTCCTCACAGAGGACCTGTGCACCGAGACATTCACCGCGCGACACTCGACCTCAGTGTCGAGCCCAACCACTGACGTGGGCCACTGGGCCTCGGGTTGCTGTAGCCATTCAGACCCTTGCCACCAGAGACGGCTAGCCAGCAGCTCCTGAGGTGAGACGCCACGGCTGGCCAAGTCGGCAGGATTATGCTCAGAGCGAACATGGTTCCAGGTGCCGTTGACAGCGTGGATTTTTGACACCCTGTTAGCTACGAAAGTGGTCCATTTGCAGGGCTGCTTGTCTAGCCATACTAGCACGATAGTGGAGCCAGTCCAGAAGTACACTGTGAACTCTGGAACCGGGAGATGTGGGAGGAGAGCGGTTGACAAAAAATGGGCTCCACACAGCACTAAATCGAAAAGCTTGGATATCTGGGATAGCACTTCTCTTTTCGTAAAGATGGTTTGGAGACCATCTTGGAGGTGACAAAGAAGAATTTGTAAGTGGTAGCTTGCCATCAAATGCCAAGTGTTTTAGCAACACTAGCCTCTTCGATCTCGAGGAAATCAGCACAGAGCAAATGGTCCATCCACAAATCCTTTGTGTTAGAGGTCCACTTTCTTAAGGGGACCCGGCACTCTCAAGCGCTGATCGGAGTTCCTCTATAGCGGATAGTTCGTGATAATGTCGCTAGCTAGGGGGTGCTGGCTGTGGACATCACGCGCTAGCTGATGCAAAACACGGATAGCCAAGTACGGTGCACAATTCACACCAAAGGTGACTGTGTTGAGCTCATAGTCGCCTAATCTTTCGTCCTTTGTTCGAAATATCAACCTTTGGAACGGGGTGTGTTTGGGGTCTACGAGTATGTGCCGGTACATTTTGGTGATGTCGGCATTGAAGACTACTCGAAAGAACCTCCACTTCAAGATCTGGATGGTTAGATCTGATTGGAGGATTGGCCCCGTGTGCAATATGTCATTGAGACTCTTGCCATTGGACGTTGGGCTGGAGGCGTTAAAAACAACGCGGACTTTGGTCGTAGTGCTGTCAGGCTTGAAGACAGCGTGGTGCGGCAAATAGAAGTTGACGGAGCTAGTCGGGGAGTCCTGTGTCATGTGACCCGAGTCTAGGTACTCCTGAGTCACGGAATCGTACTGCTCTTTTAATAAGGCGTTTCTCTTTAAACGATTCTCATTTCCCAGGATTCTCATATCTCAGGAATATCTATGTGACTAGGATCGCGAAATGGTAGGGTGATCATATAACGACCACTTGGGGTCCGTTTGTCGTCTTAATGAAGTTTGCCTCACAGGCAATGTCAGACTCTTTCGACCGATTTGCCGCAAGGTCCTCGACCTCCCAAAATTTGTAGTGAAGTTCATAAAGCGTTGGAGCTCGTTCGATTGAGTTTTTTGATTGAGATTTTTGATTGAGGGTAAAATTATGATTAAAAATGCTTTTATAATTTAAAATAAAATAAAAGTTAATTTAACTAAAATTAAAATATGAAATCTCTGGGGGTGTTTAAGCAATATTAATCTAAGATTTTTACGATTTGAGTATTGGGGTGAACAAATACAAGAACCGTATTCCAGAATGGGACGGACAAGCGAAACAAAAAGGAGCTTTGTCGTATAAGGGTCATCAAATTCCTTTGCGTATCGCTTGATGAACCCAAGAACTTGAGTTGCTTTGTTGACAGTAATTGAAATGTGTTTGTCAAACTTTAGCCTATGATCTAGAAGAACTCCTAAATCATTCACATCGTCTACTCTAATCAGAGGTACCATATTAATCGTATAATTACCGATCTTAGCGGAGTTTCTGTAAAACGACATAACCTTACATTTCGAACAATTTAGTAGTTGGTAATTAATTTTACACCAGGAATAAAAACGATTTAGATCAGAATTTAAAATAACATTTGGAAGATCGTTAATAAAAAGGTTAAAAAGAAGAGGACCGAGATGACTACCCTGAGGAACACCTGAGGTTACAAAGACAGGTTTAGAAGTTGGGGATTTAAATATTACTGTTTGAGTTCTATTATTAAGATAGTCAGATACTCATAACAGAAAATTGTGTGGAAATCCAATCAAGTTTAATTTTTTAACTAAAAGGAAATGGTTAACAGAGTCTAAAGCTTTACTTAAGTCAGTATAAATAACATCAGTCTGCAACTTGTTCTGAAAACCTTTGATCACAAGTGACGAAAACTCTAATAGGTTGGTAGATCTCTGTTTCACAAAACCATGCTGGAAGGGAGAGACCATAGATCTACAAAAATGTCTATGTTGAGATGTAATCATTTTCTCAAAGACAATTTGGAAATACCTCTATAATTATTAACGTTATGTTTCGAACCATTTTTATGCAAGGGGATTATGAATGAATCCTTCGATATAGCAGGGAAAGAGGCAGACATAATAAATAATTGATGTAAAATATGATGCAATGATTCCGCACAATATATAAGGACACAGCCTGGAATACCATCTGAACCGAGTAAAAATACATGTTTTTTTTTATTGAGTTCGCTTAAAAGGGAGCATTCAGTGATCACAAGTTCAGAAATAAAGTTCAGGAATAAAATTATAGGGATAAGATATACGAGGTGAATAGCTGTCAATTGAGTAAGTAGATTGAAAGAAGTCTGCAAACAGATTGGCAGCGGCCTGATCACTGCATGCAGTCTTATTTTGAAATGAAAGGTAGTGAAGAACATTTTCGTTGAGAGTTATTAAAATTATAGAACTGTCTAGGATTCTGACCAAACTGTAACCGACACCGACCCAGATAAATTTTGTAAAGTTGGGTGTTAAGTGAAACGAAATTCGATTTAGCAATGGCCTATTAGACTTCAATGAATACCTACGAGGAACACACAGGACACAGCGTATTATAAAAAATAGTGAAGGCAACTTTAAAATGAATGGAATCATGAAAAAAAGACCAATCATAATTTAAATGAGGTCATTTAATTT
>JAWNOW010000666.1:0-16675 GCA_035045625.1 Drosophila formosana | reverse complement strand
TTATACATATATTACAAATTGAATTTCAAAAATCGACAACCAATAACTGGTAAAAATTCCAATTTAATAATTTGGAAGAACCTGACTAAGTTGTTAGGTAAAATAAGAAAGAAGTGTTACCGAACTCTACCCATCTGCTCAATGTATTCTCTAGTGAATTAAAGAGTGCAATAAAATAAAAATTAATAAAAACAAGTAAGAAAGCTACAGTCGAGAGTGCTCGACCGTATGATACCCGCAACCCATTCCGTGAGAAAACCAAAAACTTAAATGATATTTTAACAAATAATATACCAAATATACTAAAACTTGTTTTTTTGTATATATTTGAAAATAGCGAATAAAAATCCATAACACCGTTATGGTCACACTGTCAACTAAACAAACAAAGCGCGGGCAGCTGCAAGTGAATTTTCCATATAAAATTGATTCTTTAATAACTTCCTTGTTTTTCATTCGATCTCAATCACAGGAATCATAGAAAATATAATTATTAATATGCATACTAAAATTCAATGCTCTAGGTCTATCATTACGGCTTTTACAGACTTTTGGGGGCGGAAAGGGGCGTGGCATCCAACATTTGAAATAAACTTGATCTGCGTACGCCCTATAGGAGTACTGTCCCCAAATTTGGTAGCTGTAGCTCTTATAGTCTCTGAGATCTAGGTGTTCATACAGACGGACAGACGGACATGGCTATATCGTCTCGGCTGTTGACACTGATTAAGAATATATATACTTTATGGGGTCGGAGATGCCTCCTTCTGGCTGTTACATACATTTTCTGTTGGCAGTAAGTTATAATACCCTTCTACCCTATGGGTAGCGGGTATAAAAATATGAATTTCACAATTAGGCCGAACACTTATCAGCCCACCCTCGTTAACCAAACTTTGAGGCGGTGCGTATAACCTCAGGCATTTTGTCATCATTAATGTTTTTTAGTGTTTAGGGACTCTTTGTTTAATACTGGGCATAATAATCATATTAAATGAAGAAATGTTTGACTTTGGTAAAAAAAAACTTACCGGTAAAAATAACCGTTGGGCAGCACATGGCTTAAAAAGCGTTTTCCATTCCGTCTCACTTTGGTTTGGAAACTTTAATGGTAAAAGCTGAAAGTCAAACATATGTGGTACAAGATCACTCCAGTCTGTTAATTTTTCCTTTAGGATCTCGTTTAATGAATCTTCGGTAAAAATTAGGAACCTAAGATATTCTTGATAATAATTAAAAAGTATAGCTGACTTTATCATAATTAACGTTTCTTTAGATCGCTGTCCACAGGCAACAACGACAATATGAAAGACTCTCTTCTCAATATTTCTGCAAAAAGGGAGAATTTGTTTTGTTTGTTACTCTTAAATTTATAGTAAAATATTTTATGAAATAATTAAAATTCTTAGTAAATTGCTTCATATTAATGGATAGCTCAAACGGTAAGAGATATTTTTACAACATTCCAACTATTATTAATATACATACATGAGTGCTCATAGTATATAGCACTTCAATAACTAGATAAGGCGCTTACCACAAAAAGAACTGATGCATTTATCCTGATGTGCGATCTTAATAGTGAAATTGTCCCATCTCAATGAAACCAAATGATCACATGAAAAAACTGTCGAAATAAGGCAATCGTTCCCACAACTTTTTATTTTCCGATATGCAAGGGACACTACATAACTAATAAACTTAGTAATATTTAAGTCTGTAAACCAGAGAATAAACCTTCATTACTTTTAAAATTTATTTGATCTTGATTTTTATTTTCAATTTTTATACCCGCAACCCATAGTGTAGAAGAGTATTACTACTTAGTGCTAACAGAAAACGAATGTAACAGGCAGAGGAAGGCATCTCCAACCTTAAAAAGTATATATTCTTGATCAGTGTCAACAGCGGAGACGATATAGCAATGTCCGTCCTTCTGTCCGTCCGTATGACCACCTAGATCTCACGAACTATAAGAGCTCGAGCTACGAATTTTTTGAAACAGATGAAGCTTGTTTTATATTTTTGACACGCCCCTTTCCGCCACCTCAAATCGAAAGAACAAGTCGTAACAATAAAGCTATAGCCTTGAATTTCGGTAAGCATAACAATAACTATAGTCTTAATGATTCCTGTCAATTTTTGGTTGTGATCGTATAAAAAACATAGAAGATATTCAAAAAACAACTTAAAAGCTCAAAACTAAAATGCAGCTGCGCTCGCTTTGTTTGTGAAAGTGTGGCCATATACATATGTACATATATTATGAATTTTCTTCAAATATATAAATATAAAAAAATGGTTTATGTGTTTAGTATATTTTTTCTGTAAAATACCGTTTCCACACTAGTATTTTTTTTAGCGTCCCTTTAGTGCTAACGTGAAAAATTCCAAAGCCCATTTAGACTATGTTTAGCGTTAGCTTCCACGTCCATATCCATTGTTGACAAAATTTCTTTATTATTGGGTTGCTCTGGTGCCAGGATGTTCAACGAAGGATACTCATTTTTGTTTAGCTATACTAATAGAGAATCGAACAGATATAGCTTTTATCCCCTTGGATCATCAAAAGAATATCGGACTATTGCCCGTTTGTTTGGAATTTAAAATTTAAAGTCATAATGCTTAATTTTGCTGTCTTCCTCTTCATCATTTGCCATTTCTTTTTTCAAAATTCTAGTAAATCAAATCGAAAATCTCAAAAAATTACCAGAAAAACGGGTATACCTCATTAAAATACTGTAAAGCGAGTTGGTAGTAGCCGCGTCCAAAGGTTCGCTGGCCTGTCTGGCAATACTCAGTCGGTGCAGCGGACTCAAGTACCACCTCATCTTGTACTCGTGTTTCGAGTACTCGGTGCAGCGGACTGGGTGTTGCCGAACAGGCCACAGAGCTTCAAGTACCGCCTCACGTTTTACTCGTGCAGTTACCTCTCGCGCTCGTTCAACGATCAGGATATTCACGGAGGAAGTCAAACCTTCCACGCCGAAGTTGGTGGAACCTAAGAAACCCAAGTCACCTCCAAAAGGGAAAAAGAAGGCACCGAGAAAATAGCTTGCAAAAGCCTACCTCCTGGAAAGAAGAGAACGGTGAGCAAGCAACCCAAAAAGGTCAACCTATCTCTCAACAAGAGGCAGAGGATTCAGAAACCAAGCGGATATGTCCAGGGGAAATCCTGGCCAGCTTAATTACGAATCCGGAGCTACAGGTAACTATAATCGATAGAAGTAACCCGAAGGGGTTTCCTGGAGGGGTTTTTTGGCTTATCCTGGAGGGGTTAATCGTTCAAGAGATTGCTGCCATAACTCTACTGCAGAATCCGTTCGTGGCAGAGTTTGACGGCATCAACTGGTACAAGGATGTCAAAGAGGTAGCATGTGCCAACGAGGAATCCCTGCGATTCCTCAAAGACACACTGCTGAAGCTGGACGCACCTTGGCCAGGAGCAAAGATTGACGTAGTACCTGTAGACCATATTCCGGGGCGAACGATCATAAATGTCTGGATCCCACCTCCCATTTGGGAGGACCGAGCCACCTTTATACTGATCAAGATCCAGAATGTGGACTGCCACACAGCGGACTAAACGATCAAAAGAGGTCTAACCCGAGACAAAGGAAACGGCAAGAATTTCTGTATCAGCATTAGTCCAGAGTCCAAAAGCCAACTCCTTCGTAAGCAAGGCCGGCTGAAAATGTGAATGGGTAGCGTTCGGGCAATCATGGAGGCGCTGGGCGCCTGGAATGCCTACCATCACAATTTTAAGATATTCGAAGGTTTCTGGCGAAACCAGCCACACCGGGGCTGCTCGGCAACCTGGATAGCACATTCGTTAAAGACAGTCAAGAATCTCTACAACTTCTTCTGAACGCAAACTTTTCAGACTGCTTAGAAACTGAAGACGAGAATGGGATTACCACCTCTCACATCAGTGGCAAGCCTGAGGAAAACGTGCCTTACGAGAGTCAAGCCCTAATCGACGAAGGTGTAAATACAGAAAATATAGTCAGGGCTATCAAGTCATTCCACCCCTACAAATCAGCAGGACCGGGTGACATCAGACCGATCATGTTACAAATGGTATGCGTACACCTGTCCCAATAGGTACTAGAGATCTTTAGGGGATGTCTCCTTACGGGGAAAGATAAACCACTGCTCACCAAAAAATTATTATTATTATTATAGTCTTTCATCGTTTTTACTAAAAACACTGGAGAGACTTCTTGACCTACATCTTAGAAGTAAGCTAACACCTCACACATCAGTTAAGACTGCTCTGCTCGAGAAGGTTAGCACAATTGAAAGCACATAGCAAAGGAAGGAGTTTACGATGGCGGCATTTCTCGACATGGAGGGTGCCTTTAACAATGTCAGGATCGAGTCTATAACGGCAGCAGTCGACATAGGATCCCACCCGAAAATCACTCGATGGCTTAGCAACATGCTTCGCCAAATAAAGATTAACTCCCAACTTTGACTATCAGGAGAAGGGCGACAGGGGTAGCCCGCAAAGGGGAGTCATATCCCCCTTCTTATAGAATCTTGTCCTGCAGAGTGGCTGCTTGTGCGGACGACTTGGTTCGAATGGTAACTGGCAAATTCCTGCTAACAGTCAGTGAGCTACTAAATGGCTAATTGAGCCTAAGCCTGCGATGGACAGATCACAACGATCTTGGCGCTGACCCACAAAAAGCTGAACTGGTTCAGTTTACACAAAGATACAAGATACCGAGCTTCAAGCTTCCGACACTGGGAGGATCATTCGCCGGGAGAACTTGGCACTTTTTCTGGATTCTACTGGTTGGTTCCAGGGGCTGCCGCAGCCCAACAGGACTGTCCAGTAGCACACAGATAAGCAAAATATCCAGAATTTTCCTTCACTATCTTAACAACCCTTCCCAATCTTAACTATTCCGTCTATTATATGTATATACTATACATCAGACATCACAATGAACAACCCAACCCAATCTTAACTATTCCGTCTATTATATGTACATACTATACATCAGACATCACAATGCACCATTTGGTCTCTAAGTGCTCTTGGGTGCTCAAATCAAAACATTTTTGGCACGAACAAAAATTACAGAAACATAATTAACATTCTAAACCCGTCCGCAAAATTAACACGTTTTAGTTTGTGCACGATAGCTAAATGAATATTTTGCGGTCGTTCAGTTTTTTATCCGTAAATGGTTCGCTTACGAATCAGTTTCCGATTATTATTTTGCGAATGAGGCTCTAGAGTCTAGA
Source organism: Drosophila formosana (assembly GCA_035045625.1). Lineage (NCBI taxonomy): Eukaryota > Metazoa > Arthropoda > Insecta > Diptera > Drosophilidae > Drosophila > Drosophila formosana. Next base: position 11,419 of record JAWNOW010000666.1, on the reverse strand, counting down.
CGATGTTCCAGAAAAAATAGCAAACATCGATTTGATATTTTTAAGAGCGATCTCAACATCGATGTATCTATCAATGTTCTGCCCAACATTGTTTCATTTGTTTTCCTTCTCTGATAGCACATTTAACAGGCAAAATTTTAAGTACAACGCTTCATTTTTAATTGAGCGTCGACTATGTTAACATTGAATTTTTTGATAAATTGTTTAGTACACGTGTCATGTGTGGTAGGACATTGTGGTGGTGTTGGAGGCGACAGAACAAAGCGGATACATACATACAGTGAACACAAAATTTATTCGGACACCCAAGATTCTTCACTTGATTAATTAACAACTCACCAAAAACAATGTAAACAAAAATTTAATATTTCATTAATAAAAATATATGTATGTATTTGAATGGACATGTTTGTGTGCGAAAGCACACTCTTGATAAATATTTCAACAAAAAAAAAACACTCTGAACACGGCTCAACAAGCCGATAGTGCACATGATAGCAATATATATGCAACCGTTTGGTGTTCTGGACGACAAAGGTTTTCGTCAGTTGCTGCATTTGTAAGATGCGCGATACAAAGTCCTAAGCAAAATATATTTCCAAAATAAACTTCTTGATTAAAATTAAAGTAATATGAAGGATTGTCTAAAGTCTATTTTACAAAGTGTTGCCTATATTTCGCTTACAACAGGTTTGCTGGACTCCAAGGGCACTTGACGGATATTTTACAGTAACTTGCCATTTCGCAATAATATGTTTGGGATGAACTCGGCTGTGTTGGAAACACAAAAACTCCTGACGTCTACAAATCATAATTCACAAAATTTTGCAGAAACCTTGCAGGCTGTCATCAGAGTGTCAGAGTGGGATATTCTTGCGACATATTAAAAATCTGCCTTGCTTCTCACACACTTTGAACCTGATCGTCTAAGAAGCTCTGAAATTGCCAAGGCTCAAAGACATATTATTTATATGTAAACTCATTGTAGCATTCTTTAAGCCAAGCACTGTTGCTAATGGCAAGATAAAAGAGGAGGAAAACGCGGATAATCTATTGGGTCTGGTTTAAGAAGAAGCAACTACGCTTTTTAAATGATAGATCCCATAAAAACGCTACCTTTTTTTATTCGAAAAGTGATTATGAGACTCAGCTAATTTCTTCAAATAAGACTGTCACCGTTTCTTTAATAATACCGACGATTTGCGAGCTGCATCCAAAAATTAACAATTTGCTTCGAATTTTTGAAAAACAAACTCATAATCATGCTAAGTCAGTACTTGGTCTACAAAATGCCGACGAGGTAGTGGAAGGTAAAACTTAAACTTTTTAAAAATGTTGAAACAAATATGGATCCAAATCATAGCTCATTTTGCTTAATTTCAGGATCAATCATCTTAATTTAACTCCTTGAACAAACGCGTCTGCCATCTTTCTGCGCCTTTTTTCATATTCAAATAATTGTTCATAAAATATATGAATCATAAATTTTCGAAACATACAGCCTCGACTGATTGATACATCAATAACTGTTTTATGAACATTATAAGCCACTTCTGGGCTAATCACTTCTTGAGGACGCTCGGCATGTGAATTTGGTTGAAAAATATTTTTTACTTGAATTCGATAGTGCCCAAACCTGATAAGATTATACATATATTACAAATTCAATTTCCAAAATCGACAACCAATAACTGGTAAAAATTCCAATTTAATAATTTGGAAGAACCTGACTAAGTTGTTAGGTAAAACAAAAAAAAAGTGTTACCGAACTCTACCCATCTGCTCAATGTATTCTCTAGTGAATTAAAGAGTGCAATAAAATAAAAATTAATAAAAAAAATATGAATTTCACAATTAGGCCGAACACTTATCAGCCCACCCTCGTACACCAAACTTTGAGGCGGTGCGTATAACCTCAGGCATTTTGTCATCATTAATGTTTTTTTAGTGTTTAGGGACTCTTTGTTTAATACTGGGCATAATAATCATATTAAATGAAGAAATGTTTGACTTTGGTAAAAAAAAACTTACCGGTAAAAATAACCGTTGGGCAGCACATGGCTTAAAAAGCGTTTTCCATTCCGTCTCACTTTGGTTTGGAAACTTTAATGGTAAAAGCTGAAAGTCAAACATATGTGGTACAAGATCACTCCAGTCTGTTAATTTTTCCTTTAGGATCTCGTTTAATGAATCTTCGGTAAAAATTAGGAACCTAAGATATTCTTGATAATAATTAAAAAGTATAGCTGACTTTATCATAATTAACGTTTCTTTAGATCGCTGTCCACAGGCAACAACGACAATATGAAAGACTCTCTTCTCAATATTTCTGCAAAAAGGGAGAATTTGTTTTGTTTGTTACTCTTAAATTTATAGTAAAATATTTTATGAAATAATTAAAATTCTTAGTAAATTGCTTCATATTAATGGATAGCTCAAACGGTAAGAGATATTTTTACAACATTCCAACTATTATTAATATACATACATGAGTGCTCATAGTATATAGCACTTCAATAACTAGATAAGGCGCTTACCACAAAAAGAACTGATGCATTTATCCTGATGTGCGATCTTAATAGTGAAATTGTCCCATCTCAATGAAACCAAATGATCACATGAAAAAACTGTCGAAATAAGGCAATCGTTCCCACAACTTTTTATTTTCCGATATGCAAGGGACACTACATAACTAATAAACTTAGTAATATTTAAGTCTGTAAACCAGAGAATAAACCTTCATTACTTTTAAAATTTATTTGATCTTGATTTTTATTTTCAATTTTTATACCCGCAACCCATAGTGTAGAAGAGTATTACTACTTAGTGCTAACAGAAAACGAATGTAACAGGCAGAGGAAGGCATCTCCAACCTTAAAAAGTATATATTCTTGATCAGTGTCAACAGCGGAGACGATATAGCAATGTCCGTCCTTCTGTCCGTCCGTATGACCACCTAGATCTCACGAACTATAAGAGCTCGAGCTACGAATTTTTTGAAACAGATGAAGCTTGTTTTATATTTTTGACACGCCCCTTTCCGCCACCTCAAATCGAAAGAACAAGTCGTAACAATAAAGCTATAGCCTTGAATTTCGGTAAGCATAACAATAACTATAGTCTTAATGATTCCTGTCAATTTTTGGTTGTGATCGTATAAAAAACATAGAAGATATTCAAAAAACAACTTAAAAGCTCAAAACTAAAATGCAGCTGCGCTCGCTTTGTTTGTGAAAGTGTGGCCATATACATATGTACATATATTATGAATTTTCTTCAAATATATAAATATAAAAAAATGGTTTATGTGTTTAGTATATTTTTTCTGTAAAATACCGTTTCCACACTAGTATTTTTTTTAGCGTCCCTTTAGTGCTAACGTGAAAAATTCCAAAGCCCATTTAGACTATGTTTAGCGTTAGCTTCCACGTCCATATCCATTGTTGACAAAATTTCTTTATTATTGGGTTGCTCTGGTGCCAGGATGTTCAACGAAGGATACTCATTTTTGTTTAGCTATACTAATAGAGAATCGAACAGATATAGCTTTTATCCCCTTGGATCATCAAAAGAATATCGGACTATTGCCCGTTTGTTTGGAATTTAAAATTTAAAGTCATAATGCTTAATTTTGCTGTCTTCCTCTTCATCATTTGCCATTTCTTTTTTCAAAATTCTAGTAAATCAAATCGAAAATCTCAAAAAATTACCAGAAAAACGGGTATACCTCATTAAAATACTGTAAAGCGAGTTGGTAGTAGCCGCGTCCAAAGGTTCGCTGGCCTGTCTGGCAATACTCAGTCGGTGCAGCGGACTCAAGTACCACCTCATCTTGTACTCGTGTTTCGAGTACTCGGTGCAGCGGACTGGGTGTTGCCGAACAGGCCACAGAGCTTCAAGTACCGCCTCACGTTTTACTCGTGCAGTTACCTCTCGCGCTCGTTCAACGATCAGGATATTCACGGAGGAAGTCAAACCTTCCACGCCGAAGTTGGTGGAACCTAAGAAACCCAAGTCACCTCCAAAAGGGAAAAAGAAGGCACCGAGAAAACAGCTTGCAAAAGCCTACCTCCTGGAAAGAAGAGAACGGTGAGCAAGCAACCCAAAAAGGTCAACCTATCTCTCAACAAGAGGCAGAGGATTCAGAAACCAAGCGGATATGTCCAGGGGAAATCCTGGCCAGCTTAATTACGAATCCGGAGCTACAGGTAACTATAATCGATAGAAGTAACCCGAAGGGGTTTCCTGGAGGGGTTTTTTGGCTTATCCTGGAGGGGTTAATCGTTCAAGAGATTGCTGCCATAACTCTACTGCAGAATCCGTTCGTGGCAGAGTTTGACGGCATCAACTGGTACAAGGATGTCAAAGAGGTAGCATGTGCCAACGAGGAATCCCTGCGATTCCTCAAAGACACACTGCTGAAGCTGGACGCACCTTGGCCAGGAGCAAAGATTGACGTAGTACCTGTAGACCATATTCCGGGGCGAACGATCATAAATGTCTGGATCCCACCTCCCATTTGGGAGGACCGAGCCACCTTTATACTGATCAAGATCCAGAATGTGGACTGCCACACAGCGGACTAAACGATCAAAAGAGGTCTAACCCGAGACAAAGGAAACGGCAAGAATTTCTGTATCAGCATTAGTCCAGAGTCCAAAAGCCAACTCCTTCGTAAGCAAGGCCGGCTGAAAATGTGAATGGGTAGCGTTCGGGCAATCATGGAGGCGCTGGGCGCCTGGAATGCCTACCATCACAATTTTAAGATATTCGAAGGTTTCTGGCGAAACCAGCCACACCGGGGCTGCTCGGCAACCTGGATAGCACATTCGTTAAAGACAGTCAAGAATCTCTACAACTTCTTCTGAACGCAAACTTTTCAGACTGCTTAGAAACTGAAGACGAGAATGGGATTACCACCTCTCACATCAGTGGCAAGCCTGAGGAAAACGTGCCTTACGAGAGTCAAGCCCTAATCGACGAAGGTGTAAATACAGAAAATATAGTCAGGGCTATCAAGTCATTCCACCCCTACAAATCAGCAGGACCGGGTGACATCAGACCGATCATGTTACAAATGGTATGCGTACACCTGTCCCAATAGGTACTAGAGATCTTTAGGGGATGTCTCCTTACGGGGAAAGATAAACCACTGCTCACCAAAAAATTATTATTATTATTATAGTCTTTCATCGTTTTTACTAAAAACACTGGAGAGACTTCTTGACCTACATCTTAGAAGTAAGCTAACACCTCACACATCAGTTAAGACTGCTCTGCTCGAGAAGGTTAGCACAATTGAAAGCACATAGCAAAGGAAGGAGTTTACGATGGCGGCATTTCTCGACATGGAGGGTGCCTTTAACAATGTCAGGATCGAGTCTATAACGGCAGCAGTCGACATAGGATCCCACCCGAAAATCACTCGATGGCTTAGCAACATGCTTCGCCAAATAAAGATTAACTCCCAACTTTGACTATCAGGAGAAGGGCGACAGGGGTAGCCCGCAAAGGGGAGTCATATCCCCCTTCTTATAGAATCTTGTCCTGCAGAGTGGCTGCTTGTGCGGACGACTTGGTTCGAATGGTAACTGGCAAATTCCTGCTAACAGTCAGTGAGCTACTAAATGGCTAATTGAGCCTAAGCCTGCGATGGACAGATCACAACGATCTTGGCGCTGACCCACAAAAAGCTGAACTGGTTCAGTTTACACAAAGATACAAGATACCGAGCTTCAAGCTTCCGACACTGGGAGGATCATTCGCCGGGAGAACTTGGCACTTTTTCTGGATTCTACTGGTTGGTTCCAGGGGCTGCCGCAGCCCAACAGGACTGTCCAGTAGCACACAGATAAGCAAAATATCCAGAATTTTCCTTCACTATCTTAACAACCCTTCCCAATCTTAACTATTCCGTCTATTATATGTATATACTATACATCAGACATCACAATGAACAACCCAACCCAATCTTAACTATTCCGTCTATTATATGTACATACTATACATCAGACATCACAATGCACCATTTGGTCTCTAAGTGCTCTTGGGTGCTCAAATCAAAACATTTTTGGCACGAACAAAAATTACAGAAACATAATTAACATTCTAAACCCGTCCGCAAAATTAACACGTTTTAGTTTGTGCACGATAGCTAAATGAATATTTTGCGGTCGTTCAGTTTTTTATCCGTAAATGGTTCGCTTACGAATCAGTTTCCGATTATTATTTTGCGAATGAGGCTCTAGAGTCTAGACGATGTTCCAGAAAAAATAGCAAACATCGATTTGATATTTTTAAGAGCGATCTCAACATCGATGTATCTATCAATGTATCTGCCCAACATTGTTTCATTTGTTTTCCTTCTCTGATAGCACATTTGAAACAGGCAAAATTTTAAGTACAACGCTTCATTTTTAATTGAGCGTCGACTATGTTAACATTGAATTTTTTGATAAATTGTTTAGTACACGTGTTCATGTGTGGTAGGACATTGTGGTGGTGTTGGAGGCGACAGAACAAAGCGGATATATATTTACATACATACAGTGAACACAAAATTTATTCGGACACCCAAGATTCTTCACTTGATTAATTAACAACTCACCAAAAACAATGTAAACAAAAATTTAATATTTCATTAATAAAAATATATGTATGTATTTGAATGGACATGTTTGTGTGCGAAAGCATCACTCTTGATAAATATTTCAACAACAAAAAAAAAACTCTGAACACGGCTCAACACGCAAGATCGCAATTGACCAAGCGATATTGCACATAATAGCAATTTATATGCAACCGTTTGGTGTTCTGGACGACAAAGGTTTTCTTCAGTTGTTGCATTTGCAAAATAAACTTCTTGATTAAAGTTATAGCAATATGAAGGATTGTCTAAAGTCTATTTTACAAAGTGTTGCCTATATTTCGCTTACAACAGGTTTGCTGGACTTCAAGGGCACTTGACGGATATTTTACAGTAACTTGTCAGTTCGCAATAATATGTTTGGGATGAACTCGGCTGTGTTGGAAACACAAAAACTCCTGACGTCTACAAATCATAATTCACAAAATTTTGCAGAAACCTTGCAGGCTGTCATCAGAGTGTCAGAGTGGGATATTCTTGCGACATATTAAAGATTAAAAATCTGCCTTGCTTCTCACACACTTTGAACCTAATCGTCTAAGAAGCTCTGAAATTGCCAAGGCTTAAAGACATATTATTTATATGTAAACTCATTGTACCATTCTTTAAGCCAAGCACTGTTGTTAATGGCAAGATAAAAGAGGCGCAAAACGCGGATAATCTATTGGATCTGGTTTAAGAAGAAACAACTACGCTTTTTAAATGATAGATCCCATAAAAACGCTACCTTTTTTTATTCGAAAAGTGATTATGAGACTCAGCTAATTTCTTCAAATAAGACTGTCACCGTTTCTTTAATAATACCGACGATTTGCGATCTTCATCCAAAAATGAACAAATTGCTTCGATTTTTTGAAAAACAAAATTACGGTCAAGCCGTCATTCAACAGATCTAATTTCATAATCATGCTAAGTCCGCACTTGGTCAACATAATGCCGACGAGGTAGAGGAAGGTAAAACTTAAACTTTTTAAAAATGTTGAAACAAATATGGATCCAAATCATAGCTCATTTTGCTTAATTTCAGGATCAATCATCTTAATTTAACTCCTTGAGCAAACGCGGCTTTTTTCATATTCAAATAATTGTTCATAAAATATTTGAATCATAAATTTGCGAAGCACACAGCCTCGAATGATTGATACATCAATTACTGTTTCATGAATATTATAAGCCACTTCTGGGCTAATGACTTCTCGAGGACGCGCGGCATGTGAATTTGGTTGACAAATATTTTTTACTTGAATTCGATAGTGCCCAAACCTGATAAGATTATACATATATTACAAATTGAATTTCAAAAATCGACAACCAATAACTGGTAAAAATTCCAATTTAATAATTTGAAGGAACCTGACTAAGTTGTTAGGTAAAACAAAAAAAAAGTGTTACCGAACTCTACCCATCTGCTCAATGTATTCTCTAGTGAATTAAAGAGTGCAATAAAATAAAAATTAATAAAAAAAATATGAATTTCGCAATTAGGCCGAACACTTATCAGCCCACCCTCGTATACCAAACTTTGAGGAGGTGCGTCATCATTAATGTTTGTAGTTTTTAGGGACTCTTTGTTTCGTACTGGGCATAATAATCATATTAAATGAAGAAATGTTTGACTTTGGTAAAAAAAACTTACCGGTAAAAATAACCGTTGGGCAGCACATGGCTTAAAAAGCGTTTTCCGTTCCGTCTCACTTTGGTTTGGAAACTTTAATGGCAAAAGTTGAAAGTCAAACATATGTGGTACAAGATCACTCCAGTCTGTTATTTTTTCCTTTAGGATCTCGTTTAATGAATCTTCGGTAAAAATTCTTGATAATAATTAAAAAGTATAGCTGACTTTATCATAATTAACGTTTCTTTAGATCGCTGTCCACAGGCAACAACGACAATATGAAAGACTCTCTTCTCAATATTTCTGCAAAAAGGGAGAATTTGTTTTGTTTGTTACTCTTAAATTTATAGTAAAATATTTTATCAAATAATTAAAATTCTTAGTAAATTGCTTCATATTAATGGATAGCCCAAAGGGTAAGAGATATTTCCTATAACATAGTTCCAGAACATCAATTGTACAATAGGACCCCTTTTACAACATTCCAACTATTATTAATATACATACATGAGTGCTCATAGTATATAGCACTTCAATAACTAGATAAGACGCTTACCACAATAAGAACTGATGCATTTGTCCTGATGTGCGATCTTAATAGTGAAATTGTCCCATCTCAATGAAACCAAATGATCACATGAAAAAACTATCGAAATAAGGCAATCGTTCCCCCAACTTTTTATTTTCCGATATGCAAGGGACACTACATAACTAATAAACTTAGTAATATTTAAGTCTGTAAACCAGAGAATAAACCTTCATTACCTTTAAAATTTATTTGATCTTGATATTTATTTTCAATTTCTATACCCGCAACCCATAGTGCAGAAGAGTATTACTACTTAGTGCTAACAGAAAACGAATGTAACAGGCAGAGGAAGGCATCTCCAACCTTAAAAGTATATATATTCTTGATCAGTGTCAACAGCGGAGACGATATAGCAATGTCCGTCTTTCTGTCCGTCCGTTTGAACACCTAGATCTTATGAACTATAAGAGCTCGAGCTACGAATTTTTTGAAACAGATGAAGCTTGTTTTAGATTTTTGACACGCCCCTTTCCGCCACCTCAAATCGAAAGAACAAGTCGTAATAATAAAGGCGGTGGAAAAAAAAACCTTCTGGGTTTGTCTCTGATGAGTTTTACCGTACTTTTTGTGTGACATGATCGTGTACCTTGGTCACTTGCTGATTAAATCTACTTTTCAGTTCTATATAGATTGGGCAACCTTTGTGGTTGGATGTGTGGTTGCCTTCGGCGTTGCTGCTCTATTTTGAACTGGTGTTGGCAATTCGTACATTGTACCGGGAAGCTTCAGTTATGCGGTTGTGCCAGAATTTTAATTCTGATGGTGGTGTTGGGAGTTTCGCTTGTACCTAAACTGGAATTGCTACGAGTAATTTTTGATTTCAATATTAGTAGGGATCGGTGGTAGAGGGCGAAATCGGCCGACTTTCGCTGGAATTGGAAGGAGAGTCGATATTGTTGCTGTTGTTGTTGTGGTAGCTGTTGCGGTAGATTGTTGTGCTTATCATCGTAGCCAAGCGCATTGCATACTTGCATTGAACAGCTCTTTGCATGAGCGATCGCTTACTAAGTGCAAGAGTTCAAGTTTGCCATCGTCAACATGTTTGTGCCATCTGATAGAAGACGACCTTATCGTAAATGGGTGTCAATTTAAACAAATAATACTAACTTACCATACTTAAATTGTGTCGTAAACATGTGTTGACAATTAATAATACAAAAATCTATTGTTTCTTTTCATATATTTATTCCAAATGAAAATACTTGAAATTAATTTCCAAATATAAGATTAGCAATTAAAAGGGAATCTTTTACAATTTTTCCACAAGTCGATTCATTGATAGATTGTGAGTTTAATGACGTATGCAGGGGCACCAGAAAATTTGTATTTACGTTAGTACCTAATTGATAACTTTCAATAGCACTATAAATTGTTTTAAATACTGGTTGCTTATTCGAATGGAAATATCCTCTATTACCATGTAATAATTTGATACCAGTGTAAGAAGTATTGCAAATACTCATATACATACAGTGATCTGGGCGATAGTTGTATTCACAAGGCATTATATGCAGCTTATCCGGATGAAAATAAAATAGAATATTTATGATATCTTGGTCGCCCCAGGTAATACGTAACTTGTACTCTTTATATATAGGCAGAACATGTTGTTCCCAATTAAAATTTCGCATACGTGTGAGGTTCATCAACATGACTCCAGAGTTCACTCCAAGTCGACCATAAAATGGATGTCGGGCAAAACGATTATACCATCCAATATTTTCATTTTCATGCTCTGGTGAAAGTGCAGCAATTTGACTCTCGTTAAATTTTCCAAAAAAATTCCATATGTCAGTCACCGGCGAGAGGAACAGAATATCGGTATCAATGTATAGCAATGAGTCAACGTCTGTCAGTAACAACTATGAAAAGAGGAATTAATTAAAATAAGCAAAGTAACATCATAAAACAAGTAAGAAAGCTACAGTCGAGAGTGCTCGACCGTATGATACCCGCAACCCATTTCGAGAGAAAACAAAAAGCTTAAATAATATTTTAACAAAAAATATACCACAGAATATACTGAAATTTGTTTTTTTTTTTACATACATATTTTAAAAAAAATCCCTTAAAAACCGACGTGGCCACACTGTCAACTAAACAAACAAAGCGCGAGCAGCTGCAAGTGAATTTTGCATATAAAATTGATTCATTAATAACTTCCTTGTTTTTCATTCGAACTCACCAAATTCACAGGAATCATTGAGAATATAATTATTATTATGCATACCAAAATTCTAGTCCTTTAATTATTACGGCATTAACAGGCTTTTGGGGGCGTGGCATCCAACTTTTGAAATAAACTTGATCTGCGTAGGACCTATAAGAGTACTGTTCCCAAATTTGGTAGCTCTAGCTCTTATAGTCTCTGAGATCTAGGTGTTCATACAGACGGACAGACGGACATGGCTATATCGTCTCGGCGATTGACACTGATCAAGAATATATATACTTTATGGGGTCGGAGATGCCTCCTTCTGCCTGTTACATACATTTTCTGTTGGCACTAAGTTATAATACCCTTCTACCCTATGGGTAGCGGGTATAAAAACAAGTTTCAGTATATTCT
>JAWNOW010000665.1:0-116533 GCA_035045625.1 Drosophila formosana | reverse complement strand
CCAATTCTGCTGTTGGATTGCATTCCTCATTTGGACGATACTGGTTGGCGGCTATCATTTGATGCTCTGGCGTAGATGTTTGCCCATGTCGGAGCGGGTTTGCAGCTGTACTCATCGCACTTGGATGCGAGGGGTGATTCACAATACAATTGAATGAGGGACAACAGACTCCTCTTATGTGAAATATCATTATGATTTGCTTTTCGTTTAATTATTGGTGCGATGGAGTTTGCCTGCGGATCGCTAGTTAGCACCGTTGAAGATTCAGCAGGAGGCCGACAACTGGAATGCGTAGGGTAGAACATCCTTCTCGTGGCGCCGGCATTTAGGAGGTTTGCTGCCAAGTGGTCATCAATAGATCGGCGATCGGGCTCGTGCTGTGTGTAGGCGGATTGGCTGGTCTTCAGACAACATCTTGAAGACTTTCACAAATTGATTGTGAGAAACAACAGATGCTCTTGTGTGGAACATCATCGTAATTGCCATTTGATTAGATACAGGACCAATACAGCTGGCCAGCGGATCGCTTGACAGTGTCACCTCACAGTCTATTGCTGGCTGGTCTCCGAGGTGCGTGAGGCGGTTCATCCTTCTAAGGACGATGTCGAAATGATGCTTATCTATCAATCGGTCATTCCCCGCAAACAGGATCGAGGACAGTGGGCGAGTCGGCAAATTCTTCGACGTGGTAATTCGTGGCAGAATTCTCTGGATGCAATACTTGACAGCGGGGTATCAGTTCATTAAGAACCACATGACTTGTGAGCTGTGGACAATAAGAAGCTATTTCACGAAGCGGCCTATGAAGATCATCGCTGTGAATGCTTTCGGCAAGATGTCTGTGACCAATTCTGCTGACGGGTTGCACTCCTCATTTGGAGGATACTGTTTGGCGGCTATCTATCGATGCTCAGGAGTAGAAGTTTGCCCATTTGGAGTCATGTGATCATCAATAGATAGGCAAACGGGCTCGTGCTCGTATGGACAGAATGGCTGGTCCTCTAACGACGTCTTTAGAAGAAGTGGGGTCTGGATTTCATTACCTTCATAGCCGGGACCCAGCTCATTGAGGAGTTCACAAGTAGTGGCTTATCAGCTGTGAACTTTGGAGAGCTGAAGCCGAAGGTGGTCTATAGATGCTTTGGAGACTTTCACAAGGTGAGTGTAAGTAGCAACAGGCGCTCTTGTGTGGAGCATCATCATAATTTGCCATTTGCTCAGTTATAGGACCAATATATCTGTCCAGCTGGTCGCCTGGCAGTGTCACCTCACAATCGTAAGTGGCTGGCCTCCGAGATGCGTGAGGCGGGACATCCTTCTAAGGACGATGTCGAGATGAGGCTGGGCTGCCATTCGTGCATCCCCATAAACAGGCTTGAGCACAGTGGGCCGATTAGCAAGTCCTTCGACGTGGTCATTTGTGGCAGTCTTCTCTGGATGCAAGACTTCACAGCATGTTATCGGCTCATTGAGGTCAAGCTTGTCAGCTGTGGACAATAAGGCTATTTCACGAAGCGACCTATGAAGATCATCGCTGTGAATGCTTTCGCAAGATGTCTGTGACGCCAATTCTGCTGTTGGATTGCATTCCTCATTTGGACGATACTGGTTGGCGGTTATCATTCGATGCTCTGGCGTAGATGTTTGCCCATCTCGGAGCGGGTTTGCAGCTGTACTCATCGCACTTGGATGCGAGTGGTGATTCACAATACAATTGAATGAGGGACAACAGACTCTCTTATGTGGAATATCATTATAATTTGCTTTTCGTTTAATTATTGGTGCGATGGAGTTTGCCTGCGGATCGCTAGTTAGCACCGTTGAAGATTCAGCAGGAGGCCGACAACTGGAATGCGTAGGGTAGAACATCCTTCTCGTGGCGCCGACATTTAGGAGGTTTGCTGCCAAGTGGTCATCAATAGATCGGCGATCGGGCTCGTGCTGTGTAGGCGGATTGGTTGGTCTTCTGACAACATCTTAAAGACTTTCACAAATTGAATGTGAGAAACAACAGATGCTCTTGTGTGGAACCAATACAGCTGGCCAGCGGATCGCTTGACAGTGTCACCTCACAGTCAGTTGCTGGCTGGTCTCCGAGGTGCGTGAGGCGGTTCATCCTTCTAAGGACGATGTCGAAATGATGCTTATCTGTCAATCGTGTCATCCCCGCAAACAGGATCGAGGACAGTGGGCGAGTCGGCAAATTCTTCGACGTGGTAATTCGTGGCAGAATTCTCTGGATGCAATACTTGACAGCAGGGTATCAGTTCATTAAGAACCACATGGAGCTTGTCAGCTGTGGACTAAGAAGAAGCTGTTTCACGAAGCGGCCTATGAAGATCATCGATGTGAAAGCTTTCGCAAGATGTCTGTGACACCAATTCTGCTGACGGATTGCATTCCTCATTTGGAGGATACTGGTTGTCGGCTATCATTCGATGCTTTGGCGTAGATGTTTGCCCATCTCGGAGCGGGTTGGCAGCTGTACTCATCGCACTTGGATGCGAGGGGTGATTCACAATACAATTGAATGAGGGACAACAGACTCTCTTATGTGAAATATCATTATGATTTGCTTTTCGTTTAATTATTGGTGCGATGGAGTTTGCCTGCGGATCGCTAGTTAGCACCGTTGAAGATTCAGCAGGAGGCCGACAACTGGAATGCGTAGGGTAGAACATCCTTCTCGTGGCGCCGGCATTTAGGGAGGTTTGCTGCCAAGTGGTCATCAATAGATCGACGATCGGGCTCGTGCTGTGTAGGCGGATTGGCTGGTCTTCTGACAACATCTTGAAGACTTTCACAAATTGAATGTGAGAAACAACAGATGCTCTTGTGTGGAACATCATCGTAATTTGCCATTTGATTAGATACAGGACCAATACAGCTGGCCAGCGGATCGCTTGACAGTGTCACCTCACAGTCAGTTGCTGGCTGGTCTCCGAGGTGCGTGAGGCGGTTCATCCTTCTAAGGACGATGTCGAAATGATGCTTATCTATCAATCGGTCATCCCCGCAAACAGGATCGAGGACAGTGGGCGAGTCGGCAAATTCTTCGACGTGGTAATTCGTGGCAGAATTCTCTGGATGCAATACTTGACAGCAGGGTAATCAGTTCATTAAGAACCACATGACTTGTGAGCTGTGGACAATAAGAAGCTATTTCACGAAGCGGCCTATGAAGATCATCGCTGTGAATGCTTTCGCAAGATGTCTGTGACGCCAATTCTGCTGACGGGTTGCACTCCTCATTTGGAGGATACTGTTTGGCGGCTATCTATCGATGCTCAGGAGTAGAAGTTTGCCCATTTGGAGTCATGTGATCATCAATAGATAGGCAAACGGGCTCGTGCTGTGTGGGCAGAATGGCTGGTCCTCTAACGACGTCTTTAGAAGAAGTGGGGTCTGGATTTGTTACCTCATAGCCGGGACCCAGCTCATTGAGGTTCACATGGTGGCTTATCAGCTGTGAACTTTGGAGAGCTGAAGCCGAAGGTGGTCTATAGATGCTTTGGAGACTTTCACAAGGTGAGTGTAAGTAGCAACAGGCGCTCTTGTGTGGAGCATCATCATAATTTGCCATTTGCTCAGTTATAGGACCAATATATCTGTCCAGCTGGTCGCCTGGCAGTGTCACCTCACAATCAGTAAGTGGCTGGCCTCCGAGATGCGTGAGGCGGGACATCCTTCTAAGGACGATGTCGAGATGAGGCTGGGCTGCCATTCGAACATCCCCATAAACAGGCTTGAGCACAGTGGGCCGATTAGCAAGTCCTTCGACGTGGTCATTTGTGGCAGTCTTCTCTGGATGCAAGACTTCACAGCATGTTATCGGCTCATTGAGGTCAGCTTGTCAGCTGTGGACAATAAGAAGCTATTTCACGAAGCGACCTATGAAGATCATCGCTGTGAATGCTTTCGCAAGATGTCTGTGACGCCAATTCTGCTGTTGGATTGCATTCCTCATTTGGACGATACTGGTTGGCGGCTATCATTCGATGCTCTGGCGTAGATGTTTGCCCATCTCGGAGCGGGTTTGCAGCTGTACTCATCGCACTTGGATGCGAGTGGTGATTCACAATACAATTGAATGAGGGACAACAGACTCTCTTATGTGGAATATCATTATAATTTGCTTTTCGTTTAATTATTGGTGCGATGGAGTTTGCCTGCGGATCGCTAGTTAGCACCGTTGAAGATTCAGCAGGAGGCCGACAACTGGAATGCGTAGGGTAGAACATCCTTCTCGTGGCGCCGGCATTTAGGAGGTTTGCTGCCAAGTGGTCATCAATAGATCGGCGATCGGGCTCGTGCTGTGTGGGCGGATTGGTTGGTCTTCTGACAACATCTTAAAGACTTTCACAAATTGAATGTGAGAAACAACAGATGCTCTTGTGTGGAACCAATACAGCTGGCCAGCGGATCGCTTGACAGTGTCACCTCACAGTCAGTTGCTGGCTGGTCTCCGAGGTGCGTGAGGCGGTTCATCCTTCTAAGGACGATGTCGAAATGATGCTTATCTGTCAATCGGTCATCCCCGCAAACAGGATCGAGGACAGTGGGCGAGTCGGCAAATTCTTCGACGTGGTAATTCGTGGCAGAATTCTCTGGATGCAATACTTGACAGCAGGGTATCAGTTCATTAAGAACCACATGACTTGTCAGCTGTGGACTAGAGAAGCTGTTTCACGAAGCGGCCTATGAAGATCATCGATGTGAAAGCTTTCGCAAGATGTCTGTGACACCAATTCTGCTGACGGATTGCATTCCTCATTTGGAGGATACTGGTTGTCGGCTATCATTCGATGCTTTGGCGTAGATGTTTGCCCATCTCGGAGCGGGTTGGCAGCTGTACTCATCGCACTTGGATGCGAGTGGTGATTCACAATACAATTGAATGAGGGACAACAGACTCTCTTATGTTGAATATCATTATGATTTGCTTTTCGTTTAATTATAGGTGCGATGGAGTTTGCCTGCGGATCGCTAGTTAGCACCGTTGAAGATTCAGCAGGAGGCCGACAACTGGAATGCGTAGGGTAGAACATCCTTCTCGTGGCGCCGGCATTTAGGAGGTTTGCTGCCAAGTGGTCATCAATAGATCGGCGATCGGGCTCGTGCTATGTAGGCGGATTGGCTGGTCTTCTGACAATATTTTGAAGACTTTCACAAATTGAATGTGAGAAACAACAGATGCTCTTGTGTGGAAAATCATCGTAATTTGCCATTTGATTAGATACAGGACCAATACAGCTGGCCAGCGGATCGCTTGACAGTGTCACCTCACAGTCAGTTGCTGGCTGGTCTCCGAGGTGCGTGAGGCGGTTCATCCTTCTAAGGACGATGTCGAAATGATGCTTATCTGTCAATCGGTCATCCCCGCAAACAGGATCGAGGACAGTGGGCGAGTCGGCAAATTCTTCGACGTGGTAATTCGTGGCAGAATTCTCTGGATGCAATACTTGACAGCAGGGTATCAGTTCATTAAGAACCACATGACTTGTCAGCTGTGGACTAAGAGAAGCTGTTTCACGAAGCGGCCTATGTAGATCATCGCTGTGAATGCTTTCGCAAGATATCTGTGAATTATAAATATATGTTTATTATGTCGACAATACGATTGCTGCTGAGGAGTGGTGCGACATCTTGTGCTGATATCATCGGCTGGATTTGTGCAAGCATTTCCGTTGAAGGATTCACTTGGCTGCAGTTTTCATCAGTGGGTTGAATATAAATCTCAGTATTTATAGGCCGAAGTGAGCTCGATTTTGCACCTCTTCATTGAGCGGGATGTGAAGCTGTTCGGGCGATTTTGTACGGCACAAGCACGACAGGATTTCATCTTGAATATGCGCTGGCTGATTGCAGATTTTAATTGACATTGTTACCCGTGTATCACGACCTTGTCGAAGACGGCGTTTCAGATGTTCAATTAATTGAGCATTGAAGACAACAGGCTCCCGAGTGGTGTGAGTGGATTGATGTTGTGCATCATGTTGTACATGCAAAACAACTGGGCCGGTTTGCTGGGGTTCATGGGTCCGAGCTTGCAATTGAGGGGCTGATGGCTTATTAAAGCCCGATAATATCAGTTGTTGTATGTGCAAAGGTTGATCGAGAGTTTTGGCGACAAGATCGTCAAAGATATAACCACTTGAAGGTGGATCCGCTTTTTATTGTCTTTTCATTTAGTATATTACAAAATATTTGGGACAGATTTGGCACTAATAGCTTAAATAAAAATTATACTTCAAAAATATACCAAAACGATTGTACAAAGAGAAAAATACTTTTATCGATAAAAGTGCGATAACTAACTAAATGCCATATGAGCGAGATTAAATGAAAATAAACTGGTAAGTGACAATGGTTCTATAAAATTAACTGTTAATTGATATGTTATATGGAATAGCCTTCCGATGAGCTGGCGACACTCTGGTCCGTCTACGGGGGCATTTAGCGACTGCGAGGGTGGCAAGCTTGAAGGGCGCAATGCAAAACACGGAGCCAGGTAAGTGAGTCTTTATAACTCTTTCATACCCGTGTTGACGATTCTTTCCAATTGGCACCCTGCAACTCTGGCGGGGAGAAAGGAGGCGTCGACGTTGACTGGACAGAGCGGTGAGTCGCCATGTCAGAACAGCGCTGCCCATAAGAGTGCGATTTTGCAGCATCAGTGTGCGACGGATTCGCGGCATGCGTGACAATTGGAAGTGCGGGTCGCCAGTGTTAAGCGGATCACTTTTACGAGATGGTGCATGTTGTTGCTGGGAGAGCTGGTTTGCTGATCGCTGGCATTGCAGAGAAGATGGCGCGTCCTTGGGGATAGTGTCGCCTTCAGCATCTGGATTCTCGTCCAGTTCCGAGAAGAACCACTGTTTGAACCTTGCAAGGCCCAGTTCGAGCTGCTGTTCATGATCACTCATCAGTGATAGTTGACAGTCAGTTTGCTGCATAGGCAGATGCGCCTGTGAAATGGGAGTGCGTATTTCAAAGTGGCTGCTTCCTTGATATCTTGGCAGCTGGAATGAAAGAGTGTCAGTAATAGGCAGTACAGAACTGTACGATTGCTGAGATTGTTTTTCTGGCACAAGATCAGGCTGTTGCTGCATAACATCGGAGGGACAATGCGAAGAGTCACGGAGTTGTTGAGACGCCAATTCTGCTGGCGGACTGCATCCCTCATTTGGAAGATACTGGTAGGCAGCTATCATACGATGCTCAGGAGTAGATGTTTGCCCATCTTGGATCGTGTTGGCAGCTGTACTCGTCACAATTGCTTGCATGTGGTGATGCATAATACGATTGGGTAAGGAATAGCAAACTCTCTTATGTGGAATATCATCGTGTTTTGCTTTTCTTTTTATTACAGATGTAGTAGAGTTTGCCTGCAGTTCACTAGTCAACTACATTGGACATTTAGTAGTAGGACGATAACTGGAATGTGGAAGGTAGCTCAACCTTCTCATGGCTCCAGCATTCGGTAACTTTGCAGTCATGTGGACATCAATAGATTGGCAAACGGGCCCGTGCTGTGTGGACGGATTGGCTGGTCCTCCGACATAATCATCAGAAGGAGTAGGCTCTGGGTCTGATCCCTCGAAGCCGGGACCCAGCTCGTTGTGTATCACATGGCGGCTTATCAGCTTTGGACTTTGAAGGGCTGTAGCGGAAAACAGTGTGTGGAAATCATAGCTTTCACAAGATGCATGTGAGGAACAACAAACGCTCTTGTTAGAAACATCGTCGTTATTTGCCATTTGCTTTATTACAGGACCAGTACAGCTGGCCAGCTGATCTCTTGGCAGTGTTACCTCACAATCTGATTCTGGCTGGCCTCCGAGATGCGTGAGGACGGACATCCGTCTCAGTACGATGTCGGGGTGTGGCTGAGCTGTCATTCGAACATCTGCGCAAATAGACTCGATCACAGTGGGATCAGAGTCCTTCGAGTGGTCTTGTGGCAGTTCTGGATGCAAACTTCACGCAGTATCGCTCATTAAAGTCCACATGGTGGCTTGTCATGTGACTAAGAAGCTATTTCACGAAGCGGCCTATGAAGATCATCGCTGTGAAGCTTTCACAAGATGCTGTGACGCCAATTCTGCTGACGGATTGCATTCCTCATTTGAGGATACTGGTTAGCGGCTATCATTAGATTCTTAGGATAGAAGTTTGCCAATTTGGAGTCATGTACAATATATCTGTCCACTGTCGCTGGCAGTGTATTCATAGTGCGGGAATCAGCATGCCCTTCGATGTGATTCTTCATGACAGTATTGTCTGGATGCAAAACTTCAAAGCAGGGTATCTGCTCATTGAATGCTTTCACAAGATGACTGTGATGCAAATTCTGCTGACGGGGTGCATTCCTCTTTTCGATGATGGTGGTTAACGGCTATCATACGATGCTCAGGAGTATATGTATACCCATCTCGGAGTGTGTTGGCAGCTGTACTCGTCACACATGAATGCAAGTGATGATTCACAATACGGTTGGGTGAGGAGCAGCAGACTCTCTTATGTGAAATATCGTAATGATTAGCTTTTCGTTTAATTATAGGTGCGATGGAGTTTGCCTGCGGATCGCTAGTTAGCACCGTTGAAGATTCAGCAGGAGGCCGACAACTCGAATGCATCGGGTAGAACATCCTTCTCGTGGCGCCGTCATTCAGGAGGTTTGCTGCCAAGTGGTCATCAATAGATCGGCGATCGGGCTCGAGCTGTGTGGGCGGATTGGCTGGTCTTCTGACAACATCTTGAAGACTTTCACAAATTGAATGTGAGAAACAACAGATGCTCTTGTGTGGAACATCATCGTAATTGCCATTTGATTAGTTACAGGACCAATACAGCTGGCCAGCGGATCGCTTGACAGTGTCACCTCACAGTCAGTTGCTGGCTGGTCTCCAGGGTGCGTGAGGCGGTTCATCCTTCTAAGGACGATGTCGAGATGGTGCTTATCTGTCAATCGATCATCCCCGCAAACAGGATCGAGGACAGTGGGCGATTCGGCAAATCCTTCGACGTGGTAATTCGTGGCAGAATTCTCTGGATGCAATACTTGACAACAGGGTATCAGCTCATTGAGATCCACATGACTTGTCAGCTGTGGACTAAGAGAAGCTGTTTCACGAAGCGGCCTATGTAGATCATCGCTGTGAATGCTTTCGCAAGATATCTGTGAATTATAAATGTAAAGCGTATTATTTGTGTTGCTTGTATTTATTATGTCGACAATACGATTGCTGCTGAGGAGTGGTGCGACATCTTGTGCTGATATCATCGGCTGGATTTGTGCAAGCAATTCCGTTGAAGGATTCACTTGGCTGCAGTTTTCATCAGTGGGTTGAATTATAAATCGCAGTATTTATAGGCCGGCCCGTTTTATAGAGAGATTTTGCCCTCTCTTGAGCGGGTGTGAGCTTTCGGGCGATTTAGTATGGCGCAAGCCGACAGGGTTTCATCTTGAATATGCGCTGGCTGATTGCAGATTTTATTGACATTCCCTGTATAACGACCTTGTCGAAGACGGCGTTTCAGATGTTCAAATTATTGAGCATTGAAGACAACAGGCTCCCAAGTGGTGTGAGTGGATTGATGTTGTGCATCATGTTGTACATGCAAAGCAACTGGGCCGGTTTGCTGGGGTTCATGGGTCCGAGCCTGCAATTGAGGGGCTGGTGGCTTATTAAAGCCCGATAAAATCAGTTGTTGTATGTGCAAAGGTTGATCGAGAGTTTTGGCGACAAGATCGTCATAAGATATAAGGCCTTGTCTATGGCGGCGTCTTATATAGTTGATCATCATTTCGTTGTAAACAAATGGTTTTTTTTTAATTACTGTGCAGAGACGGGCACAAACTGAGATCCACTTGAAGGTGGATCTGCTTTTTATTGTCTTTTCAATTAGTATATTACAAAATATTTGGGACAGATTTGGCACTAATAGCTTAAATAAAAATTATACTTCAAAAATATACCAAAACGATTGTACAAAGAAGAAGAAAAATACTTTTATCGACAAAATTGCGATAACTAACTAAATGCCATATGAGCGAGATTAAGTGAAAATAAACTGGTAAGTGACAATGGTTCGTAAAAAATTAATTGTTAATTGATATGTTATATGGAATAGCCTTCCGATGAGCTGGCGACACTCTGGTCCGTCTACGGTGGCATTTAGCGAGGGTGGCGAGAGGGAAATCCAATTTGTTAGAAACCCAATTTGCTGCATGCTTGAAGGGCGCAATGCAAAACACGGTAGACAGGTAAGTGAGTCTTCATAACTCTTTCATACCCGTGTTGACGATTCTTTCCAATTGGCACCCTGCAACTCTGGCGGGGAGAAAGGAGGCGTCGACGTTGACTGGACAGAGCGGTGAGTCGCCATGTCAGAACAGCTCTGCCCATAAGAGTGCGATTTTGCAGCATCAGTGTGCGACGGATTCGCGGCATGCGTGACAATTGGAAGTGCGGGTCGCCAGTGTTAAGCGGATCACTTTTACGAGATGGCGCATGTTGTTGCTGGGAGAGCTGGTTTGCTGATCGCTGGCATTGCAGAGAAGATGGCGCGTCCTTGGGGATAGTGTCGCCTTCAGCATCTGGATTCTCGTCCAGTTCCGAGAAGAACGACTGTTTGAACCTTGCAAGGCCCAGTTCGAGCTGCTGTTCATGATCACTCATCAGTGATAGTTGACAGTCAGGTTGAGGCATAGGCAGATGCGCCTGTGAAATGGGAGTGCATATTTCAAAGTGGCTGCTTCCTTGATATCTTGGCAGCTGGAATGAAAGAGTGTCAGTAATAGGCAGTACAGAACTGTACGATTGCTGAGATTGTTTTTCTGGCACAAGATCAGGCTGTTGCTGCATAACATCGGAGGGACAATGCGAAGAGTCACGTAGTTGTTGAGACGCCAATTCTGCTGGCGGATTGCATCCCTCATTTGGAAGATACTGGTAGGCAGCTATCATACGATGCTCAGGAGTAGATGTTTGCCCATCTTGGATCGTGTTGGCAGCTGTACTCGTCACAATTGCTTGCATGTGGTGATGCACAATACGATTGGGTAAGGAATAGCAAACTCTCTTATGTGGAATATCATCGTGTTTTGCTTTTCTTTTTATTACAGATGTAGTAGAGTTTGCCTGCAGTTCACTAGTCAACTCCATTGGACATTTAGTAGTAGGACGATAACTGGAATGTGGAGGGTAGCTCAACCTTCTCATGGCTCCAGCATTCGGTAACTTTGCAGTCATGTGGACATCAATAGATTGGCAAACGGGCTCGTGCTGTGTGGACGGATTGGCTGGTCCTCCGACATAATCTCTAGAAGAAGTAGGCTCTGGGTCTGATCCCTCGAAGCCGGGACCCAGCTCGTTGTGTTTCACATGGCGGCTTATCAGCTTTGGACTTTGAAGGGCTGTAGCGGAAAACAGTGTGTGGAAATCATAGCTTTCACAAGATGCTTGTGAGAAACAACAAACGCTCTTGTTAGAAACATCGTCGTTATTTGCCATTTGCTTTATTACAGGACCAGTACAGCTGGCCAGCTGATCTCTTGGCAGTGTTAACTCACAATCTGATTCTGGCTGGCCTCCGAGATGCGTGAGGACGGACATCCTTCTCAGTACGATGTCGGGGTGTGGCTGAGCTGTCATTCGAATATCTCCGCAAACAGACTCGAGCATGGTGGGGGAATCGGCATGTCCATCGATGTGATTCTTCATGACAGTATTGTCTGATTGCGAAACTTCAAAGCAGGGTATCTGCTCATTGAAATCCACATGTTGGCTTATCAATTGTGTACTTTGAGAAGCTGTTTCACGAAGCGGCCTATAAAGATCATCGCTGTGAATGCATTCACAAGATGACTGTGATGCAAATTCTGCTGACAGGGTGCATTCCTCTTTTCGATGATGGTGGTTAACGGCTATCATAAGATGCTCAGGAGTAGATGTATACCCATCTCGGAGTGTGTTGGCAGCTGTACTCGTCACACTTGAATGCAAGTGATGATTCACAATACGGTTGGGTGAGGAGCAGCAGACTCTCTTATGTGAAATATCGTAATGATTAGCTTTTCTTTTAGTTACAGATGCGATGGAGTTTGCTTGCAGATCGCTAGTTAGCACCGTTGAATGTTCGACAGTATGCCGACAACTGAAACGCATAGGGTGGGTCATCCTTCTAGTGGCAGCGAGATTCGGAAACTTTGGAGTCATGTGATCATCAAAAGATAGGCAAACGGGCTCGTGCTGTATGGGCAGAATGGCTGGTCCTCTGGCGATGTCTTTAGAAGGAGTGGGCTCTGGATTTGTTACCTCATAGCCGGGACCCAGCTCATTGAGGTTCACATGGTGGCTTATCAGCTGTGAACTTTGGAGAGCTGAAGCCGAAGGCGGTCTATAGATGCTTTGGAGACTTTCACAAGGTGAGTGTAAGTAGCAACAGGCGCTCTTGTGTGGAGCATCATCATAATTTGCCATTTGGTCAGTTATAGGACCAATATATCTGTCCAGCTGGTCGCCTGGCAGTGTCACCACACAATCAGTAAGTGGCTGGCCTCCGAGATGCGTGAGGCGGGACATCCTTCTAAGGACGATGTCGAGATGAGGCTGGGCTGCCATTCGTGCATCCCCATAAACAGGCTCGAGCACAGTGGGCCGATCAGCAAGTCCTTCGACGTGGTTATTTGTGGCAGTCTTCTCTGGATGCAAGACTTCACAGCATGTTATCGGCTCATTAAGGTCCACATGGTGGCTTGTGAGCTGTGGACAATAAGAAGCTATTTCACGAAGCGGCCTATGAAGATAATCGCTGTGAATGCTTTCGCAAGATGTCTGTGACGCCAATTCTGCTGACGGATTGCACTCCTCATTTGGAGGATACTGGTTGGCGGCTATCATTCGATGCTCAGGAGTAGAAGTTTGCCCATTTGGAGTCATGTGATCATCAATAGATAGGCAAACGGGTTCGTGCTGTGTGGGCAGAATGGCTGGTCCTCTAACGACGTCTTTAGAAGAAGTGGGGTCTGGATTTGTTACCTCATAGCCGGGACCCAGCTCATTGAGGTTCACATGGTGGCTTATCAGCTGTGAACTTTGGAGAGCTGAAGCCAAAGGCGGTCTATAGAAGCTTTGAAGACATTCACAAGGTGAGTGTGAGTAACAACAGGCGCTCTTGTGTGAAGCAACATCATAATTTGCCATTTGCTCAGTTATAGGACCAATATATCTGTCCAGCTGGTCGCCTGGCAGTGTCACCTCACAATCAGTAACTGACTGGCCTCCGAGATGCGTGAGGCGGGACATCCTTCTAAGGACGATATCGAGATGAGGCTGGGCTGCCATTCGAAGATCCCCATAAACAGGCTCGAGCACAGTGGGCCGATCAGCAAGTCCTTCGACGTGGTTATTTGTGGCAGTCTTCTCTGGATGCAAGACTTCACAGCATGTTATCGGCTCATTAAGGTCCACATAGTGGCTTGTGAACTGTGGACAATAAGAAGCTATTTCACGAAGCGGCCTATGAAGATCATCGCTGTGAATGCTTTCGCAAGATGTCTGTGACGCCAATTCTGCTGACGGATTGCACTCCTCATTTGGAGGATACTGGTTGGCGGCTATCATTCGATGCTCAAGAGTAGAAGTTTGCCCATTTGGAGTCATGTGATCATCAATAGATAGGCAAACGGGCTCGTGCTGTGTGGGCAGAATGGCTGGTCCTCTAAAGACGTCTTTAGAAGAAGTGGGGTCTGGATTTGTTACCTCATAGCCGGGACCCAGCTCATTGAGGTTCACATGGTGGCTTATCAGCTGTGAACTTTGGAGAGCTGAAGCCGAAGGTGGTCTATAGAAGCTTTGAAGACATTCACAAGGTGAGTGTGAGTAACAACAGGCGCTCTTGTGTGGAGCAACATCATAATTTGCCATTTGCTCAGTTATAGGACCAATATATCTGTCCAGCTGGTCGCCTGGCAGTGTCACCTCACAATCAGTAAGTGGCTGGCCTCCGAGATGCGTGAGGCGGGACATCCTTCTAAGGACGATGTCAAGATGAGGCTGGGCTGCCATTCGAACATCCCCATAAACAGGCTTGAGCACAGTGGGCCGATTAGCAAGTCCTTCGACGTGGTCATTTGTGGCAGTCTTCTCTGGATGCAAGACTTCACAGCATGTTATCGGCTCATTGAGGTCAGCTTGTCAGCTGTGGACAATAAGAAGCTATTTCACGAAGCGACCTATGAAGATCATCGCTGTGAATGCTTTCGCAAGATGTCTGTGACGCCAATTCTGCTGTTGGATTGCATTCCTCATTTGGACGATACTGGTTGGCGGCTATCATTTGATGCTCTGGCGTAGATGTTTGCCCATCTCGGAGCGGGTTTGCAGCTGTACTCATCGCACTTGGATGCGAGGGGTGATTCACAATACAATTGAATGAGGGACAACAGACTCTCTTATGTGAAATATCATTATGATTTGCTTTTCGTTTAATTATTGGTGCGATGGAGTTTGCCTGCGGATCGCTAGTTAGCACCGTTGAAGATTCAGCAGGAGGCCGACAACTGGAATGCGTAGGGTAGAACATCCTTCTCGTGGCGCCGGCATTTAGGAGGTTTGCTGCCAAGTGGTCATCAATAGATCGGCGATCGGGCTCGTGCTGTGTAGGCGGATTGGCTGGTCTTCTGACAACATCTTGAAGACTTTCACAAATTGAATGTGAGAAACAACAGATGCTCTTGTGTGGAACATCATCGTAATTTGCCATTTGATTAGATACAGGACCAATACAGCTGGCCAGCGGATCGCTTGACAGTGTCACCTCACAGTCAGTTGCTGGCTGGTCTCCGAGGTGCGTGAGGCGGTTCATCCTTCTAAGGACGATGTCGAAATGATGCTTATCTATCAATCGGTCATCCCCGCAAACAGGATCGAGGACAGTGGGCGAGTCGGCAAATTCTTCGACGTGGTAATTCGTGGCAGAATTCTCTGGATGCAATACTTGACAGCAGGGTATCAGTTCATTAAGAACCACATGACTTGTGAGCTGTGGACAATAAGAAGCTATTTCACGAAGCGGCCTATGAAGATCATCGCTGTGAATGCTTTCGCAAGATGTCTGTGACGCCAATTCTGCTGACGGGTTGCACTCCTCATTTGGAGGATACTGTTTGGCGGCTATCTATTCGATGCTCAGGAGTAGAAGTTTGCCCATTTGGAGTCATGTGATCATCAATAGATAGGCAAACGGGCTCGTGCTGTGTGGGCAGAATGGCTGGTCCTCTAACGACGTCTTTAGAAGAAGTGGGGTCTGGATTTGTTACCTCATAGCCGGGACCCAGCTCATTGAGGTTCACATGGTGGCTTATCAGCTGTGAACTTTGGAGAGCTGAAGCCGAAGGTGGTCTATAGATGCTTTGGAGACTTTCACAAGGTGAGTGTAAGTAGCAACAGGCGCTCTTGTGTGGAGCATCATCATAATTTGCCATTTGCTCAGTTATAGGACCAATATATCTGTCCAGCTGGTCGCCTGGCAGTGTCACCTCACAATCAGTAAGTGGCTGGCCTCCGAGATGCGTGAGGCGGGACATCCTTCTAAGGACGATGTCGAGATGAGGCTGGGCTGCCATTCGTGCATCCCCATAAACAGGCTCGAGCACAGTGGGCCGATTAGCAAGTCCTTCGACGTGGTCATTTGTGGCAGTCTTCTCTGGATGCAAGACTTCACAGCATGTTATCGGCTCATTGAGGTCACATGGTGGCTTGTCAGCTGTGGACAATAAGAAGCTATTTCACGAAGCGACCTATGAAGATCATCGCTGTGAATGCTTTCGCAAGATGTCTGTGACGCCAATTCTGCTGTTGGATTGCATTCCTCATTTGGACGATACTGGTTGGCGGTTATCATTCGATGCTCTGGCGTAGATGTTTGCCCATCTCGGAGCGGGTTTGCAGCTGTACTCATCGCACTTGGATGCGAGTGGTGATTCACAATACAATTGAATGAGGGACAACAGACTCTCTTATGTGGAATATCATTATAATTTGCTTTTCGTTTAATTATTGGTGCGATGGAGTTTGCCTGCGGATCGCTAGTTAGCACCGTTGAAGATTCAGCAGGAGGCCGACAACTGGAATGCGTAGGGTAGAACATCCTTCTCGTGGCGCCGACATTTAGGAGGTTTGCTGCCAAGTGGTCATCAATAGATCGGCGATCGGGCTCGTGCTGTGTAGGCGGATTGGTTGGTCTTCTGACAACATCTTAAAGACTTTCACAAATTGAATGTGAGAAACAACAGATGCTCTTGTGTGGAACCAATACAGCTGGCCAGCGGATCGCTTGACAGTGTCACCTCACAGTCAGTTGCTGGCTGGTCTCCGAGGTGCGTGAGGCGGTTCATCCTTCTAAGGACGATGTCGAAATGATGCTTATCTGTCAATCGGTCATCCCCGCAAACAGGATCGAGGACAGTGGGCGAGTCGGCAAATTCTTCGACGTGGTAATTCGTGGCGAATTCTCTGGATGCAATACTTGACAGCAGGGTATCAGTTCATTAAGAACCACATGACTTGTCAGCTGTGGACTAAGAGAAGCTGTTTCACGAAGCGGCCTATGAAGATCATCGATGTGAAAGCTTTCGCAAGATGTCTGTGACACCAATTCTGCTGACGGATTCATTCCTCATTTGGAGGATACTGGTTGTCGGCTATCATTCGATGCTTTGGCGTAGATGTTTGCCCATCTCGGAGCGGGTTGCGCTGTACTCATCGCACTTGGATGCGAGGGGTGATTCACAATACAATTGAATGAGGGACAACAGACTCTCTTATGTGAAATACATTATGATTTGCTTTTCGTTTAATTATTGGTGCGATGAGTTTGCCTGCGATCGCTAGTTAGCACCGTTGAAGATTCAGCAGGAGGCCGACAACTGGAATGCGTAGGGTAGAACATCCTTCTCGTGGCGCCGGCATTTAGGAGGTTTGCTGCCAAGTGGTCATCAATAGATCGGCGATCGGGCTCGTGCTGTGTAGGCGGATTGGCTGGTCTTCTGACAACATCTTGAAGACTTTCACAAATTGAATGTGAGAAACAACAGATGCTCTTGTGTGGAACATCATCGTAATTTGCCATTTGATTAGATACAGGACCAATACAGCTGGCCAGCGGATCGCTTGACAGTGTCACCTCACAGTCAGTTGCTGGCTGGTCTCCGAGGTGCGTGAGGCGGTTCATCCTTCTAAGGACGATGTCGAAATGATGCTTATCTATCAATCGGTCATCCCCGCAAACAGGATCGAGGACAGTGGGCGAGTCGGCAAATTCTTCGACGTGGTAATTCGTGGCAGAATTCTCTGGATGCAATACTTGACAGCAGGGTATCAGTTCATTAAGAACCACATGACTTGTGAGCTGTGGACAATAAGAAGCTATTTCACGAAGCGGCCTATGAAGATCATCGCTGTGAATGCTTTCGCAAGATGTCTGTGACGCCAATTCTGCTGACGGGTTGCACTCCTCATTTGGAGGAT
The DNA here is from genome assembly GCA_035045625.1 of Drosophila formosana. Taxonomy (NCBI): domain Eukaryota; kingdom Metazoa; phylum Arthropoda; class Insecta; order Diptera; family Drosophilidae; genus Drosophila; species Drosophila formosana. The sequence goes on along the minus strand of JAWNOW010000665.1, from coordinate 98,996 downwards.
ACTGTTTGGCGGCTATCTATCGATGCTCAGGAGTAGAAGTTTGCCCATTTGAAGTCATGTGATCATCAATAGATAGGCAAACGGGCTCGTGCTGTGTGGGCAGAATGGCTGGTCCTCTAACGACGTCTTTAGAAGAAGTGGGGTCTGGATTTGTTACCTCATAGCCGGGACCCAGCTCATTGAGGTTCACATGGTGGCTTATCAGCTGTGAACTTTGGAGAGCTGAAGCCGAAGGTGGTCTATAGATGCTTTGGAGACTTTCACAAGGTGAGTGTAAGTAGCAACAGGCGCTCTTGTGTGGAGCATCATCATAATTTGCCATTTGCTCAGTTATAGGACCAATATATCTGTCCAGCTGGTCGCCTGGCAGTGTCACCTCACAATCAGTAAGTGGCTGGCCTCCGAGATGCGTGAGGCGGGACATCCTTCTAAGGACGATGTCGAGATGAGGCTGGGCTGCCATTCGTGCATCCCCATAAACAGGCTTGAGCACAGTGGGCCGATTAGCAAGTCCTTCGACGTGGTCATTTGTGGCAGTCTTCTCTGGATGCAAGACTTCACAGCATGTTATCGGCTCATTGAGGTCAGCTTGTCAGCTGTGGACAATAAGAAGCTATTTCACGAAGCGACCTATGAAGATCATCGCTGTGAATGCTTTCGCAAGATGTCTGTGACGCCAATTCTGCTGTTGGATTGCATTCCTCATTTGGACGATACTGGTTGGCGGCTATCATTCGATGCTCTGGCGTAGATGTTTGCCCATCTCGGAGCGGGTTTGCAGCTGTACTCATCGCACTTGGATGCGAGTGGTGATTCACAATACAATTGAATGAGGGACAACAGACTCTCTTATGTGGAATATCATTATAATTTGCTTTTCGTTTAATTATTGGTGCGATGGAGTTTGCCTGCGGATCGCTAGTTAGCACCGTTGAAGATTCAGCAGGAGGCCGACAACTGGAATGCGTAGGGTAGAACATCCTTCTCGTGGCGCCGGCATTTAGGAGGTTTGCTGCCAAGTGGTCATCAATAGATCGGCGATCGGGCTCGTGCTGTGTAGGCGGATTGGTTGGTCTTCTGACAACATCTTAAAGACTTTCACAAATTGAATGTGAGAAACAACAGATGCTCTTGTGTGGAACCAATACAGCTGGCCAGCGGATCGCTTGACAGTGTCACCTCACAGTCAGTTGCTGGCTGGTCTCCGAGGTGCGTGAGGCGGTTCATCCTTCTAAGGACGATGTCGAAATGATGCTTATCTGTCAATCGGTCATCCCCGCAAACAGGATCGAGGACAGTGGGCGAGTCGGCAAATTCTTCGACGTGGTAATTCGTGGCAGAATTCTCTGGATGCAATACTTGACAGCAGGGTATCAGTTCATTAAGAACCACATGACTTGTCAGCTGTGGACTAAGAGAAGCTGTTTCACGAAGCGGCCTATGAAGATCATCGATGTGAAAGCTTTCGCAAGATGTCTGTGACACCAATTCTGCTGACGGATTGCATTCCTCATTTGGAGGATACTGGTTGTCGGCTATCATTCGATGCTTTGGCGTAGATGTTTGCCCATCTCGGAGCGGGTTGGCAGCTGTACTCATCGCACTTGGATGCGAGTGGTGATTCACAATACAATTGAATGAGGGACAACAGACTCTCTTATGTTGAATATCATTATGATTTGCTTTTCGTTTAATTATAGGTGCGATGGAGTTTGCCTGCGGATCGCTAGTTAGCACCGTTGAAGATTCAGCAGGAGGCCGACAACTGGAATGCGTAGGGTAGAACATCCTTCTCGTGGCGCCGGCATTTAGGAGGTTTGCTGCCAAGTGGTCATCAATAGATCGGCGATCGGGCTCGTGCTATGTAGGCGGATTGGCTGGTCTTCTGACAATATTTTGAAGACTTTCACAAATTGAATGTGAGAAACAACAGATGCTCTTGTGTGGAAAATCATCGTAATTTGCCATTTGATTAGATACAGGACCAATACAGCTGGCCAGCGGATCGCTTGACAGTGTCACCTCACAGTCAGTTGCTGGCTGGTCTCCGAGGTGCGTTAGGCGGTTCATCCTTCTAAGGACGATGTCGAAATGATGCTTATCTGTCAATCGATCATCCCCGCAAACAGGATCGAGGACAGTGGGCGAGTCGGCAAATTCTTCGACGTGGTAATTCGTGGCAGAATTATCTGGATGCAATACTTGACAGCAGGGTATCAGTTCATTAAGATCCACATGACTTGTCAGCTGTGGACTAAGAGAAGCTGTTTCACGAAGCGGCCTATGTAGATCATCGCTGTGAATGCTTTCGCAAGATATCTGTGAATTATAAATATATGTTTATTATGTCGACAATACGATTGCTGCTCAGTAGTGCTGCGATAACTTGTGCTGATATCATCGGATGGATTTGTGCAAGCAATTCCGTTGAAGGATTCACTTGGCTGCAGTTTTCATCAGTGGGTTGAATATAAATCTCAGTATTTATAGGCCGAAGTGAGCTCGATTTTGCACCTCTTCATTGAGCGGGATGTGAAGCTGTTCGGGCGATTTTGTACGGCACAAGCACGACAGGATTTCATCTTGAATATGCGCTGGCTGATTGCAGATTTTAATTGACATTGTTACCCGTGTATCACGACCTTGTCGAAGACGGCGTTTCAGATGTTCAATTAATTGAGCATTGAAGACAACAGGCTCCCGAGTGGTGTGAGTGGATTGATGTTGTGCATCATGTTGTACATGCAAAACAACTGGGCCGGTTTGCTGGGGTTCATGGGTCCGAGCTTGCAATTGAGGAGCTGATGGCTTATTAAAGCCCGATAATATCAGTTGTTGTATGTGCAAAGGTTGATCGAGAGTTTTGGCGACAAGATCGTCATCCACTTGAAGGTGAATCTGCTTTTTATTGTCTTTTCATTTAGTATATTACAAAATATTTGGGACAGATTTGGCACTAATAGCTTAAATAAAAATTATACTTCAAAAATATACCAAAACGATTGTACAAAGAGAAAAATACTTTTATCGACAAAAGTGCGATAACTAACTAAATGCCATATGAGCGAGATTAAATGAAAATAAACTGGTAAGTGACAATGGTTCATAAAAAAATTAATTGTTAATTGATATGTTATATGGAATAGCCTTCCGATGAGCTGGCGACACTCTGGTCCGTGCTGCATGCTTGAAGTGCGCAATGCAAAACACGGTGCCAAGTAAGTGAGTCTTCATAACTCTTTCATACCCGTGTTGACGATTCTTTCCAATTGGCACCGTGCAACTCTGGCGGGGAGAAAGGAGGCGTCGACGTTGACCGGACTGAGAGGGGAGTCGCCATGTCAGAACAGCGCTGCCCATAAGAGTGCGATTTTGCAGCATCAGTGTGCGACGGATTCGCGGCATGCGTGACAATTGGAAGTGCGGGTCGCCAGTGTTAAGCGGATCACTTTTACGAGATGGCGCATGTTGTTGCTGGGAGAGCTGGTTTGCTGATCGCTGGCATTGCAGAGAAGATGGCGCGTCCTTGGGGATAGTGTCGCCTTCAGCATCTGGATTCTCGTCCAGTTCCGAGAAGAACGACTGTTTCAACCTCGCAAGGCCCAGTTCGAGCTGCTGTTCATGATCACTCATCAGTGATAGTTGACAGTCAGGTTGCTGCATAGGCAGATGCGCCTGTGAAATGGGAGTGCGTATTTCAAAGTGGCTGCTTCCTTGATATCTTGGCAGCTGGAATGAAAGAGTGCCAGTAATAGGCAGTACAGAACTGTACGATTGCTGAGATTGTTTTTCTGGCACAAGATCAAGCTGTTGCTGCATAACATCGGAGGGACAATGCGAAGAGTCACGTAGTTGTTGAGACGCCAATTCTGCTGGCGGATTGCATCCCTCATTTGGAAGATACTGGTAGGCAGCTATCATACGATGCCCAGGAGTAGATGTTTGCCCATCTTGGATCGTGTTGGCAGCTGTACTCGTCACAATTGCTTGCATGTGGTGATGCACAATACGATTGGGTAAGGAATAGCAAACTCTCTTATGTGGAATATCATCGTGTTTTGCTTTTCTTTTTATTACAGATGTAGTAGAGTTTGCCTGCAGTTCACTAGTCAGCTCCATTGGACATTTAGTAGAAGGCCGATAACTGGAATGCGGCGGGTAGCTCAACCTTCTCGTGGCTCCAGCATTCGGTAACTTTGCAGTCATGTGGACATCAATAGATTGGCAAACGGGCTCGTGCTGTGTTGACGGATTGGCTGGTCCTCCAACATAATCTTTAGAAGAAGTAGGCTCTGGGTCTGATCCCTCGAAGCCGGGACCCAGCTCGTTGTGTTTCACATGGCGGCTTATCAGCTTTGGACTTTGAAGGGCTGTAGCGGAAAACAGTGTGTGGAAATCATAGCTTTTACAAGATGCTTGTAAGAAACAACAAACGCTCTTGTTAGAAACATCGACGTTATTTGCCATTTTCTTTATTACAGGACCAGTACAGCTGGCCAGCTGATCTCATGGCAGTGTTACCTTACAATCTGATTCTGGCTGGCCTCCGAGATGCGTGAGGACGGACATCCTTCTCAGTACGATGTCGGGGTGTGGCTGGGCTGCCATTCGTGCATCCCCATAAATAGGCTCGATCACAGTGGGCCCATCAGCAAGTCCTTCGACGTGGTCATTTGTGGCAGTCTTCTCTGGATGCAAGACTTCACAGCATGTTATCGGCTCATTAAGGTCCACATGGTGGCTTGTCAGCTGTGGACGATAAGAAGCTATTTCACGAAGCGGCCTATGAAGATCATCGCTGTGAATGCTTTCGCAAGATGTCTGTGACGCCAATTCTGCTGACGGATTGCATTCCTCATTTGGAGGATACTGGTTGGCGGCTATCATTCGATTCTTAGGCATAGAAGTTTGCCAATTTGGAGTCATGTGACCAATATATCTGTCCAGCTGGTCGCCTGGCAGTGTCACCTCACAATCAGTAAGTGGCTGGCCTCCGAGATGCGTGAGGCGGGACATCCTTCTGAGGACAATGTCGAGATGAGGCTGGGCTGCCATTCGTGCATCCCCATAAATAGGCTCGATCACAGTGGGGCCATCAGCAAGTCCTTCGACGTGGTCATTTGTGGCAGTCTTCTCTGGATGCAAGACTTCACAGCATGTTATCGGCTCATTAAGGTCCACATGGTGGCTTGTCAGCTGTGGACGATAAGAAGCTATTTCACGAAGCGGCCTATGAAGATCATCGCTGTGAATGCTTTCGCAAGATGTCTGTGACGCCAATTCTGCATTCCTCATTTGGAGGATACTGGTTGGCGGCTATCATTCGATGCTCTGGCGTAGATGTTTGCCCATCTCGGAGCGGGTTTGCAGCTGTACTCATCGCACTTGGATGCGAGGGGTGATTCACAATACAATTGAATGAGGGACAACAGACTTTCTTATGTGGAATATCGTTATGATTTGCATTTCGTTTAATTATAGGTGCGATGGAGTTTGCCTGCGGATCGCTAGTTAGCACCGTTGAAGATTCAGCAGGAGGCCGACAACTGGAATGCGTAGGGTAGAACATCCTTCTCGAGCGCCGGCATTTAGGAGGTTTGCTGCCAAGTGGTCATCAATAGATCGGCGATCGGGCTCGTGCTGTGTAGGCGGATTGGCTGGTCTTCTGACAACATCTTGAAGACTTTCACAAATTGAATGTGAGAAACAACAGATGCTCTTGTGTGGAACATCATCGTAATTTGCCATTTGATTAGATACAGGACCAATACAGCTGGCCAGCGGATCGCTTGACAGTGTCACCTCACAGTCAGTTGCTGGCTGATCTCTGAGGTGCGTGAGGCGGTTCATCCTTCTAAGGACGATGTCGAAATGATGCTTATCTGTCAATCGGTCATCCCCGCAAACAGGATCGAGGACAGTGGGCGAGTCGGCAAATTCTTCGACGTGGTAATTCGTGGCAGAATTCTCTGGATGCAATACTTGACAGCAGGGTATCAGTTCATTAAGAACCACATGACTTGTCAGCTGTGGACTAAGAGAAGCTGTTTCACGAAGCGGCCTATGTAGATCATCGCTGTGAATGCTTTCGCAAGATATCTGTGAATTATAAATGTAAAGCGTATTATTTGTGTTGTTTGTATTTATTATGTCGACAATACGATTGCTGCTGAGGAGTGGTGCGACATCTTGTGCTGATATCATCGGCTGGATTTGTGCAAGCATTTCCGTTGAAGGATTCACTTGGCTGCAGTTTTCATCAGTGGGTTGAATATAAATCTCAGTATTTATAGGCCGAAGTGAGCTCGATTCTAATTTTGCACCTCTTCATTGAGCGGGATGTGAAGCTGTTCGGGCGATTTTGTACGGCGCAAGCACGACAGGATTTCATCTTGAATATGCGCTGGCTGATTGCAGATTTTAATTGACATTGTTACCCGTGTATCACGACCTTGTCGAAGACGGCGTTTCAGATGTTCAATTAATTGAGCATTGAAGACAACAGGCTCCCGAGTGGTGTGAGTGGATTGATGTTGTGCATCATGTTGTACATGCAAAACAACTGTGCCGGTTTGCTGGGGTTCATGGGTCCGAGCTTGCAATTGAGGGGCTGGTGGCTTATTAAAGCCCGATAATATCAGTTGTTGTATGTGCAAAGGTTGATCGAGAGTTTTGGCGACAAGATCGTCATAAGATATAAGGCCTTGTCTATGGCGGCGTCTTATATAGTTGATCATCATTTCGTTGTAAACAAATGGTTCAGTTTTTTTTTTTAAATTACTGTGCAGAGACGGGCACAAACTGAGATCCACTTGAAGGTGGATCTGCTTTTTATTGTCTTTTCATTTAGTATATTACAAAATATTTGGGACAGATTTGGCACTAATAGCTTAAATAAAAATTATACTTCAAAAATATACCAAAACGATTGTACAAAGAGAAAAATACTTTTATCGACAAAAGTGCGATAACTAACTAAATGCCATATGAGCGAGATTAAATGAAAATAAACTGGTAAGTGACAATGGTTCTTAAAATTAATTGTTAATTGATATGTTATATGGAATAGCCTTCCGATGAGCTGGCGACACTCTGGTCCGTCTACGGTGGCATTTAGCGACTGCGAGGGTGGCGAGAGGGAAATCCAATTTGTTAGAAACCCAATTTGCTGCATGCTTGAAGGGCGCAATGCAAATCACGATGCCAGGTAAGTGAGTCTTCATAACTCTTTCATACCCGTGTTGACGATTCTTTCCAATTGGCACCCTGCAACTCTGGCGGGGAGAAAGGAGGCGTCGACGTTGACCGGACAGAGCGGTGAGTCGCCATGTCAGAACAGCGCTGCCCATAAGAGTGCGATTTTGCAGCATCAGTGTGCGACGGATTCGCGGCATGCGTGACAATTGGAAGTGCGGGTCGCCAGTGTTAAGCGGATCACTTTTACGAGATGGCGCATGTTGTTGCTGGGAGAGCTGGTTTGCTGATCGCTGGCATTGCAGAGAAGATGGCGCGTCCTTGGGGATAGTGTCGCCTTCAGCATCTGGATTCTCGTCCAGTTCCGAGAAGAACGACTGTTTGAACCTTGCAAGGCCCAGTTCGAGCTGCTGTTCATGATCACTCATCAGTGATAGTTGACAGTCAGTTTGCTGCATAGGCAGATGCGCCTGTGAAATGGGAGTGCGTATTTCAAAGTGGCTGCTTCCTTGATATCTTGGCAGCTGGAATGAAAGAGTGTCAGTAATAGGCAGTACAGAACTGTACGATTGCTGAGATTGTTTTTCTGGCACAAGATCAGGCTGTTGCTGCATAACATCGGAGGGACAATGCGAAGAGTCACGGAGTTGTTGAGACGCCAATTCTGCTGGCGGATTGCATCCCTCATTTGGAAGATACTGGTAGGCAGCTATCATACGATGCTCAGGAGTAGATGTTTGCCCATCTTGGATCGTGTTGGCAGCTGTACTCGTCACAATTGCTTGCATGTGGTGATGCATAATACGATTGGGTAAGGAATAGCAAACTCTCTTATGTGGAATATCATCGTGTTTTGCTTTTCTTTTTATTACAGATGTAGTAGAGTTTGCCTGCAGTTCACTAGTCAACTCCATTGGACATTTAGTAGTAGGCCGATAACTGGAATGCGGAGGGTAGCTCAACCTTCTCGTGGCTCCAGCATTCGGTAACTTTGAAGTCATGTGGACATCAATAGATTGACAAACGGGCTCGTGCTGTGTGGACGGATTGGCTGGTCCTCCGACATAATCTCTAGAAGAAGTAGGCTCTGGGTCTGATCCCTCGAAGCCGGGACCCAGCTCGTTGTGTTTCACATGGCGGCTTATCAGCTTTGGACTTTGAAGGGCTGTAGCGGAAAACAGTGTGTGGAAATCATAGCTTTCACAAGATGCTTGTGAGGAACAACAAACGCTCTTGTTAGAAACATCGTCGTTATTTGCCATTTGCTTTATTACAGGACCAGTACAGCTGGCCAGCTGATCTCTTGGCAGTGTTACCTCACAATCTGATTCTGGCTGGCCTCCGAGATGCGTGAGGACGGACATCCTTCTCAGTACGATGTCGGGGTGTGGCTGAGCTGTCATTCGAACATCTCCGCAAACAGACTCGAGCATGGTGGGGGAATGGGCATGTCCTTCGATGTGATTCTTCATGACAGTATTGTCTGAATGCAAAACTTCAAAGCAGGGTATCTGCTCATTGAAATCCACATGATGGCTTATCAATTGTGTACTTTGAGAAGCTGTTTCACGAAGCGGCCTATAAAGATCATCGCTGTGAATGCATTCACAAGATGACTGTGACGCCAATTCTGCTGGCGGGGTGCATTCCTCTTTTCGATGATGGTGGTTAACGGCTATCATAAGATGCTCAGGAGTAGATGTATACCCATCTCGGAGTGTGTTGGCAGCTGTACTCGTCGCACTTGAATGCAAGTGATGATTCACAATACGGTTGGGTGAGGAGCAGCAGACTCTCTTATGTGAAATATCGTAATGATTAGCTTTTCTTTTAGTTACAGATGCGATGGAGTTTGCTTGCAGATCGCTAGTTAGCACCGTTGAATGTTCGACAGTATGCCGACAACTGAAACGCATAGGGTGGGTCATCCTTCTAGTGGCGACGAGATTCGGAAACTTTGGAGTCATGTGGTCATCAATAGATAGGCAAACGGGCTGTGTGGGCCGAATGGCTGGTCCTCTGGCGACATCTTTAGAAGAAGTGGGGTCTGGATTTGTTGCCTCATAGCCGGGACCCAGCTCATTGAGGTTCACATGGTGGCTTGTCAGCTGTGAACTTTGGAGAGCTGTAGCCGAAGGCGGTCTGTAGAAGCTTTGAAGACATTCACAAGGTGAGTGTGAGTGACAACAGGCGCTCTTGTGTGAAGCATCATCGTAATTTGCCATTTGCTCAGTTACAGGACCAATATGTCTGTCCAGCTGGTCGCCTGGCAGTGTCACCACACAATCAGTAACTGGCTGGCCTCCGAGATGCGTGAGGCGGGACATCCTTCTAAGGACGATGACGTGGTGAGGCTGGGCTGCCATTCGAACATCCCCATAAACAGGCTCGAGCACAGTGGGCCGATCAGCAAGTCGTTCGACGTGGTCATTTGTGGCAGTCTTCTCTGGATGCAAGACTTCACAGCATGTTATCGGCTCATTAAGGTCCACATGGTGGCTTGTCAGCTGTGGACAATAAGAAGCTATTTCACGAAGCGGCCTATGAAGATCATCGCTGTGAATGCTTTCGCAAGATGTCTGTGATGCCAATTCTGCTGACGGATTGCATTCCTCATTTGGAGGATACTGGTTGGCGGCTATCATTCGATTCTTAGGCGTAGAAGTTTGCCCATTTGGAGTCATGTGACCAATATATCTGTCCAGCTGATCGCCTGGCAGTGTCACCTCACAATCAGTAACTAACTGGCCTCCGATGTGCGTGAGGTGGGGCATCCTTCTGAGGACAATGTCGAGATGAGGCTGGGCTGCCATTCGTGCATCCCCATAAATAGGCTCGATCACAGTGGGCCCATCAGCAAGTCCTTCGACGTGGTTATTTGTGGCAGTCTTCTCTGGATGCAAGACTTCACAGCATGTTATCGGCTCATTAAGGTCCACATAGTGGCTTGTGAGCTGTGGACAATAAGAAGCTATTTCACGAAGCGGCCTATGAAGATCATCGCTGTGAATGCTTTCGCAAGATGTCTGTGACGCCAATTCTGCATTCCTCATTTGGAGGATACTGGTTGGCGGCTATCATTCGATGCTCTGGCGTAGATGTTTGCCCATCTCGGAGCGGGTTGGCAGCTGTACTCATCGCACTTGGATGCGAGGGGTGATTCACAATACAATTGAATGAGGGACAACAGACTCTCTTATGTGGAATATCGTTATGATTTGCTTTTCGTTTAATTATAGGTGCGATGGAGTTTGCCTGCGGATCGCTAGTTAGCACCGTTGAAGATTCAGCAGGAGGCCGACAACTGGAATGCATAGGGTAGAACATCCTTCTCGTGGCGCCGGCATTTAGGAGGTTTGCTGCCAAGTGGTCATCAATAGATCGGCGATCGGGCTCGCGCTGTGTAGGCGGATTGGCTGGTCTTCTGACAACATCTTGAAGACTTTCACAAATTGAATGTGAGAAACAACAGATGCTCTTGTGTGGAACATCATCGTAATTTGCCATTTGATTAGTTACAGGACCAATACAGCTGGCCAGCGGATCGCTTGACAGTGTCACCTCACAGTCAGTTGCTGGCTGGTCTCCGAGGTGCGTGAGGCGGTTCATCCTTCTAAGGACGATGTCGAAATGATGCTTATCTGTCAATCGATCATCCCCGCAAACAGGATCGAGGACAGTGGGCGAGTCGGCAAATCCTTCGACGTGGTAATTCGTGGCAGAATTCTCTGGATGCAATACTTGACAGCAGGGTATCAGCTCATTGAGATCCACATGACTTGTCAGCTGTGGACTAAGAGAGCTGTTTCACGAAGCGGCCTATGTAGATCATCGCTGTGAATGCTTTCGCAAGATATCTGTGAATTATAAATATAAAGCGTATTATTTGTGTTGTTTGTATTTATTATGTCGACAATACGATTGCTGCTGAGGAGTGGTGCGACATCTTGTGCTGATATCATCGGCTGGATTTGTGCAAGCATTTCCGTTGAAGGATTCACTTGGCTGCAGTTTTCATCAGTGGGTTGAATATAAATCTCAGTATTTATAGGCCGAAGTGAGCTCGATTCTATAGAGATTTTGCACCTCTTCATTGAGCGGGATGTGAAGCTGTTCGGGCGATTTTGTACGGCACAAGCACGACAGGATTTCATCTTGAATATGCGCTGGCTGATTGCAGATTTTAATTGACATTGTTACCCGTGTATCACGACCTTGTCGAAGACGGCGTTTCAGATGTTCAATTAATTGAGCATTGAAGACAACGGGCTCCCGAGTGGTGTGAGTGGATTGATGTTGTGCATCATGTTGTACATGCAAAACAACTGGGCCGGTTTGCTGGGGTTCATGGGTCCGAGCTTGCAATTGAGGGGCTGAAGGCTTATTAAAGCCCGATAATATCAGTTGTTGTATGTGCAAAGGTTGATCGAGAGTTTTGGCGACAAGATCGTCATAAGATATAAGGCCTTGTCTATGGCAGCGTCTTATATAGTTGAACATCATTTCGTTGTAAACAAATGGTTTTTATAGCCTCTACCCATAGGGTAGAAGGGTATTATGACTTGGTGCCAACAGAAAATGTATGTAACAGGCAGAAGGAGGCATCTCCGACCCCATTAAGTATATATTTTCTTGATCAGCGTCAACAGCCGAGACGATACAGCCATGTCCGTCTGTCCGTCTGTCCGACTGTCGGTCTGTCCGTCTGTCTGTCCGTATGAACACCTGGATCTCAGAGACTATAAGACATAGAGACACCAAATTTGGCAAAACGGTTCCTTTATACCCTACGCAGATCAAGTTTATTTCATAAGTTGGATGCCACGCCCCCTTCGCCCACAATAAGCATTAATCTAGAAAAAGTCAAATTTTTTTTAATGTAAATCGCGTATAACTCCAAAAGTTCTTTGTGTAATGATGTCTAATTTGGTAACCCATCTGCGCTTGACACTCTTAATATATCCTGTGATTTTGGTACAAATCGGATAAGTGGAACAAAAGTTATTCGTTAAATTATTTATCAAAATTGTTGTGCCCAATGCATATGGACGTTTTAAGTGTGTAAATGACCTAGAGATATCAAACTTGGTGGCAGTATTCGTGTAGGTCTTACGCAGATCAAGTTTGTTTTAGATTTTTGCGACGCCCCTTTCTGCCCCCAAAAACTGTAAAAGCCGTAATAATGAACCTAGTGCATTGAATTTTGGTATGCATAATAATAATTATATTCTCAATGATTCCTGTGAATTTGGTTGAGATATAATGAAATACAAGGAAGTTATTCATGAATCAATTTTATATGCAAATTTCACTTGCAGCTGCTCGCGCAGTTAGTTGACAGAGTGACCATGTCGGTATTTAATGGATTTAAAAAAAAATATCTATATACAAAAAAACAAATTTTAGTATATTCGGTGGTATATTTTTTGTTAAAATATCATTCAAGCATTTTGTTTTCTCTCGAAATGGGTTGCGGGTATCATACGGTCGAGAACTCTCGACTGTAGATTTCTTACAGTCAGTTCACAAACTGAGATCCACTTGAAGGTGGTGTTCAGGCCACACAGCCATTTTCCGGCTAGGCGCGCATCCCTGGCGTGCGTGCTCTCCACCACGCCTCTCAATCCACCACTATGGTGAAGAGAGGCCGTGTAGGTTAAGCTAGGCTTAAGATGCAATTCAAATGTGAAGTCAGTTGAAAATATACAAGTGCAGTGAATAGAAGTCCGCGTGTTTTCATTCCCGCAACAACAACAACAACAACCTCATCCAAGCAAAGGTGGATCAAGAAGACTTTGACGGCCTCCTACATTATCATTGGTCCTTCGAGCCGGATTTTCAATTAACCGCTCGCCCCCTACGTTTTGCCAGATAAGTACAGCCTGTTCCACCTTAATACTTACTAACACTTGTGTGGAGTCCGCAAAAAACAAAAAAAAAATATTTTCTATTAAAAGAGCATCCCAAGTGTTTTCTGTCCGTCATCGCTTAGTGCAGAGTACTCTGCACAGCCTCCTACATACGTTCATTTGTCACTTGTTACGTTTCAGGCCTTGTCCGCCTAAATTCTTGATATTTGCAGTGCAAATATACTTACATATGTACATATGTATGTACATATTGCTCGCATACTGTAACGGTGTTACAGCTCCAAATTAATTATATACATACGAGTGCCTGCATACTGTAACTGAGTTACAGTTCAGAACGACATACATACATACATACAATTGTCTGGGTACCATATATCATCATTGCTTCCAAAAACTTACCTAGCTGTATGCGCACTCACACATACCCTACATTGGCTACTAACAATAATTCTAATAATATATCAATTGTTGTATTCCGTCTACTCCCGTATATACACTCACTCCGTTGGTGCCGTTATTCTGACAAACATATATACACAGACATACACGGCAATAAGTACATGCTCATATGTATGTACATATGTACATACATATTATCCAAATTGCGGTTGAGTGGTGGTCGATCCAGCAGTGCAGTTTCGGCAGCATCATCTACATACACACATATACTGTCGTCAACGTTCCGCTATTAGACACACTGGTCCACACTCATTGAGCATAGCACTTATTGTCTTGCCTACAGCAGAATTTACTCTTCAGTTCTGCTACTCGGCACACTGGGACAAGGCATAACACACTGTTATAATTATTATTATTATTGTTTCTCCTACAGCAACATTTTAATAAAACTAAAGATAAATATATATAAAAAAATAAACCCCCTGTTTTTTGGATAGTAGAATTCTAGTATATATTTTCATTCCACAGCAAAAAATACTAAAAGGGAAAAAATATTGTTTTTCTCCCTTGTTTAACGTTTCTCACTCATACTACACAATAATCTGACAAACATTAAATACAAGAACACCATTAACCGCTTGGTATTTTTTTTGGTATTTTCTGCCAGTTTTTTATTTTTTATTTTATTTATTATTTTTTTTATTATTTGTTGCTACAGTCCAATCCTTGTAATCCTGTTCATCCCCAGGAACAACATATCGGAAACACCTTTCCGTGTTGGTATTTTTTTTTGGTATTTTTTTTGTTAATAGCCAAATACGCTTCCGCGGTACTTTAATTCCAAGTACCCAATTACATTTAAATTTGTTTTGCGGTATATTTTTTGGTATTTTTTTGTGATATTTAAAAAAAAACCTCCTAATACGCTTCCGCTGTACTTTAATTCCAAGTACCCACTCACATTTAAATTTGCCCTGCGGTATATTTTTTGGTATTTTTTTGGTATATTTAAAAAAAAAAAAAAAAAACCTCCTAATACGCTTCCTCTGTGCTTCAATTCCAAGTGTCACTTCACAAAATTAGTGCTGTGGTATTTTTTTGGTATTTTCGGTTTTACTCCGGCTCTGTGAGAGCCTAGCATGCCAATCGGAAGCGACAAAGAGAAAAAACATCTCCTTGTTAACCCTTCTCAAGCCAAGGCAGGGTCTCCAACCAATTCACTCTCTCGTGGAAGCGCTCCTGCGACTGTCAAAAAGACAGCATCGCCGCTTCCCTCCGCAACCACCAGCCGCAAGTCACCATTAATTCAGCTGAGTAGTCCTAAACGGACAAGAGCACTAGGTCACCAGATCATCAAGACTATACAGATGGCTCTGCAAGAATTCCTCGCCGTTTCCGACAAGCTGTGTCAATTTGAGACGAGAATCCAGTCTGCTCCTGACACATCGCTTTTCACACTTAAAGTGCGACTCGATCAAGTTTGCTCGCTGTGGGCAAAGGTCGAGTCCGAGTGTGAACGATGCACTAAGGCTCTTTGTCAAGGTGAAGCTAACTTCCAGGACAAAGAGGTAATGCAAGCCAAATATGACACTTGCTACTCAGTCTATGAACGCTGTGCAGCTCGTCTCAACGAACAAATTGAGCGAGCCAGTCCAGCAGCTGCTGCTCCTCAGCAGGCTATGGCCAACATCCCATTTGGAGGGTGTCGGTTGCCTCCGTGCGACACCGAAGTGTTCCACGGCGATTACTTACGGTGGCCGACCTTTCGCGATTTGTTTACGGCAATATATATCGACAATCCAAGACTGACTCCTGTTGAGAAATTGTTTCATCTCAACGCTAAAACCGATGGCGATGCGAAAGCAATTGTTGCAAAGTCTCCTCTTACCAATGATGGTTTCGCATCTGCCTGGGCGGCTTTAAGCGAGAGATTTGAAAACAAGAGGCTCCTAGTCAATAGGCAGTTGAAAATCCTTTTCAGCCTGTCCGAAATCCAGTCCGAGTCTGGAGCTGCTCTTAAAGAGTTGCAAAGCACCATCCAAGGCTGCCTAACAGCTCTAGAGCACTCGAATATTTCGACCGACAATTGGGATTGCCTATTGATTTTCTTGTGCTCTTCCAAATTGCCGCGTTTGACGTTGGCACTGTGGGAGCAGTCGCTCGCCAACAAGTCCGAGATTCCGCTTTGGTGCGAAATGAATCTCTTCCTTAGCGAAAGGTACCGTACTTTAGAGGCCATCGAAGATGTGAAGCCAGCTTCTCAAGCTGGAATCTCTGGGAGACCATCTGCGGTCAAGAGTCATCCGACCACTCAAAAGAAAGTCCACTCTTTCGAAGCAAAAGTGGCTCCGAAGGGTAGGACCTGTGATCTCTGCGCCAAGGAGAATCACCCTATACGGTTGTGTCCCCGTTTCTTACTGATGTCAGTTCCCGAAAGGTCGAGTTACATCAAGCAGAAAAAGTTGTGCCTCAATTGCTTTGCAAGGGGGCACCAGCTTCGCGAGTGTCCTAGCACTCATAGCTGCTACACCTGCAAGGCGCGTCACAATACGCTGCTTCATCGCAGTGACGCCATTTCGATTGCTGCCAGTCCCAACTCGCAGTTTCCAATACAGTCCACTCCATCTCAGCAACCATCGAACGTACAGAATTTCTTCGCCACTAACACTCAAGGTGTGTTGTTAGGCACGGCGATGATCAACATAGCGCATTTGGGGATTAACTATCCTGCCCGTGCGTTGATCGATTCTGGTTCCGAAGCAACGTTCATTTCCAAACGTCTGTTTGACAGAATCAAGTTGCCATTCAAAAATGTCCAAGCGGAAGTATCGGGTTTGAACCAGGCCGTCTCAGCACAGACACGTAAATTGTGTCATTTCTACATAGCGCCGATGAGTCGGCCGAGGATGCAAATTGAGACTTCCGCATATATGTTACCAAAGTTAGCTGGTAACCTTCCGTCCTGCTCTATTGGCGATTGTGTCCTGCAAGATCTGCCAAACATTCAGTTAGCAGATCCATCATTTTCAAAGAGCTCCCAGATCGACGTGCTGATCGGAGCGGACGTCCTTCCGTCGATCTTGCTGAATGGCGTTAAATCTCACATTTGTGGGACGCTAATTGGGCAGGAGACAATTTTCGGCTGGATCCTAACCGGCCCTGTTCCGGCCAGTGCGAGAAAATCGATTGCGTCTTTCACTACACGCTTAGCACAAAAAGAAGTTCTAGCACTGGATGAACTGCTCACAAAGTTCTGGGAGGTGGAGGATCTGCCGTCAAGAGTGCCGGACGAAGCCGACAGTATTTGTGAGCAGAATTTTGTGCAATCTACCATCAGACAAGAAGACGGTAGATACACGGTCACACTTCCATTCCGAAATCCCAATAGCATTGAATTGGGTCATTCAAGGTCAATTTCTTTAGCGCAGTATCTCAAGAATGAGATCCGCTTACGTCGTACGCCAGAGCTAAAGAACGAGTACGATTCCGTTATCCAAGAATACTTGGACTTAGGCCACATGAGGCTGGTATCACCCCATGCCCCGGGCAAAAACTTCTACTTGCCACACCATGCAGTCATTAAACCTGACAGCACGACGACAAAGGTTCGTGTTGTCTTTAATGCTTCCTGCAAATCCACGAATGGACTCAGTCTCAACGACGTCCTTCATCCTGGTCCGATCCTACAGTCTGACCTGACCATTCAGATCTTAAAATGGCGTATTTTCCAATATGTCTTTAATGCCGACATCACCAAGATGTACCGGCAAATCCTGGTTCACCCAAAGGACACTCCGTTCCAAAGAATTCTATTCCGTGACCCTAAAGGTGACATCTGTGACTACGAGCTCAGCACTGTCACATTTGGAGTCAATTGCGCGCCATTTCTAGCACTTCGAGTCCTACAGCAATTAGCTGGAGATGTGAGCACCCGATTTCCATTAGCTAGCAATATCATCGCGCGCTATATGTACGTGGATGATGTACTAGCCGGGGCTCACACGAAGAAGGAAGCGATTAAGGCCATTCACGAATTACAGCAGGCTCTTTCCTCGGCAGGTTTCCCATTGCGAAAATGGACTGCCAACAACAAAGACATCCTTAGTGACATTCCTAAAATTCATCTCTTGAGAGACGACTTCCTGGAAATTGAGGAAGCGAGCGTTGCCAAGACGCTGGGCGTTCGTTGGCACGCGGCCGCTGATGAGTTCTTCTTCGTTCCATCTAACATCCCGGTGTCATCAAGCCTTTCCAAACGTGAAGTGCTGTCCCAAATCGCACGTTTGTTTGACCCGGCAGGATGGCTAGCGCCTTTCGTGATCCGCGCTAAGATCTTCATGCAAAAGCTGTGGCTCCAAGATCTATCATGGGATGAGCAGTTGCCTGACCCCCTCCTCAACATGTGGCAAGAGTTCCTGAAAGACTACCCACTCCTCGAAAAGATTCGAGTTCCACGATGGGTTCACTTCCACCCAAACGTCAAGACCCAATTCCACGGGTTCTGCGACGCATCGCAGCAAGCGTATGCTGCTGCTCTCTACGTCCGCGTCGAAGTGGATGACAAAGTGTGGGTCAGTCTACTGACAGCCAAGACGCGAGTGGCACCGGTCAAAACGGTGTCACTGCCTCGACTTGAGCTTTGCGGCGCAGTCTTACTGGCCGAGCTCTCGTCCGCCGTCATCCCACATCTCCCAATCAGTGACGCAGATTTGTATTACTGGACCGACTCCACCATTGTGTTGGCATGGCTTAGTAAGCCAGCCTGCAAATGGACGACGTTTGTGGCGAATCGGGTTGCAAAAATTACGCACTCCCCAGGATCGGCTAGCAGATGGTCACATGTCCGATCTGAAGACAATCCCGCGGACCTGGCTAGTCGAGGCGTAACCTCCCAAGAGCTGATCGACAGCTCTATGTGGTGGCATGGTCCCGAGTGGTTAAAGTTCTCGGAAGACCAGTGGCCAGTTCCTCCCTGCGACATCCCCGAAGTCATTCCAGAACAACGGGTCGTCAAGTGTCACATGGCACAGGCACCCGCTTGTGATCTCCTCGAACGCTTCTCCAAGTTCGATAGAGCGCTTCGCGTGGTAGCCTATATACGACGTTTCATACAACGGTGTCGTCAGCCAGGCACGAGTCTTCCGCTCGAGCTAAGCTGGGCCGAACTGGCGGAGGTTCAAACGCTTCTCGTCCTACAGACCCAACGGCAAGAATATGCGAAAGAGTATGGCTACCTGCTGGAGAAGAAACCGATTCCAAGGTCCAGCAGTATACTCAATCTGAACCCATTTCTGGATCAGAAGGGCGTTATCCGCTCTTGTGGCCGGGTGAATGCATCCGAATCCTTGACTTATGACGAGCGTCATCCTATTATACTTCCATACAGTTGTCGTTTCTCTCGTCTTCTTATCCACTTCACTCACTCCATTTCCTTACATGGAGGCAATCAGTTAATGATCCGATTGATCAGAGCGAAGTACTGGATTCCAAAGCTGAAGACCCTAGCCAAATCAGTTGTAAATTCTTGCAAGGTCTGCATCGTGCACCGCAAGAAACTTCAGACACAACTAATGGGCACTCTCCCGGCTGAAAGAGCAAGCTTTTCCAACGCCTTCCATCATACAGGTGTAGACTTCGCTGGTCCTTTCGAAGTAAAGAACTACGCCGGGCGGGCTTGTCTCATTACGAAGGGATATGTGTGTGTTTTCGTTTGTTTCAGTACGAAGGCCATACATCTGGAACCCACTTCCGACCTCACGGCAGACAAGTTCCTTGCAGCGTTTTCGCGTTTTATAGCGAGAAGAGGGTGTCCTAGCCACATGTATTCCGACAACGGCAAAACTTTTGTGGGTGCTTCCAGAACCCTCACCCGAGATTTTCTAGAGTCAATTAGGAGTCTCGTCTCCCACAAATTCATCCACTGTGCGTTAACTTGGCATTTTAACCCACCAGGAGCGCCACATATGGGTGGGCTCTGGGAAGCAGGAGTGAAGAGTTTCAAGACTCTATTCTTCAAAGCGACCTCTACTACAAGGTACACATTCGAAGAACTGGCTACGCTCTTGAGCAGAGTCGAATCGTGTCTGAATTCCAGACCGATCTCACCAATGTCAGAAGATCCAACCGACCTGCTGGCATTGACTCCTGGCCATTTCCTCATTGGCAGACCGCTTCTTTCCATTAATGAGCCAACTATCCTAGAACCTGCCACATCGATTATCAATCGTTGGCAAAAGATCAAGGCTCTGAGTCAGCAATTCTGTACCCGCTGGAAGGAAGAATATCTAAAAGAGCTCCATAAGCGTAACAAGTGGCAAGTCCCAAACGTTAACCTCCAAATCGGCGATATGGTTATTGTCAAGGAAGAGACGATGCCTGTCAACGAATGGCGCCTTGGCCGTGTTTTACGTGCCTATCCAGGGGACGACGATCGAGTCCGAGTGGTCGACGTCCAGACGTCACACGGTGTCATCAAGCGCCCAGTAGTAAAGTTATTACTACTTCCTATCGGTCTTTCCAATCCCGTCTGTTCCTAGACGTCCAGTATCTACTTGTCCAGTCCTCCAATCTGTGTTTCATGTCATGGCGTGTCATATGGACGTTATTAACCGGTAGTTTCCATTTCCGACTAGTTTCGTTCCAGATCTACATTCCCTCCTAATCACCATGGCACCAAGCAACGCACGTGCGCTGGAAAGCAGACGTTCGCGAGGAACTGCATCCTTCCGCTGCCGAGTCTGGCGGGGTATCCACCCCTTGAAACGTTGTTCACGTTTCCTGCGCCTGAGTGCTGAGAAGCGTCTGCGTGCAGTACTTGTAAACAAGTACTGTGCAAACTGCTTGGCGCATCAGCACTCAGGGCAGTCCTGCGCCAGCGGCGACCGGTGTCGCGTGTGCCAACAGGCACATCATACTCTGCTCCATATGCACGAGCCAGTGCGCAGGCGTCCAGCGACAAAACGTCGCCATCGAGCACCGGCGCGTGCCCCGTCCGCATCATCCGATGTCTCCGCGCAGGACGTCCAACCAACTCCACTACGGCAATCGGCTGCTCCACCATCCGTTATCTCCGACCCGCTCGCATTAGCTGCCCTCCTCCAGAACAGGAGCACCAACTTGCTCCCAACGGCGACTGTGCAAATTAGGGGCACGGAGAAATCCTTCCAGACGAGGGCGCTCATTGATCCCGGAGCCCCTCTTAGTGCCATTGACGCCTCATTTGCAGCCACCATGCAAGTGCCGTCTATCACGGTGGGTGAAGGAAGGGTAGGCTGTGTGAGCGTGGGTCCGGTCTCCGGAACAGGACCATGGTTTGAGGTCCTGCTCCAAATCAAAGATGAACTCAGGCTCTCAACGCCAATCCGGGCGGTTGACTCGAGCGTACGCGAACATTATGCGGACATCGACTTAGCCGATGGGTCGTTCGACCGACCATCGGCTATCTCGCTGGTGCTTGGAGCCGACGCCTACGCCCACATTATTAAGGAGGGTATCATAACCAACCAGCGGGGGCTACCAGTGGCACAACGAACCATTTTTGGGTGGACCCTCTCCGGTTCGTGTGCTTTGTAAGCACTAACGCTCCCCCCTCCCACTAGCTCCTTGCCCTTTCAGGCAAAGGGGGGGAGAATGTTCAGGCCACACAGCCATTTTCCGGCTAGGCGCGCATCCCTGGCGTGCGTGCTCTCCACCACGCCTCTCAATCCACCACTATGGTGAAGAGAGGCCGTGTAGGTTAAGCTAGGCTTAAGATGCAATTCAAATGTGAAGTCAGTTAAAAATATACAAGTGCAGTGAATAGAAGTCCGCGTGTTTTCATTCCCGCAACAACAACAACAACAACCTCATCCAAGCAAAGGTGGATCAAGAAGACTTTGACGACCCCCTACATTATCAGGTGGATCTGCTTTTTATTGTCTTTTCATTTAGTTGTGGGACAGATTTGGCACTAATAGCTTAAATAAAAATTATATATAAATAAAAATTATATATAAATAAAAATTATACGTCAAAAATATACCAAAACGATTGTACAGAGAGAAAAATACTTTTATCGACAAAAGTGCGATAACTAACTAAATGCCATATGAGCGAGATTAATTGAAAATAAACTGGTAAGTGACAATGGTTTATAAAAAAATTAATTGTTAATTGATATGTTATATGGAATAGCCTTCAGATGAGCTGGCGACACTCTGGTCCGTCTACGGTGCATTTAGCGACTGCGAGGGTAAGAGGGAAATCCAATTTGTCAGAAACCCAATTTGAGAGATATCAAATTTGTTGTTAGTATTCGTGTAGGTCTTACGCAGATCAAGTTTATTTTAGAGTTTTGCCACGCCGCTTTCCGCTCCCAAAATCTGGAAAACCTAGAGCACTGAATTTTGGTATGCAAATAATAATAATTTTATTCTCAATGATTCCTGAAAATATGGTTGAGATCGAATGAAAACCAAGGAAGTTATTAATGAATCAATTTTATATGCAAGATTCACTTGCAGCTGCTCGCGCTTTGTTTGTTTAGTTGGCAGTGTGACAATGTCAGTATTTAATGGATTTTTAAAAAATATGTATATAAAAAAAAAAACAAATTTCAGTATATTCAGTGGTAAAATATCATTTAAGCTTTTTATTTTCTCTCGAAAGGGTATCATACGGTTGAGCATTCTCGACTTTCTTACTCGTTGAAATAAAATTGATCTGCGTAAGGAATGCAGGAACCTTTCTAGCAAATTTGGACAAACGGGCAGATGGATATATCGTCTCGGCTGTTGACAATGATCAAGAATATATATACTTTATGGGGTCGGAGATGCCTCCTTCTGCCTGTTACATACATTTTCTGTTGGCACTAAGTTGTAATACCCTTCTACCCTATGGGTAGCGGGTATAAAAACTTAAAGCTCTCTAAAAGACGAGAAACGAAGCGAAATCCCAGAGGCACCTCAAATTCGAAAACATTTCTACATCGCATCCCAGGACGTAAGCGTTTAATGGGGGAGGATTTAACGACAGAGTTGGCTATGAGGTACACACCGAACTGCAGGTTACGAAACCCACTGCAGCGCATAGCCAACGATACTTGCGTCAGCGATATTTCGTCTGAGAACCAGACAGTAACAGCTGTACAACCACAAAAATAAGTCGGGCAAAGTGCCATAAGACTTATTTCGAGAAAAAAATATCGCAAAACAAAAGTGACACAAGTTTCCACAAGAAAAGCGAGTGGCCGACATATAAAATAGTAATATATAAATTACAAAGATATTTCTTTATTTTCATGTTCTAAATACTGAAGCACCCCAACGTAGCTTATCTAGTTATCTCATATTGCTTATTACTGCATTCGCATAATCGTATGACTGCACAGTTAGGCAAACGCTCTGCTTAGCATGCGGCGCAGCATAGTACAGCCAAACTTGCAAGGCTAGCTAATTAGAAAAAGTCATCTGAGCGAAGGCATATGAGGCATATGTCTCTCTTTCTGTTAGAAAGACATAACATAATTACACGTGTGCCTAAATCCAACAAGTTAAAATAAAGTAACTGGTAATTGGCAAAGCCATAAATATATCAACTACTCTTGGCTATCGAAAAGTGCAAAACATCTTAAGTGTGTAAACTACAAATCTAAGGTACGAAATATCCCATTGCAGTGTTAGGTTATGAATGCTCAATTAACATAGGCATAGTGTCCCCGGGAGTTCAGCTCTTAGAGCGTGGCCCTGGCGGACAGTAGCCTGGATTCTATTTGGATACGTCGCTGATCTAACATTGTCAACGCAGCTTGATATAGCAGTGCTATACCCTTTGAAGATGGTTGCTAACTAGCTTAGAGAAGGTGTCTTAGTTAAAGCACTACCTAAATAAAAATATACTATATATACATATATATATTTTCTCTTGGAATTAATCCAGGGTATGACGTAGGTCAGTCATAAACCACGTGTGCGCTGATGAAAACCACATAGACGAAATAAGTAGAACAAAAATGAATTAGAACTTTCCATTAGATGCAACAACAATTGAGTGAATTAATATTTTGATTTTGTTTTGATCGAACTCTTCTAGTTACAGTTACTGATAAGAAAACTTACTTGCTAACTTACATTTTTTTATTATCTTTAAATTGTAATAATACCTAAAATATGAATTGTTGAAGCATATACCTGTGGTCATGTAATTAGAAATATGTAATTTTTGGCACATTTATATAATTGATACGTACAATTGCTGAATATACATTCTAAATATATATACATATATTCCAATGAAAGTGCCTTAAGCGTAATGAGCTGACCCATGCGTGTACACTTTTTCTCATAAAAAATTAACTTAAATTATCTTAGAATATAGTTAAATTGACATGGTATCATATCCAGTGTAATCATGAAACCACTTTCCAATTTTTTAATTAAATTATAAATAATTTGAATGAAATAATGAGTCTTTAAAATTTATTAACCTGGTCTGTCGAGTAATCGTGGAGGAATCGGTTAAGATGAATTAGAGGTATATTAATCCTTTATCTTAGGGGTAACCAAAATCTATATAACAGTTACCATGGTCGGGAGGGTAGGGACGAGGGACATACTATCCAATTCGCTCATCTAGGCACAATTGGATTAAAAGAAGCCACCGATATAGCGTGTGTCGGCGCAAACAAATCCATTTTATTATCCATTTGTTTAGCTTATTTTATATAGCTTAGCTTATTTTAAGCCTTATTTAGAATCAGTCCGCGTACTAAATATTCGTGTGTGTTAGCGTTACCGTGTAATCGAGTAAGGAAGGACCCCGACCAATCCGACGAGCTAAAACTGAGCACCGCAAGAATAGGCACCCCACCAAGCTCGATTGCAGACTATGTACGTGTGGTACACTACACATATAAATTGGCGCCCAAACGTGGGGCCCGAGCAAAAAGAAAATAATATTATCCCACATCTGCTCATCTAATCCATCCAACATTCCTACAGCTTAAATATTATATAGCAGAGTTTTTTAACTTCGCATCAGAGAGCAATCTAGATTCTGGTTTAGGAATATGCGACTTTAGTTCCGACGCGGTAACTAGTCGACCAAAACAAATCTGCGATAGCTTACTTATAAAAATGTATTGATTCTCTATTATAATAAAGCGTTGCCTTCATACATTATAGGTACTCCTTGAATCACATGTTAACAGGAAACGTAGAAACTGACTTTGGATTCAACGATTGCATTTCGTCTTTCAGATTGCTCGACCAAGCAGATCTATGTCGACCGAATTTGACATGGATTACAATTTTAGATATTGTCCTTCAAGTTCGATTACTTCCTTTAAAACATATAATAGCCATTAGTTACAATAACGGAAAATTCCTTTTTGTCAAATTATGTCTACTAATTACATTTTATGCAGGTTCCGAAACGATGAAAGGCAGACCAAATATTTACTTGATTTTTGATTAATTTGTATTCAGTTGCATTACGAAAATAGTGTCGACAAAATGCCACTTGAACACAGCAACGATAATATACAAGCAACTTTACAAGAACTAGACCCATTTTGCGGTATTTGTAATAAAGCTTTGAGAGAAACTGAACTTACAGCCAAAGCTCCGAGTAACCATAAATTCCACGCAAATTGCATTAGTGAAGCGATTTCAGTTAAATCAGCTTGTCCAATTTATAATATCGATTGCAATCCCATGCTTTTGAGTTATTCAAATAATAACTTGTCGGCAGAACTCAATTCTGCAGCCTCGTTGCCAGCTAGCGCATCCGAAGTAGGCAATGAAGTTTAGCATATTTTAGGCCTTATTTTATTTAGAATCAGTCCGCGTATTAAATATTCGTATGTGTTAGCGTTACCGTGTAATCGAGTAAGGAAGGACCCCGACCAATCCGATGAGCTAGAACTGAGCACCGCAAGAATACGCACCCAACCAAGCTCGATTGCAGACTATGTACGTCTGGTACACTACACATATAAATTCGCGCCCAAACGTGTGGCCCGAGCAAGAAGAAAATAATATTATCCCACATCTGCTCATCTAATCCATCCAACATTCCTACAGCTTAAATATTATATAGCAGAGTTATTAACTTCGCATCAGAGAGCAATCTAGATTCTGATTTAGGAATATGGGACTTTAGTTCCGACGCGGTAACTAGTCGAACAAACAGATCTGAGATAGCTTACTTATAAAAATTTATTGATTCTCTATTATAATAAAGCGTTGCCTTCATACATTATAGGTACTCCTTGAATCACATGTTAGCAGGAAACGTAGAAACTGACTTTGGATTCAACGATTGCATTTCGTCTTTCGGATTGCTCGACCAAGCAGATCTATGTCGACCAAGATGATTTATATTTTTGGAAATTCTATTATGTAAATTACCAAAAGTGACCGAATTTGACATGGATTACAATTTTAGATATCGTCCTTCAAGTTCGATTACTTCCTTTAAAACATACAATAGCCATTAGTTACAATAAGGGAAAATTCCTTTTTGTCAAATTATGTCTACTAATTACATTTTATGCAGGTTCCGAAACGATGAAAGGCAGATCAAATATTTACTTGATTTTTGATTAATTTGTATTTAGTTGTATTACGAAAATAGTGTCGACAAAATGCCACTTGAACACAGCAACGATAAAATACAATCAACTTTACAAGAACTATACCCATTTTGCAATATTTGTAATAAAGCTTTGAGAGACACTGAACTTACAGCTAAAGCTCCGTGTAACCATAAATTCCACGCAAATTGCATTCGTGAAGCGATTTCAGTTAAAACAGCATGTCCAATTTGTAATATCGATTGCAATCCCATGCTTTTGAGTTATTCAAATAATAACTTATCGGCAGAGCTCAATTCTGCAGCCTCGTTGCCAGCTAGCGCATCCAGAGTAGGCAAAGATAACATACAGACACAATCTAAATCTATGGGGAAGAGTTATAGAGGTAGAGGTCGAGGAAATAATGCTAACTCAGGTATGAACACTAGATCTACTACTAGGAGACTCGCAGATCCAATTTTTAGAGAACCATCACGACAGAACCAATTACCATCGGAGTCACAAGCTGAAATCACTAACTTTATCCAAGCAAGTATAGCGGCTCAACAGGCTCTAATAATTGAAGAATTGACTTCCTTTATAACTAAAAAACTGGAAATCAGTACACAAGAACAATTATCTTCAGTACGGTCAAACCTACCACCGCAAGATAACAACAACAATAAAGGCAGACGAAGTACTAATGCTACTTCAGCTAATGAGAATGAGGCCAGAAGCAGCGTAGCACATTCTAATTTTATCGGAATTATACCGCCAGAAAAGGAATCAACCATTATTCAGAACTGGAGGATCAAGTTTGACGGTTCTAAGCAATGTATGCATATGAATGAATTTATTTATCGTGTTCGATCTCTGACTGAACAGAATCTTAATAGAAATTATAAACTTTTATGCGATCTTCATTTGCTATTCAATGGTAAAGCAAGTGATTGGTATTGGAAGTTTCATCGTAACCACGACGATTTCACTTGGGAGACCTTTTGTAAGGAGTTTCGTGAAAGATTCGATGAAGGTGAAACAGATTTAGATCTTATCGATAAGATAAGGAAGAGACGCCAAGGGGAAAATGAATCATTTGACGACTTCCATTTTGTTATTGAAGACATTTTGTTTTTGATAGACTTCAACGGAGTTTGTCCGAAGACCAAATAGTAGATATTTTAATTCACAATTCTAAAACAAGTTTGCACCATGAACTTCTGCATCTTAAAATATATAAAAGATCCCAATTGCGTGAAGCAGTGCTAAAGCACGAACAATTTCAATTTCAGATATAAAATCTTGTAAGCCCCGAGCACTTCGCTCTTACGTCAATGAGATAACTGACGATACTGAGAACGTATCATAGTTAAGAGACACAGAACTTTCAGAGGAAGTTCTGGCTTTTAAAAAGAAGCCATCTGTACCAATCTGTTGGAATTGTGACAAGTCTGGTCACAGATTCGACGATTGTCTAGAGCCTCGTGTTATGGCTGTGGCACCAAAGAGATTTTTAAGCCACGTTGCCCTAAATGTAATACATCGGGAAACCGGGTTTTGGACGTGTCAAAGAACGTCAAATAGACACGTCCGATACAGCGGAATCAAAAGAACACACTGAATTAAGAGGTCCCACTGTATTTATAATTCATTAACTCCATACCATATCCGATTACAGAATTATAGAAAAGCTCGCGAAAGAATATTCGCTAGTTTAGATTTCATTAAGTTTATTCATAAGCCTAAACGTTCGATCAAACGTTTACGATTGTATTGGAAAACAATTCGAGCTAATCGAAAGAAAATAATTTGTTATTTTGGGTTTGCATGAACGACTTTATTATGAAGTAACCATTAAAGGCAAACAAAATACAGCTTTACTCGATTCTGGAGCGACCATAAGTTGCGTAGGTGGATCAGCAGCAACAGAGCCAATAGCAAATTTAAAAAGTGTTCAGGAGCCATTTTAACGGCTAATGGAATAAAAAGTAATGTAGTCGGCAAACTTAGCACCGTAATAAAATATCGTTAGAAAACTGAAAGTTTAGAACTCTTTATTATTCCTGATCTAAAACAAAATGTTTATCTGGGAAAAGATTTTTGGAAGAAATTCGGATTGATTTATAAAAAAAGCAGCTCCAGTTGACATATCTGATCTTGATGTAGGATCTTCAGACTCTGAAGACGAACAACCAAAATTGCATCTACTATCGGTAGAACAACAGGAGCGTTTGAATGCAGTGATCGAAATATTTCCGTCATTTAGCAAAGAAGGTTTGTGGAGAACAAGTTTAATTAAACACTCGATTGAAGTTGAATCGACTAAGCCCATCAAACAACGGCATTGGCCAGTGTCCCCAACCATCGAAAAATTAATGTTTGCTGAAGTTGATAATATGTTAGCGCTCGACTTTATATAAGTATCCACAAGTCCGTGGAGCAGTAATTGTACACTAGTAAAGAAAGGTGACAAATGTAGGTTATGTCTAGATTCACGAGAGGTGAATAAGGTAACAAGACGGGATGCGTATCCATTACCACATATAGATGGCATTTTACATAACGGGACTAGATATGAAGCATGCATACTGGCAAATCTCTCTCGACGAAGAGTCACGCCTATACACCGTCTTCACCATACCAAATCGTACTCTTTATTAGTATATAATGATGCCATTTGGACTGTGTAATGCAGCTAAGACACTGGTAGACTCATGGACCAGGTCATACCTGCCCATTTGCGCACGAGGGTTTTTGTATATCTAGACGATTTGCTTATTTTATCTGATGATTTTGATTCACATCTTAGTCTGTTACAAGAAATAGCTTTGTGTTTGGGTAAAGCTAATCTTACCATTAATGTTGGCAAATCTAAATTTCGTATGCGTGAAATTAAATATCTTGGGTTTATCATAGGCCAAGGTAGTATAGTGACTGATCCCGATAAAATTATTTCTAACACGGATTTCACAGTCCCTACCTCGATAAAACAGTTGAGAAGATTTTTAGGTCTAACTGGATGGTATTTTCGTCGAAAATTACGCCACCTTTAGTTTTCCACTGACCGACTTACTAAAAGGGAAAAAATCTATCAGTTGGAATGAGGAAGCCGACAAAGCTTTCAACGCGCTTAAGAAATGTTTTACAGTAGCACCGATATTAATAACCCCTGATTTTTCCCAACAGTTTATTCTTTTGTGAGACGCTAATTCATATGGAATTGGTTGTGCTTTAGCACAAGAACGCGATGGTATTGAGTTACCCATAGCATTCATGTCTGAAAAGCTATCCAAAGCTCAACGCAACTATTCAGTAACGGAACTGGAATGTCTTGCAGTATTGAAAGGAATAAAAAAGTTTCGTTCCTATATAGAGAGACAAGATTTTGTCGTCATTACTGACCACGCGTCTATACAATGGCTTATGCGGCAGAAAGATCTGTCCGGAAGGTTGGCTCATTGGTCAATGAAGCTACAAGCGTTTTCCTTCTCAATAATACACAGACGAGGATCGGAGAACGTAGTCGCAGATGCGTTGTCACGTCAAATTGATCCAGCAGTAGAAGAATTCGACATAGTCAATCCAATAGTAAATTTACAGTCTGAGCAATTTACGTCTCTTGAGCACATTTTAGTAACGGAAGTGAATACAAAGACGATAACACTTGGAAGCTTTGGGTTCCTTCAACACATGTTTCAGATATTCTCAAACGGGCCCACGACTCACCAGGTTCAGCTCATTGTGGGATGGCTAAGTCCGTAGAAAAGCTAAAGCGATATTTATTTTGGCCGCGAATGATTACCCAAATAAGAATTTACATATCAAGTTGCAATGTGTGTCGCTGTACCAAAGCCCCTCACATTGTTCTGAGACCACCAATGGGTAAACCTTTGTCGTCGGACAGACCCTTCCAGAAGTTATATATCGATTTATTAGGCCCATATCCGAGAACGAAGACAGGAAACGTTGGATTGCTTATCATAGTAGATCATAATACTAAATTCCACTTTCTTTATCCGCTCAAAAAGTTTACAGCGCCTTAAATCTGTCAATATTTAGAAAATAACATATTTTATACCTTTGGAGTTCCTGAAGTTATCTTAACGGATAACGGCTCCCAGTTTAAGTCCCAAACAAGCTGGACTTAAACTGGGAGTCGTTATCCGTTAAGATAACTTCAGGAACTCCAAAGGTATAAAACCATTTCTAACCATTTCTGTCTTAGTTAAAGTACTACCTAACTAAAAATATACTATTGTAGTGTATGCACATATATGTTACGTACCTAACATATTACATACATATTGAGCGGCGACACTTTGTCAGACGCATGTCATAACACATTGTCGGAATATCAACAAACGAAAAGGCATTAACCTTGTCACTCAGCGGCAGCGTGAATTGCCCTGCACAATTTCAAGTGCAACGGTAACATAATACGCACCGTTTAGCGCTGACCGTTTTAAAGCCGACTCAGCATGATTTCCATGCTGATCGCTTATATACATATGTGCATGCATAACATACTCCAATACATAAAGTAACTTAACTTATAAGATATACATAAAACGGCTGCTCTGTCGTGCCTGACAGAGGCATGCAGCCTTAGGATAGAATAATTAAAGAACAGTTGAATAAAGACCGGAGTAGCGATTAGAACAGTCGCTCTCCTCTAAATACACAAAATAAAAGTGTCTAAATACTGGCAACATCTTACATGGCGACCGTGACAGGACACGTATAAAAAAGCAACCCAACAACAAAAATCACCGCGGGATACAGCGAGCTACACTGGAAAACGAAAAAAGAAAAAAAACCCCCCATGCAATACGGAATTAAAAGACAAACGCAGTGAGTAGAGTGATATGTGTGCAAAGCGGAGCGGAGTCGTGAAACGGTTGAGAGCGAGAAAAGCCCAACTGTTAAAGCTACTTAATACAAGCACTG
The DNA here is from genome assembly GCA_035045625.1 of Drosophila formosana. NCBI lineage: Eukaryota > Metazoa > Arthropoda > Insecta > Diptera > Drosophilidae > Drosophila > Drosophila formosana. The sequence continues at coordinate 68,030 of JAWNOW010000665.1, read as the reverse complement.
ATTTATCTTGGGATAAATCAGTCAAAGTACACGCAGAGGTCGAACAAATCAAAGAAGATTTGACAAACCGCAAAACCAAGACCGCTCACACATACACCTACCATGCGATAAATAATATTGCAAAACCAAGTACTAAAAAAGCTCCACCCCAAAAGATAAATTTGCCAACACGAAGGAAGACCTGTCCTGCCGACTGCGAGGGACCACTTTACTCAGTACATTGTGAGTACACCTGTGCGGCCAGCACCGGTGCCCCTCCAACAACATAGGCTAAGTACGAGAGGCAAACCGCCGCTTGTACCAACGAAGGGAAAGGCACCAAGTCAAGAGAACCGACAGCGCTGCCAAGAGCGCAAAAATTTTTTTTTAATGCACTGCGTTGCATATTTTTTTTTGAATGCACTACGATGCATATTTTTTTTCATACATATTAAATACAATTGTAAAATTGAGCGACGTTAAAGTTGCCCGATTAGAGTATGGCCTGAAAACCATACACAATTAGGTAGGAAAATACATGTAATCAAAAATTTAACTAATTGCGACTAAACTCTATGAATAATAGTATAAGTAAATATAATGAAAATTTGAAATATACAAAAAGAAATCTATATGAAACCATAAGAATTTTCATAAGTAGTACACCCAAAATGGGATTAGTAGACGTTAAGACAGTGGATTCCACTGCTAACGTTGCTACCCAATATTCTTAATACGACCCTCACTTTTAGAACAGGGTCAATAGAAGCAATCGACAGTGACCCAGCAGATTCGGAAGAACTGGCTGGAACAAGTCAAAAAATAGAAGAGCAAGATTTAAATAATCTTACCATCCCTGCCGTTTTAATAACAGATTTGGGAAATTCAATAGATTCCGATAGTCCCAATATGATAGAGACTAAAGTAAACACAAACATAACCATGGCTCAGTCAAATATTGATTTCATAAACACGACATCCAAGCTTATACCAGTTTTCGATGGTAAAGCCGAAAACTTAACAAGTTTTCTAGATGCGTTAAATATTGTAGACTCTATAAAAGGCGAACACGAACAATTAGCTGTGTCAATGATAAAAACAAAGCTAAAGGGTGTTGCCAGAAATTTAATCGGAAATGAGACTACAATAGCTGAAGTCATTTCCAGACTACAAAACAATGTCAAGGGCGAAACTGTAGCGGTAATATCAGCAAAACTTATGAACCTACAGCAACGCCATAAAACTGCCAATCAATATATAACAGAGATTGAGCAGATGACAAAAGCCTTGGAAAATGCATATATAACTGACGGGTTAACTTTAGAGTTAGCCAGAAGTTATTCTACCCAGCACGCAGTAAAAGCAATGACTAAGAACTGCACAAATGAGAAGGTAAAACTTATCATGGAAGCTGGTACTTTCTCTACAATGAATGAGGCTGTGTCCAAATTCGTAAACAGTTGTACAGAAGCCACCGGACAGCAAAACTCAGTACTATATTTCAAAAATTATCCACAACGTGGCGGAAACCGCGGACGTGGAAATTATGGAAATAATAGAGGTAACTTTCGTGGTCGTAATAACAATTACAACAACGAAAATAATACCAATAATAATAATAATGGACGTGGCCAATATAGAGGAAACTCAAGAGGCTATAGAAATCAAAACAGAAATAATAATAATGACACCAATAGTGTCAGAGTAGCCCAAAACACATCGGGAAACTCACAAAGCCCTTCAACTACTCAACAGTAAAAGATGCAACAGTTCACACTATTAATCTCAGTCAAAACATATTTGTTACATTTATTCATGTGGCTACAGGAAAAGAACTTGTCTTTCTAGTAGACACAGGTGCAGACATTTCAATAGTTAAAGAAAATTCTGATGTCTTTCAAGACATACAAGAAAACTACATTATAGATATAAAAGGAATAAGTCAAGAAGTTACCAAATCAAAAGGGTTGACTTCTATTGAGATACAGACCACTAAGTACATAATCCAGCATGATTTTCACATCGTAGATTTACAATTCGCTATCCCTTGCGATGGCATACTAGGAATCGATTTTATAAAAAAATACAACTGTCAATTAGACTTCAAGCCTTCAGAAGATTGGCTTATTATTAGACCTAATAACTTAAAATTTCCAATTTATGTTCCAATAACATACAGTTCTGGCAACAATTCAATACTTCTGCCAGCAAGATCCCAGGTTATTAGGAAAATTCAATTAAATTCAAAGGAAGACAGTGTATTGATTCCAAATCAAGAAATTAAGCATGGCATTTACATAGCAAACACCATAGCAACATCAAAAAACGCTTTCATAAGACTACTTAATACAACAAATAAAAATCAAGTAATCAGCACAAATGATTTAGCTTATGAATCACTTTCGGACTACGAAGTAGTCCAAATCAATCAAGAAAACAGAGAAAAGTCTGTTCTATCTCAACTTTCAAAAAACTTTCCTCCACAATTCAATTCACAGCTTACAAAATTATGTACCCAATATAATGATATATTTGGCTTAGAAACCGTACCAATAAGTACTAATAATTTTTATAAACAAAAACTGAGATTAAAAGATGATGAGCCAGTGTATATTAAAAATTATAGAAGCCCACACAGTCAGTTGAACGAAATACAGAAGCAAGTCGGAAAATTGATCACCGACGGAATAGTAGAACCATCTGTATCTGAGTATAATAGCCCATTATTACTTGTCCCTAAGAAACCATCTCCAGGTTCAAAAGAAAAGAAGTGGCGATTAGTGATTGACTATCGTCAAATAAACAAAAAACTACTTTCTGATAAATTTCCACTCCCAAGAATAGATGATATATTGGATCAATTAGGACGAGCAAAATATTTTTCATGTCTTGACTTAATGTCAGGATTTCATCAAATTGAACTTGAAAAAAGTTCAAGAAATATAACGTCATTTTCAACGAGCAATGGCTCGTATCGTTTCACACGATTACCTTTCGGATTAAAGATAGCGCCTAATTCATTTCAGAGAATGATGACTATTGCATTCTCTGGACTAGAACCTTCACAAGCATTCCTTTATATGGATGACTTAATAGTTATAGGTTGCTCCGAAAAACATATGCTCAAAAACCTAACAGATGTCTTTGAGAAATGTAGGAAATACAACCTAAAGTTACATCCAGAAAAATGCTCATTTTTTATGCACGAAGTGACTTTTCTCGGTCATAAATGCACAGATAAAGGAATACTCCCAGACGACAAGAAATATGACGTCATTAGGAATTACCCAACACCGCATAATGCAGACAGCGCTAGACGTTTCATAGCTTTTTGCAATTATTATAGACGTTTCATAAAGAATTTCGCCGACTATTCGCGGCACATAACAAGATTATGTAAAAAGAATGTTCCCTTTGAATGGACAGATGAATGCCAAAACGCATTCCAATACTTAAAAAGAAAACTTATGGAACCGACTTTATTGCAATATCCAGATTTTAGCAAAGAATTTTGTATAATCACTGATGCAAGTAAGCAAGCGTGCGGAGCGGTTTTAACTCAAAATCATAACGGACTCCAACTTCCAATTGCATACGCATCAAGAGCGTTTACTAAAGGAGAAAGCAATAAAAGCACAACTGAGCAGGAGTTAGCTGCAATACACTGGGCTATAATACATTTTCGACCATACATTTATGGTAAACATTTTACAATAAAAACAGATCACAGACCATTAGTATATCTATTTTCAATGACTAATCCGAGTTCTAAACTGACACGTATGAGGCTAGAGTTAGAAGAATATGACTTTACTGTCGAATACTTGAAGGGAAAAGATAACTATGTAGCTGATGCGTTATCAAGAATAACCATCAAAGATCTACAAAATATAACCGGAAATATAAATAAAGTCACTACTAGATATCAAAGTAGACAGAAATTCCGCGCGGAAAACAAAGAAATAGAATTGCCTACGCATTCTACAGAAAAAGCTTCTAAGCCGAACGTATATGAAGTCATAAACAATGATGAAGTACGTAAAGTAGTGACCTTGCTAATAAAAAATATGCTATGTTTCTTCAAGCATGGTAAAAAAGTTATTGCAAGATATGATGTTAGCGATTTATATACCAATGGAACTCTTGACTTAGGTCAGTTTTTCCAAAGGCTTGAAATGCAGGCCGGTATACATGAAGTCAGCCAACTCAAAATGGCACCGTGGGAAAATATCTTTGAACAAGTTTCAATTGATAATTTTAAAAATATCGGCAATAAAATATTGAAAACATTAAGAGTAGCGCTACTCAACCCGGTGACCCTTATAAAAAATAAAAATGAAAAAGAAGCTATATTGTCTACATTCCATGACGATCCATTTCAAGGAGGTCATACAGGCATTACAAAAACCTTGGCCAAGGTCCGAAGACATTATTTTTGGAAAGGTATGACTCAAGATATTACTGAGTACATACGCAAATGTCAGAAATGCCAAAAAGCAAAAACAACTAAGCATACCAAGACCCCTTTAACAATAACCGAAACCCCTATAAATGCTTTTGACAGGGTGATAGTGGACACTATTGGTCCATTACCTAAATCAGAAAATGGCAATGAATACGCAGTTACTCTAATATGTGATTTAACTAAATATTTAGTAGCCATACCAGTTCCAAATAAGAGCGCGAACACTGTAGCTAAAGCAATTTTTGAATCTTTTATTCTGAAGTACGGTCCAATGAAGACGTTCATTACGGACATGGGAACAGAATATAAGAATTCAATTATAAATGACTTGTGCAAATATCTAAACATTAAAAATATAACATCTACAGCACACCACCACCAGACAGTTGGAGCAATAGAAAGAAGCCATAGAACTTTCAACGAATATATACGTTCGTATATATCGGCTGATAAGACCGACTGGGACGTATGGCTTCAATATTTCGTTTTTTGTTTCAACACGACCCCCTCAATGGCACATAATTATTGTCCATATGAGCTAGTATTTGGCAAAACAAATAATTTACCAAAAGAATTTAATAGTAAAGAAAGTATAGAAACTATATATAATATAGATGATTATGCTAAAGTAAGTAAATATAGATTAGAAGTAGCATACAAAAGAGCTAGATTAATGCTAGAAGATCATAAGAAAAAGAATAAAATACAGTATGATCAAAAATTAAATAACATAGATATATCAGTAGGCAATAAAGTCTTATTACGAAATGAAACAGGTCATAAGCTAGATTATAAATATACTGGTCCATATAAAGTGATGGAAATAGGAGATAGAAATAACATTATTATAATGAGTAACAATAAAAAACAAACAGTTCATAAGGATAGGATAAAAAAGTTTATTTCATAATTGTTTTTCTTATGGCGCCATACATACATACTTATATCCATATATATATATATATATATATATATTAAATATTCCATAAGTATACATAATTAATTTTTAACACTTCATTTTCTTTACCGTTATTAAGAATGATTTAAAAGAATAATATGTAAAATTAAAAAAAAATATATAAAAATAAAAACAAATATATTATAATAAGCATTAAAATAACTACATACAATTACGTTATTTTTCAAAAGGAGGGAGATGTAGTGTATGCACATATATGTTACGTACCTAACATATTACATACATATTGAGCGGCGACACTTTGTCAGACGCATGTCATAACACATTGTCGGAATATCAACAAACGAAAAGGCATTAACCTTGTCACTCAGCGGCAGCGTGAATTGCCCTGCACAATTTCAAGTGCAACGGTAACATAATACGCACCGTTTAGCGCTGACCGTTTTAAAGCCGACTCAGCATGATTTCCATGCTGATCGCTTATATACATATGTGCATGCATAACATTCTCCAATACATAAAGTAACTTAACTTATAAGATATACATAAAACGGCTGCTCTGTCGTGCCTGACAGAGGCATGCAGCCTTAGGATAGAATAATTAAAGAACAGTTGAATAAAGACCGGAGTAGCGATTAGAACAGTCGCTCTCCTCTAAATACACAAAATAAAAGTGTCTAAATACTGGCAACATCTTACACTATATATACATATATATATTTTCTCTTGGAATTAATCCAGGGTATAATGTAATGGAAACCACATAGACGAAATAAGTAGAACAAAAATGAATTAGAACTTGCTATTAGATGCAACAACAATTGAGTGAATTAAAATTTTGATTTTGTTTTGATCGAACTCTCCTAGTTACAGTTACTTATAAGAAAACTTACTTGCTAACTTACATTTTTTTATTATCTTTAAATTGTAATAATACCTAAAATATGAATTGTTGAAGCATATACCTGTGGTCATGTAATGAGAAATATGTAATTTTTGGCACAATTATATTTATTGAATGTATCTTCCTATATATAGCAACACATGAAAACAAAGTTACGGCAACATCTTCGTCATGGTACCACGACATTAAGAATGCAACAACAGAGTAAGTCAGTATAATAAATAATTAATACGTACAATTGCTGAATATACATTCTAAATATATATACATATAAATTAATCCAATACTTGTAGTATTAGTTTGTGTGATTCAATTAGCTAGGCTGTGCCGTAGCAATGAAAGACTTGAGTTATAATTGAAATTCTTTATTAAGAGAGCTGAACCGATCTGGTCAGTTGCTTGTCGAATTTTTAACTGAATACAATTTGCTTAATCTAAGTGACAGAATGACAATATTGGGGATCATGATTTTACGTAAACAAAAGACGTGGTCGGCAAGCCGACCAAGCATATTTATGCGCGATAGCGGATGCTACATAACAACGCTATCCGATTACCGCGCCCAGCAGTTGCAGCGATAATGCTGACAAGACATTTCTGCTCGTCAGCACTTTGTCTGCAATATTTAGTTAACTACTCCCCTTTCAAGATTGAGGCCGCCCTCGGCCGACCCTATCTCAGCGACCACCTCTCTTAGTCGACGCGCAGACTTTTTTGCCATGATGATTCGCTGGCATATGACGCCGAGACCGATGAGAGCACAGCATACGGCTACTACGACGAGCATCACCCAATACGTGCGGTCAGCTTCAGTTGACTCCCTAAATTTCTGTATCTCCTCCAGATTACGTTCATTTAGACGATGAAGGTAAGGGAGGCTGAGAACATCTTGGTTGGCTGTGATGTTCAATAGAGGAGAGTTGGCGATTCCTGGAGCTCTATTCTGAACGTTATTATGGTTGGTGAAGAGAGTTCCATTGATCGTAGCCCAGTCATTGAAGGTGATAAGTTGTGTACCGTGTATCCAGATCTTGGTACCATTGTCTAACTGCACCTCTGCAGGTCTGTCGTTGATAATGACAATTCCGTCGTCCACCTGGGTGATCGCATCCAGATTACTTGGTTGGATTTCGCAGTGTGCTGTACCTCCTGCGTGTATTTCTCTGGCGCATGAACTCTTCGATGCCAGGCGACAAAACGTGGTTCCAGGTGAAACGCTGCATCCCTCAAGAGAGTGGGTTTCTCCGTTGCATTCGGCTATGACGTTGTCTGGTAGGCGTAGTATGAAGCTCTTGTGAGAGACGGGGAATATAGTTATCTTTTTACAAGCAAATTTAATTATTGGAAATTTTATGATAAAGTAAAGCATGTTAGTCGATTGGAGAACTTTTACGGACGAGACAGACATAAGGTCCCCTATGGGAGTATTGGTGGGTTCCTCTAACCAAACCGATTTTAAATCTGCATGATCCAAAATGTTTGGGCTAACAATGTTAGCCTTTGCAAGTGTAATAGCAAGCATTAAATTTTGCAACTCCATCATCAACATTCTATTTCTAGTCAACAGCGTTTCATACAAATGGCTCTTTTAGCAACTTTGAGAATTTTATTGACAGTGGAGGTTAATAGATTGATCTGATCCTGTACTTTAGTGTTTATTTCTATTTGTCTATTGTTAGAATTTATTAATTGGGCTTCTATGATTTTGGTCCTCTCTAAATCTCCAGCATCGGGAGTGCCCGCTACAACCTTTAGCATGGAACCAAGGAAATCTAAACTCCTGGCAACCCTATGGTGTGCCACTAAGGCTTCTAGTAGGTCCTGGAAGTGAGCCGTGTCCACGCTCAATAGTTTCCTCATGTGCGATTGTGGGAACATGTCGTTAGCATTTACTAAACTGACTGTTTCGTCCACAACTCGCATGTATTCCGAAAGATTTGCCGAATGTTTCACGTAGGCAAACTCTTCCCATACTAAGATTCTGCCATCCACGATGGGGATATATTTGGCATGTGAATAGTCGGTGATATGTGCCGAGGCTAAGGATAACGAGAAGAAAATGAGTTCAAACCTGTGGAAGAGAGTTTTTTACTTGTTTAGCTATATCTCGTCCAGAAAGGGGTAACCCACCACCAAAAATGACTTAAAATAAGTAATGCCAAGTGGCTAGAAAAAGTAATATTATCTTATAGTAATTTGCCTAGTGGCGATAAAAAGAAAAGGGTAGGGGTTCGCTATGATGGTGTTACTTTAGGTTGTCTTTGTGAACCACCCTCCCTCTAATGAGGACCGTGGTCCCCAGGTCCGCTTCTACAACTCTCTCTTCGCACAAAGGCGTGAGTTTGTTGCCGAGCCTTCGATTGGTCTTGACTAAAACCGCGACACATTTTCTCTGGCCCTGACAGCAACTTGAGCATTTCGGATTCTGCCTTCTATGGCCTCTTGGGGCTCACTCGGGCGTGCCTGAACAAAGTCGACTGGTCTCCTGTTAATAATGGAGTGGATTGACTTGTTGTACTGAGCTGTTGCTAACAAAATGATTTCTACTGTGTCACTGATTTTTTTATCAATTTTAATACATCTGGCGAGTTCTAGCAAAGTGCTATGAAAACGCTCCACTTGTCCGTTAGAGACACTGTGTAAGGGAGGGGCATTTGCAATGCTAACTCCAAAATTGTTGTCCAACATTGTCACGATTGTCACAGTATATCATTTTGGTCTTGGGGAAAAAATTCATTAGTTGAAGAACGGCCGGTTTCAGGTCCTCTATGGTCCTTGAAGGGATAGGCTGTACAACAGCGAATTTGGAAAACTTGTCGATACAAGTTAAGAAATACTTTTTATCTGTAGAAAAGATGTCTATGTGTAACATCTCTCCTACTTGCGATGGGACCGGTGTCTCACCCAGTTCTTGCTTCTTGGGGTGCCTGTCATATTTAGCCCTAGCACATGTCTTGCAATTCTGTACTATTTCGTTGGCTAATTTGGACATTTTGGGGAAATAATATTTAGATAATACTTGCTTCACATTCTCTTGAGCTGATCTATGTGCTCTATTATGTTCTGTGATAAGTATTTCTTTTCTTTCTCCAACCCCGAATATATCAACTACACGAGTTTTGCAATGCCAAAACTTTGCAGCTGGGAATCTTCGGACCACCTCATCCTGTATTATTGCAAGCGTGTGCAAATCACAATGGAGGGCGTTAACACCTTTGGGTGTGATTGTGTCCTCAAGCTCGTCTAGCAAGGATTCCTTACATGTGAAGCTGATTGAGTGTCGTCTTTTGTTCCCAAATAGAACAAAAGTGCGCTTTAATGGAAAACGTGCCTCCTCTAGCACTATTTGATTTTGGAAACAATTCAGAGGCTTGTCTGTTGTTTCTATATTGTGAGTAAGGGACATTTCACTATGGACTGTTGCAGCGCAAGAGTCGCTTTCTTGTCGTTCTATGGCGTTAAGCTGTTGCCTGGACAGGGCGTCCGCAACAAGGTTCTCTTTGCCAGGTTTGTAAAAAATGCGCGCATTGGATTCGTCAATGCGCGCTTTCCACCTCTTAATCTTTGCATTCGGATTTGATTCCGATACCGCAAAGTTTAGAGGTTGATGATCGGTAAAGATGTTGATATCTTTAACTCCATACAGATAATGTCGCAATTTGGCCAATGCCCAAATGATAGCCAATAGCTCTCTTTCATTAGTAGCATAATTGACTTCTCTGTCCTTCAATGTCCTTGAGATCATTGTGATAGGACGCCCTTCTTGGGACAGGACTGCGCCAATACCGTACGCAGAAGCATCGGTCATTAGATCGAATGGCTTCTTGTAATCAGGGTATCTGAGCATGACATCTTCCGATGCCAAGATATTGCGTAGTTTGAAAAACGCACATTGTTGCGTTTCGCTAAACTGTATTGCTATACTTCGTGACCTATGTCTACTGACTGTTCCATTTTCTCCTTTAAGAATGTCCGAGATTGGTCTTGCTATTGCTGCGAAGTCTTTGATAAAACATCTGTAATAGCTTGCAAGACCTAAGAATGACCTAACTTCGAATACATTCTTCGGCTCCGGAAAGTCTTGTATGGCTTTTACCTTCTCAGGGTCTGTTGTTGAACCATTGCAGGTGACTACGAACCCAAGGAAGTTCACGCTTTTCTTAAAAAAACGTGATTTTTCTACTGACACCCTCATGTTTGCCTCTAGTAGGCTCTAGAGGACCCAGTCTACATGTTTGATGTGAGATTCCTCGTTCTCCGAGAAAATGATTACATCATCGACATAAACGTAGCAAAATTTGCCAATTTGCTCCCGTAGAATGTCGTCAATGGTCCTTTGAAAAATGCTTGCTGCATTTTTTAGACCGAAAGGGAGTCTACGAAACTCACATTTCCCTCCGTTTACCGAAAAGGAGGTTTTTTCCCGATCACGCTCTGCGAGCATGATCTGATGGTAACCAGACTTCAAGTCTAGCGTCGAGAAAAATCGGGCTTTGCCCAAGTTCCCCAATATCATTGAGATATTTGGCATGGGGTACTTGTCGGATATAGTTCTCTCGTTTAACTTGCGAAAGTCCATGACTAATCGCATATTCCGATTACCTTCTTCATCAGTGCCTTTCTTATCTACCACCCATATGGGGTTGTTATAAGGGGAAACTGATTTCTGAATTATGCCGTTTTTGAGCAAATCTTGTATTTCTTTATTTACAAAATCAGCTACACCCATGGGATATGGGTATAATTTGGCATAGATTGGTTGCTCATCTACAGTTCTGATGGTGGCTACCACCGAAGTATTGTAGGGCAAGGATTCATTAGGGTCTGCAAAGGCCCTTTTTCTGTTTCTTAACATTTTGAGAAATGCATCTTTTACAGAAGGGGGTGCGTCTGAACAATCTACGTTAGTAAAATTGACATCAGCGCAGGTATGGAAGGAAATTTGCTCAACTTCCGTACCCCATTTGAGCTGCCCTGAGGCTAAGCAAAGTGTTGCTCCTGCCTCTGTTAACAAGTCAAGGCCTATTATTCCATCGAATGTCGACAAGTCCGATAGAATGAAAAATGTTGTCTTCATGTCGAACATTGAGACGAAACATTTTTGTGTAATTCTGGTTGTACCATGGATTGAATGAATCGTGAAGGGACATTCTACTGATCGGACGCCTCGTAACCCTTCATGTGGTCTGATAAAATTTTTAGATGCGCCCGTATCTATGAGGAATTTCATGTCAGTCCCCTCTACTCTTCGTCTGATGACGGGTAGCAGGGATCTGCCCCTAAAAAATTGACGGCATCAGAGTCGTAACTGCTGTATGCATCGTCATTGACTTGTGTCTCTGCGCTGGAAGCGACATTGGCATATGCCTCCGCCCCTGTCCCGTTTCTTGCGAGATATGATTCAGCCTCTGCTGCTTGTTCTGATTGCCAGTGCGGACAGATGTGGCATGCTTTCTGTTGATGTAAGCAGGGGCCTGGGTAGGCTGTAGGATCCTGGAAAGGGAAGGATCAACCTCCATGGGCACAGGTGTGCTATTGTTACTCTGTTGCCTGTTGTTACGTTGATCAGTCTGGCCCTGTGACCTGTTCTGTTTAAAGTGCGGCTTCTTTCCACCGCTTGATTGTGTGTCAGTTTGTTGAGGTTGCTTCTCTTGCTGACGACCATGCGCTTTCGCGTATGGCTTGCGCTCTTTATCTTCTAAGCTTTTTGCGAAATTAGCTGCGAATGCAGATCTTTCATGGTTTGATCGACCTCGCGTCGAAATTTAAAACTGTGCCAAATGACGACAGTAGTGCATCAGCAGGCCCCCTTATTTTACTTCTAATAATAATGACCGCCTGGTAGTGGCGTGAGCTGCCATTATACGGTTTAAAAATGTGATAGGCGGCAACCGCTGCCTGTCTCCAAGCGACATATAACTCTTGTGTCCCGTTAAATTCTTGCAAGCATTTGACAGCATCCAACGGCTCGTCACAGCGGACTTCACTTGTGATGTCAATAGCAGTGTATGCCTGAACGACTGGAGGTGTGACGTGAGTTGCCGCTACTTGGTCGGACAACTCATTAATTCTTTGTATCAGGGCTTGCTGTTCACGTTCATTTGTAGCGGCTTGTTCGGCTAAGGCATTGCGAATCGCCGCCTCAACTACTAATCTAAGTTGCTCTGGGTCCATGATCGGTGTAGAAGTTACACGAGTACGCTTGGTTCTTATAATTCTATTTCTAAGAGTTCTAATCAGGCTGTCAGAGTCTGACTCTGAATCGCTAGAATGTTGCCGGGTGGTTCTATAATTGGAAAACGGCGAGCTCATGGGCCCTAACGTTAGATGTATAAGAAAAAAAAACAAACAAATTCATGTGTTGGCGACTAAGCGTTAAGACACTAGCACCCAAAAAAAAAATTTGCGGGTTGAATTACGAGTGCTGCATGGAATATGCGTTTTTGAGCAATTAAAACTTGGTAAACACAATGGGACATAAAGAAATAAACACAGTTTGTTTAAATAATCGTCAATATTGTGATTCTTTTTTGCAAAACTTAAAACTTTAATTAATTTTAATTTAGTTCCGCGAAGGATTTAAATATTATGATTCTTTGTTGCAAAATTAAAAATTTTAGTTAATTTTAATTTAGTTCCTTAGCAGATTTAAAAAGTTTTGGATTAAAGATCCCACTTACATGTTTTAACTGGGTTTTTCTTTTTTTTTATATAAAAAAAAACAGAAAAAAAAATTTGGCCGGTTTTGTTCCCGCGCAGCAGTCAAACGTATGTTTTAACTGGGGCTTTTTTTTTTTTATACAAAAAATAAAAAAAAGGGGAAAAAAAATTTGGCCGGTTTTGTTCCCGCGCAGCAGTCAAACGTTTATGGTTCCAACGCCGCAGTCTTTGCTGCCTAACTAACTTGCACGTTAGTCTGATGACACACTGCTCCAGCGGCTCCGGTTTGGAAATTATTTGGTTTACTTTGCTACTTATAGTAACTAGTAAGGGTTCACCGATTCAGTGACACTGCCGTAGCTATGTTGAGCTATGACGGTAAATGCACTGGTTGAATCGACACTGAACACTACACTTGATTTATTAGTGTGAGTTTCACTGCGTGTTCACTGCGCGGCACTGTTGACGTGATCGCGACTTTTTAAAGTTAGTTTTTGGAAATGTGATATTGCAAACGCGTGGGCAATCGAAATTACCACTAGTTGGGCGCCAATTAATCCAATACTTGTAGTTTTAGTTTGTGTGATTCAATTAGCTAGGCTGTGCCGTAGCAATGAAAGACTTGAGTTATAATTGAAATTCTTTATTAAGAGAGCTGAACCGATCTGGTCAGTTGCTTGTCGAATTTTTAACTGAATACAATTTGCTTAATCTAAGTGACAGAATGACAATATTGGGGATCATGATTTTCGGTAAACAAAAGACGTGGTCGGCAAGCCGACCAAGCATATTTACGCGCGATAGCGAATGCTACATAACAACGCTATCCGATTACCGCGCCCAGCAGTTGCAGCGATAATGCTGACAAGACATTTCTGCTCGTCAGCACTTTGTCTGCAATATTTAGTTAACTTATATTCTAATGAATGTGCCTTAAGAGTAATGAACTGACCCATGCGTGTACACTTTTTCTCATAAAAAATTAACTTAAATTATCTTAGAATATAGTTAAATTGACAAGATATCATATCCAGTGTAATCATGAATCCACTTTGGAATTTTGTAATTAAATTGTGAATAATTTGAATGAAATAATGAGTCTTTAAACTTAATTGACCTGGTCTGTCGAGTAATCGTGGAGCAATCGGTTAAGATGAATTAGAGGTATATTAATCCTTTATCTTAGGGGTAACCAAAATCTATATAACAGTTACCATGGTCGGGAGGGTAGAGACGAGGGACATACTATCCAATTCGCTCATCTAGGCATAATTGGATTAAAGGAAGCCTCCAATACAGCGTGTGTCGGCGCAAACAAATCCGTTTTGTTATCCATTTGCATAGCTTATTTTAAGCCTTATTTTATTTAGAATCAGTCCGCGTATTAAATATTCGTGTGTGTTAGCGTTACCGTGTAATCGAGTAAGGAAGGACCCCGACCAATCCGATGAGCTAGAACTGAGCACCGCAAGAATACGCACCCCACCAAGCTCGATTGCAGACTATGTACGTCTGGTACACTACACATATAAATTGGCGCCCAAACGTGGGGCCCGAGCAAGAAGAAAATAATATTATCCCACATCTGCTCATCTAATCCATCCAACATTCCTACAGCTTAAATATTATATAGCAGAGTTTTTAACTTCGCATCAGAGAGCAATCTAGATTCTGATTTAGGAATATGCGACTTTAGTTCCGACGCGGTAACTAGTCGACCAAAACAGATCTGCGATAGCTTACTTATACAAATTTATTGATTCTCTATTATAATAAAACGTTGCCTTCATACATTATAGGTACACCTTGAATCACATGTTAGCAGGAAACGTAGAAACTGACTTTGGATTCAACGATTACATTTCGTCTTTCGGATTGCTCGACCAAGCAGATCTATGTCGACCAAGATGATTTATATTTTTGGAAATTCTATTATGTAAATTACCAAAGGGACCGAATTTGACATGGATTACAATTTTAGATATCGTCCTTCAAGTTCGATTACTTCCTTTAAAACATACAATAGCCATTAGTTACAATAACGGAAAATTCCTTTTTGTCAAATTATGTCTACTAATTACATTTTATGCAGGTTCCGAAACGATGAAAGGCAGATCAAATATTTACTTGATTTTTGATTAATTTGTATTTAGTTGTATTACGAAAATAGTGTCGACAAAATGCCACTTGAACACAGCAACGATAATATACAAACAACTTTACAAGAACTAGACCCATTTTGCTGTAATTGTAATAAAGCGGAGTAACCAAAGCTCCGAGTAACCATAAATTCCACGCAAATTGCATTCGTGAATAGATTTTACTTAAAACAGTATGTCCAATTTGTAATATCGATTGCAATCCAATGCTTTTGAGTTATTCAAATAATAACTTGTCGGCAGAACTCAATTCTGCAGCCTCGTTGCCAGCTAGCGCATCCAGAGTAGGCAAAGATAACATACAGACACAATCTAAATCTATGGGGAAGAGTTATAGAGGTAGAGGTCGAGGAAATAATGCTAACTCAGGTATGAACACTAGATCTACTACTAGGAGACTCGCAGATCCAATTTTTAGAGAACCATCACGACAGAACCAATTACCATCGGAGTCACAAGCTGAAATCACTAACTTTATCCAAGCAAGTATAGCGGCTCAACAGGCTTTAATAATTGAAGAATTGACTTCCTTTATAACTAAACAAGTGAGAAAGCTACAGTCGAGAGTGCTCGACCGTATGATACCCGCAACCCATTTCGAGAGAAAAAAAAAATTTTAATGGTATTTTAACAACAAATATACCAAAAATATACTGAATTTTGTGTTTTGTTTGTATATATTTGAAAATAGCGAATAAAAATCCACAACACCGTTATGGTCACACTGTCAACTAAACAAACAAAGCGCGGGCAACTGCAACTGAATTTTGCATATAAAATTGATTCTTTAATAACTTCCTTGATTTTCACTCGATCTCAACCAAATTCACAGGAATTATTGAGAATATAATTGTTATTATGCATACCAAAATTCAATGCTCTAGGTCTATTATTACGGCTTTACAGTTTCTGGGGGCGGAAAGGGGCGTGGCAAAAATCTAAAACAAACTTGATCTGCGTAAGACCTACACGAATACTGTCACCAAATTTGATATCTCTAGGTCATTCACACACTTAATACGTCCATATGCACTGGGCACAAAAATTTTGATAAATAATTTAACGAATAACTTTTGTTCTACTTATCCGATTTGTACCAAAATTACAGGGTATATTAAGAGTGTCAAGCGCAGATGGGCTACCAAATTACACATCATTACACCAAGAACTTTTGGAGTTATACGCGATTTACTAAAAAAAAAACTTGACTTTTTCTAGATTAATGCTTATTGTGGGCGAAGGGGGCGTGGCATCCAACTTTTGAAATAAACTTGATCTGCGTAGGGTATGAAGGAAACTTTTTGCCAAATTTGGTGTCTCTATGTCTTATAGTCTCTGAGATCCAGGTGTTCATACGGACAGACAGACGGACAGACGGACAGACGGACATGGCTATATCATCTCGGCTGTTGACGCTGATCAAGAATATATATACTTTATGGGGTCGGAGATGCCTCCTTCTGCCTGTTACATACATTTTCTGTTGGCACTAAGTCATAATACCCTTCTACCCTATGGGTAGCGGGTATAAAAACTGGAAATCAGTACACAAGAACAATTATCTTCAGTACGGTCAAACCTACCACCACAGCAAGATAACAACAACAATAAAGGCAGACGAAGTACTAATGCTATTTCAGCTAATGAGTATGAGGCAAGAAGTGCGTAGCACGTTCTGATTTTATCGGAATTATACCGCCAGAAAAGGTATCAAACATTATTCAAATGTATGTATATGGATGAATTTATTTATCGTGTTCGATCTCTGACTGAACAGAATCTTAATAGAAATTATAAACTTTTATGCGATCTTCATTTGCTATTCAATGGTAAAGCAAGTGATTGGTATTGGAAGTTTCATCGTAACCACGACGATTTCACTTGGGAGACCTTTTGTAAGGAGTTTCGTGAAAGATTCGATGAAGGTGAAACCGATTTAGATCTTATGGATAAGATAAGGAATAGACGCCAAGGGGAAAATGAATCATTTGACGACTTCCAGTTTGTTATTGAAGACCTCGCTGATAGACTTCAACGGAGTTTGTCCGAAGACCAAATAGTAGATATTTTAATTCACAATTCTAAAACAAGTTTGCACCATGAACTTCTGCATCTTAAAATATATAAAAGATCCCAATTGCGCGAAGCAGTGCGAAAGAACGAACAATTTCATTCAGATATAAAATCTTGTAAGCCCCGAGCACTTCGCTCTTACGTCAATGGGATAACTGACGATACTGAGAACGTATCATAGTTAAGAGACTCAGAACTTTCAGAGGAAGGTCTGGCTTTTGAAAAGAAGCCATCTGTACCAATCTGTTGGAATTGTGACAAGTCTTGTCACAGATTCGACGATTGTCTAGAGCCTCGTGTTATGGTTGTGGCACCAAAGAGATTTTTAAGCCACGTTGCCCTAAATGTAATCCATCGGGAAACCGGGTATTGGACGTGTCAAAGAACGTCAAATAGACACGTCCGATACAGCGGAATCAAAAGAACACACTGAATTAAGAGGTCCCACTGTATTTATAATTCATTAACTCCATACCATATCCGATTACAGAATTATAGAAAAGCTCGCGAAAGAATATTCGCTAGTTTAGATTTCATTAAGTTTATTCATAAGCCTAAACGTTCGATCAAACGTTTACGATTGTATTGGAAAACAATTCGAGCTAATCAAAAGAAAATAATTTGTTATTTTGGGTTTGCATGAACGACTTTATTATGAAGTAACCATTAAAGGCAAACAAAATACAGCTTTACTCGATTCTGGAGCGACCATAAGTTGCGTAGGTGGATCAGCAGCAACAGAGTTATTAGCCATTAGCAAATTTAAAAAGTGTTCAGGAGCCATTTTAACGGCTAATGGAATAAAAAGTAATGTAGTCGGCAAACTTAGCACCGTAATAAAATATCGTTAGAAAACTGAAAGTTTAGAACTCTTTATTATTCCTGATCTAAAACAAAATGTTTATCTGGGAAAAGATTTTTGGAAGAAATTCGGATTGATTTATAAAATAGCAGCTCCAGTTGACTTATCTGATCTTGATGTAGGATCTTCAGACTCTGAAGACGAACAACCAAAATTGCATCTACTATCGGTAGAACAACAGGAGCGTTTGAATGCAGTGATCGAGATATTTCCGTCATTTAGCAAAGAAGGTTTGTGGAGAACAAGTTTAGTTAAACACTCGATTGAAGTTGAATCGACTAAGCCCATCAAACAACGGCATTGGCCAGTGTCCCCAACCATCGAAAAATTAATGTTTGCTGAAGTTGATAATATGTTAGCGCTCGACTTTATAAAAGTATCCACAAGTCCGTGGAGCAGTAATTGTATACTAGTAAAGAAAGGTGACAAATGTAGGTTATGTCTAGATTCACGAGAGGTGAATAAGGTAACAAGACGGGATGCGTATCCTTTACCACATATAGATGGCATTTTACATAACGGGACTAGATATGAAGCATGCATACTGGCAAATCTCTCTCGACGAAGAGTCACGCCTATACACCGTCTTCACCATACCAAATCGTACTCTTTATCAGTATATAATGATGCCATTTGGACTGTGTAATGCAGCTAAGACACTGGTAGACTCATGGACCAGGTCATACCTGCCCATTTGCGCACGAGGGTTTTTGTATATCTGGACGATTTGCTTATTTTATCTGATGATTTTGATTCACATCTTAGTCTGTTACAAGAAATAGCTTTGTGTTTGGGTAAAGCTAATCTTACCATTAATGTTGGCAAATCTAAATTTCGTATGCGTGAAATTAAATATCTTGGGTTTATCATAGGCCAAGGTAGTATAGTGACTGATCCCGATAAAATTATTTCTAACACGGATTTTACAGTCCCTACCTCGATAAAACAGTTGAGAAGATTTTTTAGGTCTAACTGGATGGTATTTTCGTCGAAAATTACGCCACCTTTAGTTTTCCACTGACCGACTTACTAAAAGGGAAAAAATCTATCAGTTGGAATGAGGAAGCCGACAAAGCTTTCAACGCGCTTAAGAAATGTTTTACAGTAGCACCGATATTAATAACCCCTGATTTTTCCCAACAGTTTATTCTTTTGTGAGACGCTAATTCATATGGAATTGGTTGTGCTTTAGCACAAGAACGCGATGGTATTGAGTTATCCATAGCATTCATGTCTGAAAAGCTATCCAAAGCTCAACGCAACTATTCAGTAACGGAACTGGAATGTCTTGCAGTATTGAAAGGAATAAAAAAGTTTCGTTCCTATATAGAGAGACAAGATTTTGTCGTCATTACTGACCACGCGTCTATACAATGGCTTATGCGGCAGAAAGATCTGTCCGGAAGGTTGGCTCATTGGTCAATGAAGCTACAAGCGTTTTCCTTCTCAATAATACACAGACGAGGATCGGAGAACGTAGTCGCAGATGCGTTGTCACGTCAAATTGATCCAGCAGTAGAAGAATTCGACATAGTCAATCCAATAGTAAATTTACAGTCTGAGCAATTTACGTCTCTTGAGCACATTTTAGTAACGGAAGTGAATACAAAGACGATAACACTTGGAAGCTTTGGGTTCCTTCAACACATGTTTCAGATATTCTCAAACGGGCCCACGACTCACCAGGTTCAGCTCATTGTGGGATGGCTAAGTCCGTAGAAAAGCTAAAGCGATATTTATTTTGGCCGCGAATGATTACCCAAATAAGAACTTACATATCAAGTTGCAATGTGTGTCGCTGTACCAAAGCCCCTCACATTGTTCTGAGACCACCAATGGGTAAACCTTTGTCGTCGGACAGACCCTTCCAGAAGTTATATATCGATTTATTAGGCCCATATCCGAGAACGAAGACAGGAAACGTTGGATTGCTTATCATAGTAGATCATAATACTAAATTCCACTTTCTTTATCCGCTCAAAAAGTTTACAGCGCCTAAAATCTGTCAATATTTAGAAAATATAAATAAAATATTTTATACGTTTTGAGTTCCTGAAGTTATCTTAACGGATAACGGCTCCCAGTTTAAGTCCAGCTTGTTTGAAGCATTTCTAACCAGGTTTGGTATAACTCACCGGTGCAAGGTGTCTCTCTATATAGGAACGAAACTTTTTTATTCCTTTCAATACTGCAAGACATTCCAGTTCAGTTAGTGAATAGTTGCGTTGAGCTTTGGATAGCTTTTCAGACATGAATGCTATGGGTAACTGAAAACCATCGCGTTCTTGTGCTAAAGCACAACCAATTCCATATGAACTAGCGTCACACAAAAGAATAAACTGTTGGAAAAAATCAGGGGTTATTAATATCGGTGCTACTGTAAAACATTTCTTAAGCGAGTTGAAAGCTTTGTCGGCTTCCTCATTCCAACTGATAGATTTTTTCCCTTTTAGTAAGTCGGTCAGTGGAAAACTAACGGTGGCGTAATTTTCGACGAAACGTCGTTACCATCCAGTTAGACATAAAAATCTTCTCAACTGTTTTATCGAGGTACGGACTGGGAAATCCGTGATAGAAATAATTTTATCGGGATCAGTCACTATACTACCTTGGCCTATGATAAACCCAAGATATTTAATTTCACGCATACAAACTTTAGATTTGCCAACATTAATGGTAAGATTAGCTTTACCCAAACACAAAGCTATTTCTTGTAACAGAATAAGATGTGAATGAAAATCATCAGATAGAATAAGCAAATCGTCTAGATATACAAAAACCCTCGTGCGCAAATGGGCAGGTATGACATGGTCCATGAGTCTACCAGTGTCTTAGCTGCATTACACAGTCCAAATGGCACCATTTCTACCCATAGGGTAGAAGGGTATTATGACTTAGTGCCAACAGAAAATGTATGTAACAGGCAGAAGGAGGCATCTCCGACCCCATAAAGTATATATATTCTTGATCAGCGTCAACAGCCGAGGTGATATAGCTATGTCCGTCTGTCCGTCTGTTTGTCCGTATGAACACCTGGATCTCAGAGACTATAAGACATAGAGACACCAAATTTGGCAAAAGGTTCCTTCATACCCTACGCAGATCAAGTATATTTCAAAAGTTGGATGCCACGCCCCCTTCGCCCACAATAAGCATTAATCTAGAAAAAGTCAAGTTTTTTTTATGTAAATCGCGTATGATGTGTAATTTGGTAACCCATCTGCGCTTGACGCTCTTAATATACCCTGTAATTTTGGTACAAATCGGATAAGTAGAACAAAAGTCATTCGTGAAACTATTTATCAAAATTGTTGTGCCCAGTGCATATGGACGTATTAAGTGTGTGAATGACCTAGACGTATCAAATTTGGTGACAGTATTCGTGTAGGTCTTACTCAGATCAAGTTTGTTTTAGATTTTTGCCACGCCCCTTTCCGCCCCCAAAAACAGTAAAAGCCGTAATAATAGACCTAGAGATTTTTGGTATGCATAATAACAATTATATTCTCAATAATTCCTGTGAATTTGGTTCAGATCGAGTGAAAAACAAGGAAGTTATTAATGAATCAATTTTATATGCAAAATTCAGTTGCAGCTGCTCGCGCTTTGTTTGTTTAGTTGACAGTGTGACCTTGTCGGTGTTGTAGATTTTTAACCATTATTTTCAAATATATACAAACAAAACACAAAATTCAGTATATTTTTGGTATAATTGTTGTTAAAATACCATTAAAATTTTTTTTTTCTCTCGAAATGGGTTGCGGGTATCATACGGTCGAGCACTCTCGACTGTAGCTTTCTCACTTGTTTAGTTATAAAGGAAGTCAATTCTTCAATAACTAGAGCCTGTTGAGCCGCTATACTTGCTTGGATAAAGTTAAAGAATATGCGATGCCATAGCTTCGTTGATACTACTTTTGCCTCACGATCTCAAGGTTCTGTATTCGAATCCAGCTTCAGTTTACATTTTCTAATTTTTTTCTTTGTCCATTTTGCTGCTCATTTTACACAATTTACATGTGAATGTGTGTTCACATACATGCACAATGCATGACAACAAGAATGAAAGAGATTGAATACAATATTGACATTTGCGAATTAATACAATGAAAATACTTATGTATGTATATTTGTAGTACATAATATTTACATACATAAAAAAAAATATTTTTTTGAAATCAAAAAATAAATGAATTATGTTGATAGCAAAAGACGTGAAGCAATTGCTTTGCGAAGATGCTTTTTGCCCTGCAATCAATAAGTCGTGTATGCGAATCCCACTTAAGACTTATTCTAAATAATTTGATTGCTTATTTTGTCGCTCGCTTTACATGATTCACAAATGTATGCGAGTGTGTAGGCACGCATTGATAATGCTGAGCGCCAAAGTGTCGAATAGGAAGGCAAGCAATATTGCAAATTACAAATCAATTAAAATGAAAATACATAAATGTATTTTTTTGTCTACACCAAATGTGGGGCAATGGCTCCGTGAAGATGCTTTTTGCCTCACGATCTTACTTTTTCTTATTACAATTTTTGTCTATTTTGTCGCTCGCATAACATTACTCACATATGCGAGTGTGTATGTATCGATGCGCAGCGACAAGAGCAAGAGAGAGTGCAAGCAATATTGCAAATTGTTTTTTCATTTTAATGTACAAATATTAATTGTATGTATTTAGTTGGGAAAAAGAATATGCGATACGATAGCTGATACTTCTTTTGCCTCACGATCTGAAGGTTCTGTTTTCGAATCCAGCTTCAGTTTACATTTTCTAATTTTTTTCTTTGTCCATTTTGATGCTCGTTTTACACAATTTACATGTGCATGTGTGTTCACATACATGGACAATGCATGACAACAAGAATGAAAGAGATTGAATACAATATTGACATTTGCGAATTAATACAATGAAAATACTTATGTATGTACTTTTGTAGTACATAATATTTACATACATAAAAAAAGATGTTTTTGAAAACAAAAAATAAATGCATTTTGTTGATAGCAAAAGACGTGAAGCAATTGCTTTGCGAAGATGCTTTTTGCCTTGCAATCAATAAGTCGTGTATGCGAATCCCACTTAAGACTTATTCTAAATAATTTGATTGCCTATTTTGTCGCTCGCTTTACATGATTCACAAATGTATGCGAGCGTGTAGGCACGCATTGATAATGCTGAGCGCCAAAGTGTCAAATAGGAAGGCAAGCAATATTGCAAATCACAAATCAATTAAAATGAAAATACATAAATGTATTTTTTTGTCTACACCAAATGTGGGGCAATGGCTCCGTGAAGATGCTTTTTGCCTCACGATCTTACTTTTTCTTATTACAATTTTTGTCTATTTTGTCGCTCGCATAACATTACTCACATATGCGAGTGTGTATGTATCGATGCGCAGCGACAAGAGCAAGAGAGAGTGCAAGCAATATTGCAAATTGTTTTTTCATTTTAATGTACAAATATTAATTGTATGTATTTAGTTGGGAAAAAGAATATGCGATACGATAGCTGATACTTCTTTTGCCTCACGATCTGAAGGTTCTGTGTTTGAATCCAGCTTCAGTTTACATTTTCTAATTTTTTTCTTTGTCCATTTTGATGCTCGTTTTACACAATTTACATCTGTATGTGTGTTCACATACATGGACAATGCATGACAACAAGAATGAAAGAGATTGAATACAATATTGACATTTGCGAATTAATACAATGAAAATACTTATGTATGTATATTTGTAGTACATAATGTTTACATACATAAAAAAAAAATGTTTTTGAAAACAAAAATTAAATGCATTTTGTTGATAGCAAAAGACGTGAAGCAATTGCTTTGCGAAGATGCTTTTTGCCTTGCATGTCGTGTATGCGAATCCCACTTAAGACTTATTCTAAATAATTTGATTGCCTATTTTGTCGCTCGCTTTACATGATTCACAAATGTATGCGAGTGTGTAGGCACGCATTGATAATGCTGAGCGCCAAAGTGTCAAATAGGAAGGCAAGCAATATTGCAAATCACAAATCAATTAAAATGAAAATACATAAATATATTTTTTTGTCTACACCAAATGTGGGGCAATGGCTCCGTGAAGATGCTTTTTGCTTCACGATCTTACTTTTTCTTATTAAAATTTTTGTCTATTTTGTCGCTCGCATAACATAACTCACATATGTGAGTGTGTATGTATCGATGCGGAGCGACAAGAGCAAGAGAGAATGCAAGCAATATTGCAAATTGTTTTTCATTTTAATGTACAAATATGATTTGTATGTATTTAGTTGGGAAAAAGAATATGCGATACGATAGCTGATACTTCTTTTGCCTTACGATCTGAAGGTTCTGTGTTCGAATCCAGCTTCAGTTTACATTTTGTAATTTTTTTCTTTGTCCATTTTGATGCTCGTTTTACACAATTTACATCTGCATGTATGTTCACATACATGGACAATGCATGACAACAAGAATGAAAGAGATTGAATACAATATTGACATTTGCGAATTAATACAATGAAAATACTTATGTATGTATATTTGTAGTACATAATGTTTACATACATAAAAAAAAGATGTTTTTGAAAACAAAAATTAAATGCATTTTGTTGATAGCAAAAGACGTGAAGCAATTGCTTTGCGAAGATGCTTTTTGCCTTGCATGTCGTGTATGCGAATCCCACTTAAGACTTATTCTAAATAATTTGATTGCCTATTTTGTCGCTCGCTTTACATGATTCACAAATAAATGCGAGTGTGTAGGCACGCATTGATAATGCTGAGCGCCAAAGTGTCGAATAGGTAGGCAAGCAATATTGCAAATTACAAATCAATTAAAATGAAAATACATAAATGTATTTTTTTGTGTATGGCAAATGTGGCGCAATGGTTCCGTGAAGATGCTTTTTGCCTCACGATCACAAGGTCCTGCGTTCGAATTCAGCTTCAGTTTACTTTTTCTAATTTTTATACCCGCTACCCATAGGGTAGAAGGGTATTATAACTTAGTGCCAACAGAAAATGTATGTAACAGGCAGAAGGAGGCATCTCCGACCCATAAAGTAAATATATTCTAGATCAGCGTCAACAGCCGAGACGATATAGCCATGTCCGTCTGTCCGTCTGTGTGTGAACACCTGTATCTCAGAGACTACAAGACATAGAGATACCAAATTTGGTACAGAGTTTCCTGCATTCCCTACGCTTATTTCAAAAGTAGGATGCCACGCCCCCTTCGCCCACAACAAGCATTAATCTAGAAAAAGTCATATTTTTTTATGTAAATTGCATATAACTCCAAAAGTTCTTTGTGTAATATTGTGTAATTTGGTAATCAATCTGCGCTTGACACTCTTAATATACTATGTTATTTTGGTACAAATCGGATAAGTAGAACAATAGTTATTCGTTAAATTATTTATCAAAATTGTTGTGCCCAATGAATATGGACGTTTTAAGTGTGTGAATGACCTAGAGATATCAAAATTGGTGACAGTATTCATGTAGGTCTTACTCAGATCAAGTTCGTTTTAGATTTTTGCCACGCCCCTTTCCGCCCCCAAAAACTGTAAAAGCCGTAATAATAGACCTAGAGCATTGAATTTTGGTATGCATAATAATAATTATATTCTCAATGACTCCTGTGAATTTGGTTGAGATCGAATGAAAAATTCAGTTGCAGCTGTCCGCGCTTTGTTTCTTTAGTTGACAAAGTGACCATGTCGGTATGTCATGGATTTAAGGGCATTTATTAGACTTTATACCCGCTACCCATAGGGTAGAAGGGTATTATAACTTAGTGCCAACAGAAAATGTATGTAACAGGCAGAAGGAGGCATCTCCGACCCTATAAAGTATATATATTCTTGATGAGTGTCAACAGCCGAGACGATATAGCCGTGTCCGTCTGTCCGTCTCTATTAGCACCTAGATCTCAGAGACTATAAGAGCTAGAACTACCACATTTGGGGACAGTACTCCTGTAGGTGCTACGCAGATCAAGTTTATTTCAAAAGTTCGATGCCACGCCCCTTTCCGCCCCCAAAAGTCTGTGAAAGCCTTAATAAAAGATCTAGAGCTTTGAATTTTGGTATGCATAATAATAATTATATTCTCAATGATTCCTGTGAATTTGGTTGAGATCGAATGAAAATTTTATATTTTATATGGAAAATTCACTTGCAGCTGCCCGCGCTTTGTTTGTTAGTTGACAGTATGACCATAATGGTGTTGTGGATTTTTATTCGCTATTTTCAAATATATACAAAAAAACAAGTTTTAGTATATTTGGTATATTTTTTGTTAAAATATCATTTAAGTGTTTTGTTTTCTCTCGAAATGGGTTGCGGGTATCATACGGTCGAGCACTCTCGACTGTAGCTTTCTTACTTGTTGATTCTGTCGTGATGGTAAAAATTGGATCTGCGAGTCTCCTAGTAGTAGATCTAGTGTTCATACCTGAGTTAGCATTATTTCCTCGACCTCTACCTCTATAACTCTTCCCCATAGATTTTGATTGTGTCTGTATGTTATCATTGCCTACTTCGGATGCGCTAGCTGGCAACAAGGCTGCAGAATTGAGTTCTGCCGACAAGTTATTATTTGAATAACTCAAAAGCATGGGATTGCAATCGATATTACAAATTGGACATACTGTTTTAAGTAAAATCGATTCACGAATGCAATTTGCGTGGAATTTATGGTTACTCGGAGCTTTGGCTGTAAGTTCAGTGTCTCTCAAAGCTTTATTACAAATACCGCAAAATGGGTCTAGTTCTTGTAAAGTTGCTTGTATATTATCGTTGCTGTGTTCAAGTGGCATTTTGTCGACACTATTTTCGTAATGCAACTGAATACAAATTAATCAAAAATCAAGTAAATATTTGGTCTGCCTTTCATCGTTTCGGAACCTGCATAAAATGTAATTAGTAGACATAATTTGACAAAAAGGAATTTTCCGTTATTGTAACTAATGGCTATTATATGTTTTAAAGGAAGTAATCGAACTTGAAGGACAATATCTAAAATTGTAATCCATGTCAAATTCGGTCGACATAGATCTGCTTGGTCGAGCAATCCGAAAGACGAAATGCAATCGTTGAATCCAAAGTCAGTTCCTTATACAAATTTATTGATTCTCTATTATAATAAAGCGTTGCGTTCATACATTATAGGTACTCCTTGAATCACATGTTAGCAGGAAACGTAGAAACTGACTTTGGATTCAACGATTACATTTCGTCTTTCGGATTGCTCGACCAAGCAGATCTATGTCGACCAAGATGATTTATATTTTTGGAAATTCTATTATGTAAATTACCAAAGGGACCGAATTTGACATGGATTACAATTTTAGATATCGTCCTTCAAGTTCGATTACTTCCTTTAAAACATACAATAGCCATTAGTTACAATAACGGAAAATTCCTTTTTGTCAAATTATGTCTACTAATTACATTTTATGCAGGTTCCGAAACGATGAAAGGCAGATCAAATATTTACTTGATTTTTGATTAATTTGTATTTAGTTGTATTACGAAAATAGTGTCGACAAAATGCCACTTGAACACAGCAACGATAATATACAAACAACTTTACAAGAACTAGACCCATTTTGCTGTAATTGTAATAAAGCGGAGTAACCAAAGCTCCGAGTAACCATAAATTCCACGCAAATTGCATTCGTGAATAGATTTTACTTAAAACAGTATGTCCAATTTGTAATATCGATTGCAATCCCATGCTTTTGAGTTATTCAAATAATAACTTGTCGGCAGAACTCAATTCTGCAGCCTCGTTGCCAGCTAGCGCATCCAGAGTAGGCAAAGATAACATACAGACACAATCTAAATCTATGGGGAAGAGTTATAGAGGTAGAGGTCGAGGAAATAATGCTAACTCAGGTATGAACACTAGATCTACTACTAGGAGACTCGCAGATCCAATTTTTAGAGAACCATCACGACAGAACCAATTACCATCGGAGTCACAAGCTGAAATCACTAACTTTATCCAAGCAAGTATAGCGGCTCAACAGGCTTTAATAATTGAAGAATTGACTTCCTTTATAACTAAACAAGTGAGAAAGCTACAGTCGAGAGTGCTCGACCGTATGATACCCGCAACCCATTTCGAGAGAAAAAAAAATTTTAATGGTATTTTAACAACAAATATACCAAAAATATACTGAATTTTGTGTTTTGTTTGTATATATTTGAAAATAGCGAATAAAAATCCACAACACCGTTATGGTCACACTGTCAACTAAACAAACAAAGCGCGGGCAACTGCAACTGAATTTTGCATATAAAATTGATTCTTTAATAACTTCCTTGATTTTCACTCGATCTCAACCAAATTCACAGGAATTATTGAGAATATAATTGTTATTATGCATACCAAAATTCAATGCTCTAGGTCTATTATTACGGCTTTACAGTTTCTGGGGGCGGAAAGGGGCGTGGCAAAAATCTAAAACAAACTTGATCTGCGTAAGACCTACACGAATACTGTCACCAAATTTGATATCTCTAGGTCATTCACACACTTAATACGTCCATATGCACTGGGCACAAAAATTTTTATAAATAATTTAACGAATAACTTTTGTTCTACTTATCCGATTTGTACCAAAATTACAGGGTATATTAAGAGGGTCAAGCGCAGATGGGCTACCAAATTACACATCATTACACCAAGAACTTTTGGAGTTATACGCGATTTACTAAAAAAAAAACTTGACTTTTTCTAGATTAATGCTTATTGTGGGCGAAGGGGGCGTGGCATCCAACTTTTGAAATAAACTTGATCTGCGTAGGGTATGAAGGAAACTTTTTGCCAAATTTGGTGTCTCTATGTCTTATAGTCTCTGAGATCCAGGTGTTCATACGGACAGACAGACGGACAGACGGACAGACGGACATGGCTATATCATCTCGGCTGTTGACGCTGATCAAGAATATATATACTTTATGGGGTCGGAGATGCCTCCTTCTGCCTGTTACATACATTTTCTGTTGGCACTAAGTCATAATACCCTTCTACCCTATGGGTAGCGGGTATAAAAACTGGAAATCAGTACACAAGAACAATTATCTTCAGTACGGTCAAACCTACCACCACAGCAAGATAACAACAACAATAAAGGCAGACGAAGTACTAATGCTATTTCAGCTAATGAGTATGAGGCAAGAAGTGCGTAGCACGTTCTGATTTTATCGGAATTATACCGCCAGAAAAGGTATCAAACATTATTCAAATGTATGTATATGGATGAATTTATTTATCGTGTTCGATCTCTGACTGTACAGAATCTTAATAGAAATTATAAACTTTTATGCAATCTTCATTTGCTATTCAATGGTAAAGCAAGTGATTGGTATTGGAAGTTTCATTGTAACCACGACGATTTCACTTGGGAGACCTTTTGTAAGGAGTTTCGTGAAAGATTCGATGAAGGTGAAACCGATTTAGATCTTATGGATAAGATAAGGAATAGACGCCAAGGGGAAAATGAATCATTTGACGACTTCCAGTTTGTTATTGAAGACCTCGCTGATAGACTTCAACGGAGTTTGTCCGAAGACCAAATAGTAGATATTTTAATTCACAATTCTAAAACAAGTTTGCACCATGAACTTCTGCATCTTAAAATATATAAAAGATCCCAATTGCGCGAAGCAGTGCGAAAGAACGAACAATTTCATTCAGATATAAAATCTTGTAAGCCCCGAGCACTTCGCTCTTACGTCAATGGGATAACTGACGATACTGAGAACGTATCATAGTTAAGAGACTCAGAACTTTCAGAGGAAGGTCTGGCTTTTAAAAAGAAGCCATCTGTACCAATCTGTTGGAATTGTGACAAGTCTTGTCACAGATTCGACGATTGTCTAGAGCCTCGTGTTATGGTTGTGGCACCAAAGAGATTTTTAAGCCACGTTGCCCTAAATGTAATCCATCGGGAAACCGGGTATTGGACGTGTCAAAGAACGTCAAATAGACACGTCCGATACAGCGGAATCAAAAGAACACACTGAATTAAGAGGTCCCACTGTATTTATAATTCATTAACTCCATACCATATCCGATTACAGAATTATAGAAAAGCTCGCGAAAGAATATTCGCTAGTTTAGATTTCATTAAGTTTATTCATAAGCCTAAACGTTCGATCAAACGTTTACGATTGTATTGGAAAAAAATTAGAGCTAATCAAAAGAAAATAATTTGTTATTTTGGGTTTGCATGAACGACTTTATTATGAAGTAACCATTAAAGGCAAACAAAATACAGCTTTACTCGATTCTGGAGCGACCATAAGTTGCGTAGGTGGATCAGCAGCAACAGAGTTATTAGCCATTAGCAAATTTAAAAAGTGTTCAGGAGCCATTTTAACGGCTAATGGAATAAAAAGTAATGTAGTCGGCAAACTTAGCACCGTAATAAAATATCGTTAGAAAACTGAAAGTTTAGAACTCTTTATTATTCCTGATCTAAAACAAAATGTTTATCTGGGAAAAGATTTTTGGAAGAAATTCGGATTGATTTATAAAATAGCAGCTCCAGTTGACTTATCTGATCTTGATGTAGGATCTTCAGACTCTGAAGACGAACAACCAAAATTGCATCTACTATCGGTAGAACAACAGGAGCGTTTGAATGCAGTGATCGAGATATTTCCGTCATTTAGCAAAGAAGGTTTGTGGAGAACAAGTTTAGTTAAACACTCGATTGAAGTTGAATCGACTAAGCCCATCAAACAACGGCATTGGCCAGTGTCCCCAACCATCGAAAAATTAATGTTTGCTGAAGTTGATAATATGTTAGCGCTCGACTTTATAAAAGTATCCACAAGTCCGTGGAGCAGTAATTGTATACTAGTAAAGAAAGGTGACAAATGTAGGTTATGTCTAGATTCACGAGATGTGAATAAGGTAACAAGACGGGATGCGTATCCTTTACCACATATAGATGGCATTTTACATAACGGGACTAGATATGAAGCATGCATACTGGCAAATCTCTCTCGACGAAGAGTCACGCCTATACACCGTCTTCACCATACCAAATCGTACTCTTTATCAGTATATAATGATGCCATTTGGACTGTGTAATGCAGCTAAGACACTGGTAGACTCATGGACCAGGTCATACCTGCCCATTTGCGCACGAGGGTTTTTGTATATCTGGACGATTTGCTTATTTTATCTGATGATTTTGATTCACATCTTAGTCTGTTACAAGAAATAGCTTTGTGTTTGGGTAAAGCTAATCTTACCATTAATGTTGGCAAATCTAAATTTCGTATGCGTGAAATTAAATATCTTGGGTTTATCATAGGCCAAGGTAGTATAGTGACTGATCCCGATAAAATTATTTCTAACACGGATTTCACAGTCCCTACCTCGATAAAACAGTTGAGAAGATTTTTAGGTCTAACTGGATGGTATTTTCGTCGAAAATTACGCCACCTTTAGTTTTCCACTGACCGACTTACTAAAAGGGAAAAAATCTATCAGTTGGAATGAGGAAGCCGACAAAGCTTTCAACGCGCTTAAGAAATGTTTTACAGTAGCACCGATATTAATAACCCCTGATTTTTCCCAACAGTTTATTCTTTTGTGAGACGCTAATTCATATGGAATTGGTTGTGCTTTAGCACAAGAACGCGATGGTATTGAGTTATCCATAGCATTCATGTCTGAAAAGCTATCCAAAGCTCAACGCAACTATTCAGTAACGGAACTGGAATGTCTTGCAGTATTGAAAGGAATAAAAAAGTTTCGTTCCTATATAGAGAGACAAGATTTTGTCGTCATTACTGACCACGCGTCTATACAATGGCTTATGCGGCAGAAAGATCTGTCCGGAAGGTTGGCTCATTGGTCAATGAAGCTACAAGCGTTTTCCTTCTCAATAATACACAGACGAGGATCGGAGAACGTAGTCGCAGATGCGTTGTCACGTCAAATTGATCCAGCAGTAGAAGAATTCGACATAGTCAATCCAATAGTAAATTTACAGTCTGAGCAATTTACGTCTCTTGAGCACATTTTAGTAACGGAAGTGAATACAAAGACGATAACACTTGGAAGCTTTGGGTTCCTTCAACACATGTTTCAGATATTCTCAAACGGGCCCACGACTCACCAGGTTCAGCTCATTGTGGGATGGCTAAGTCCGTAGAAAAGCTAAAGCGATATTTATTTTGGCCGCGAATGATTACCCAAATAAGAACTTACATATCAAGTTGCAATGTGTGTCGCTGTACCAAAGCCCCTCACATTGTTCTGAGACCACCAATGGGTAAACCTTTGTCGTCGGACAGACCCTTCCAGAAGTTATATATCGATTTATTAGGCCCATATCCGAGAACGAAGACAGGAAACATAGGATTGCTTATCATAGTAGATCATAATACTAAATTCCACTTTCTTTATCCGCTCAAAAAGTCTACAGCGCCTAAAATCTGTCAATATTTAGAAAATATAAATAAAATATTTTATACGTTTTGAGTTCCTGAAGTTATCTTAACGGATAACGGCTCCCAGTTTAAGTCCAGCTTGTTTGAAGCATTTCTAACCAGGTTTGGTATAACTCACCGGTGCAAGGTGTCTCTCTATATAGGAACGAAACTTTTTTATTCCTTTCAATACTGCAAGACATTCCAGTTCAGTTAGTGAATAGTTGCGTTGAGCTTTGGATAGCTTTTCAGACATGAATGCTATGGGTAACTGAAAACCATCGCGTTCTTGTGCTAAAGCACAACCAATTCCATATGAACTAGCGTCACACAAAAGAATAAACTGTTGGAAAAAATCAGGGGTTATTAATATCGGTGCTACTGTAAAACATTTCTTAAGCGAGTTGAAAGCTTTGTCGGCTTCCTCATTCCAACTGATAGATTTTTTCCCTTTTAGTAAGTCGGTCAGTGGAAAACTAACGGTGGCGTAATTTTCGACGAAACGTCGTTACCATCCAGTTAGACATAAAAATCTTCTCAACTGTTTTATCGAGGTACGGACTGGGAAATCCGTGATAGAAATAATTTTATCGGGATCAGTCACTATACTACCTTGGCCTATGATAAACCCAAGATATTTAATTTCACGCATACAAACTTTAGATTTGCCAACATTAATGGTAAGATTAGCTTTACCCAAACACAAAGCTATTTCTTGTAACAGAATAAGATGTGAATGAAAATCATCAGATAGAATAAGCAAATCGTCTAGATATACAAAAACCCTCGTGCGCAAATGGGCAGGTATGACATGGTCCATGAGTCTACCAGTGTCTTAGCTGCATTACACAGTCCAAATGGCACCATTTCTACCCATAGGGTAGAAGGGTATTATGACTTAGTGCCAACAGAAAATGTATGTAACAGGCAGAAGGAGGCATCTCCGACCCCATAAAGTATATATATTCTTGATCAGCGTCAACAGCCGAGGTGATATAGCTATGTCCGTCTGTCCGTCTGTTTGTCCGTATGAACACCTGGATCTCAGAGACTATAAGACATAGAGACACCAAATTTGGCAAAAGGTTCCTTCATACCCTACGCAGATCAAGTATATTTCAAAAGTTGGATGCCACGCCCCCTTCGCCCACAATAAGCATTAATCTAGAAAAAGTCAAGTTTTTTTTATGTAAATCGCGTATGATGTGTAATTTAATAACCCATCTGCGCTTGACGCTCTTAATATACCCTGTAATTTTGGTACAAATCGGATAAGTAGAACAAAAGTTATTCGTGAAACTATTTATCAAAATTGTTGTGCCCAGTGCATATGGACGTATTAAGTGTGTGAATGACCTAGACGTATCAAATTTGGTGACAGTATTCGTGTAGGTCTTACTCAGATCAAGTTTGTTTTAGATTTTTGCCACGCCCCTTTCCGCCCCCAAAAACAGTAAAAGCCGTAATAATAGACCTAGAGATTTTTGGTATGCATAATAACAATTATATTCTCAATAATTCCTGTGAATTTGGTTCAGATCGAGTGAAAAACAAGGAAGTTATTAATGAATCAATTTTATATGCAAAATTCAGTTGCAGCTGCTCGCGCTTTGTTTGTTTAGTTGACAGTGTGACCTTGTCGGTGTTGTAGATTTTTAACCATTATTTTCAAATATATACAAACAAAACACAAAATTCAGTATATTTTTGGTATATTTGTTGTTAAAATACCATTAAAATTTTTTTTTTCTCTCGAAATGGGTTGCGGGTATCATACGGTCGAGCACTCTCGACTGTAGCTTTCTCACTTGTTTAGTTATAAAGGAAGTCAATTCTTCAATAACTAGAGCCTGTTGAGCCGCTATACTTGCTTGGATAAAGTTAAAGAATATGCGATGCCATAGCTTCGTTGATACTACTTTTGCCTCACGATCTCAAGGTTCTGTATTCGAATCCAGCTTCAGTTTACATTTTCTAATTTTTTTCTTTGTCCATTTTGCTGCTCATTTTACACAATTTACATGTGAATGTGTGTTCACATACATGCACAATGCATGACAACAAGAATGAAAGAGAAAGAATATAATATTGAC
Organism: Drosophila formosana; assembly: GCA_035045625.1. Taxonomy (NCBI): domain Eukaryota; kingdom Metazoa; phylum Arthropoda; class Insecta; order Diptera; family Drosophilidae; genus Drosophila; species Drosophila formosana. The sequence continues at coordinate 33,451 of JAWNOW010000665.1, read as the reverse complement.
ATTTGCGAATTAATACAATGAAAATACTTATGTATGTATATTTGTAGTACATAATATTTACATACATAAAAAAAAATATTTTTTTGAAATCAAAAAATAAATGAATTATGTTGATAGCAAAAGACGTGAAGCAATTGCTTTGCGAAGATGCTTTTTGCCCTGCAATCAATAAGTCGTGTATGCGAATCCCACTTAAGACTTATTCTAAATAATTTGATTGCTTATTTTGTCGCTCGCTTTACATGATTCACAAATGTATGCGAGTGTGTAGGCACGCATTGATAATGCTGAGCGCCAAAGTGTCGAATAGGAAGGCAAGCAATATTGCAAATTACAAATCAATTAAAATGAAAATACATAAATGTATTTTTTTGTCTACACCAAATGTGGGGCAATGGCTCCGTGAAGATGCTTTTTGCCTCACGATCTTACTTTTTCTTATTACAATTTTTGTCTATTTTGTCGCTCGCATAACATTACTCACATATGCGAGTGTGTATGTATCGATGCGCAGCGACAAGAGCAAGAGAGAGTGCAAGCAATATTGCAAATTGTTTTTTCATTTTAATGTACAAATATTAATTGTATGTATTTAGTTGGGAAAAAGAATATGCGATACGATAGCTGATACTTCTTTTGCCTCACGATCTGAAGGTTCTGTTTTCGAATCCAGCTTCAGTTTACATTTTCTAATTTTTTTCTTTGTCCATTTTGATGCTCGTTTTACACAATTTACATGTGCATGTGTGTTCACATACATGGACAATGCATGACAACAAGAATGAAAGAGATTGAATACAATATTGACATTTGCGAATTAATACAATGAAAATACTTATGTATGTACTTTTGTAGTACATAATATTTACATACATAAAAAAAGATGTTTTTGAAAACAAAAAATAAATGCATTTTGTTGATAGCAAAAGACGTGAAGCAATTGCTTTGCGAAGATGCTTTTTGCCTTGCAATCAATAAGTCGTGTATGCGAATCCCACTTAAGACTTATTCTAAATAATTTGAATGCCTATTTTGTCGCTCGCTTTACATGATTCACAAATGTATGCGAGCGTGTAGGCACGCATTGATAATGCTGAGCGCCAAAGTGTCAAATAGGAAGGCAAGCAATATTGCAAATCACAAATCAATTAAAATGAAAATACATAAATGTATTTTTTTGTCTACACCAAATGTGGGGCAATGGCTCCGTGAAGATGCTTTTTGCCTCACGATCTTACTTTTTCTTATTACAATTTTTGTCTATTTTGTCGCTCGCATAACATTACTCACATATGCGAGTGTGTATGTATCGATGCGCAGCGACAAGAGCAAGAGAGAGTGCAAGCAATATTGCAAATTGTTTTTTCATTTTAATGTACAAATATGATTTGTATGTATTTAGTTGGGAAAAAGAATATGCGATACGATAGCTGATACTTCTTTTGCCTCACGATCTGAAGGTTCTGTGTTTGAATCCAGCTTCAGTTTACATTTTCTAATTTTTTTCTTTGTCCATTTTGATGCTCGTTTTACACAATTTACATCTGTATGTGTGTTCACATACATGGACAATGCATGACAACAAGAATGAAAGAGATTGAATACAATATTGACATTTGCGAATTAATACAATGAAAATCCTTATGTATGTATATTTGTAGTACATAATGTTTACATACATAAAAAAAAAATGTTTTTGAAAACAAAAATTAAATGCATTTTGTTGATAGCAAAAGACGTGAAGCAATTGCTTTGCGAAGATGCTTTTTGCCTTGCATGTCGTGTATGCGAATCCCACTTAAGACTTATTCTAAATAATTTGATTGCCTATTTTGTCGCTCGCTTTACATGATTCACAAATGTATGCGAGTGTGTAGGCACGCATTGATAATGCTGAGCGCCAAAGTGTCAAATAGGAAGGCAAGCAATATTGCAAATCACAAATCAATTAAAATGAAAATACATAAATATATTTTTTTGTCTACACCAAATGTGGGGCAATGGCTCCGTGAAGATGCTTTTTGCTTCACGATCTTACTTTTTCTTATTAAAATTTTTGTCTATTTTGTCGCTCGCATAACATAACTCACATATGTGAGTGTGTATGTATCGATGCGGAGCGACAAGAGCAAGAGAGAATGCAAGCAATATTGCAAATTGTTTTTCATTTTAATGTACAAATATGATTTGTATGTATTTAGTTGGGAAAAAGAATATGCGATACGATAGCTGATACTTCTTTTGCCTTACGATCTGAAGGTTCTGTGTTCGAATCCAGCTTCAGTTTACATTTTCTAATTTTTTTCTTTGTCCATTTTGATGCTCGTTTTACACAATTTACATCTGCATGTATGTTCACATACATGGACAATGCATGACAACAAGAATGAAAGAGATTGAATACAATATTGACATTTGCGAATTAATACAATGAAAATACTTATGTATGTATATTTGTAGTACATAATGTTTACATACATAAAAAAAAGATGTTTTTGAAAACAAAAATTAAATGCATTTTGTTGATAGCAAAAGACGTGAAGCAATTGCTTTGCGAAGATGCTTTTTGCCTTGCATGTCGTGTATGCGAATCCCACTTAAGACTTATTCTAAATAATTTGATTGCCTATTTTGTCGCTCGCTTTACATGATTCACATATGTATGCGAGTGTGTAGGCACGCATTGATAATGCTGAGCGCCAAAGTGTCGAATAGGTAGGCAAGCAATATTGCAAATTACAAATCAATTAAAATGAAAATACATAAATGTATTTTTTTGTGTATGGCAAATGTGGCGCAATGGTTCCGTGAAGATGCTTTTTGCCTCACGATCACAAGGTCCTGCGTTCGAATTCAGCTTCAGTTTACTTTTTCTAATTTTTATACCCGCTACCCATAGGGTAGAAGGGTATTATAACTTAGTGCCAACAGAAAATGTATGTAACAGGCAGAAGGAGGCATCTCCGACCCATAAAGTAAATATATTCTAGATCAGCGTCAACAGCCGAGACGATATAGCCATGTCCGTCTGTCCGTCTGTGTGTGAACACCTGTATCTCAGAGACTACAAGACATAGAGATACCAAATTTGGTACAGAGTTTCCTGCATTCCCTACGCTTATTTCAAAAGTAGGATGCCACGCCCCCTTCGCCCACAACAAGCATTAATCTAGAAAAAGTCATATTTTTTTATGTAAATTGCATATAACTCCAAAAGTTCTTTGTGTAATATTGTGTAATTTGGTAATCAATCTGCGCTTGACACTCTTAATATACTATGTTATTTTGGTACAAATCGGATAAGTAGAACAATAGTTATTCGTTAAATTATTTATCAAAATTGTTGTGCCCAATGAATATGGACGTTTTAAGTGTGTGAATGACCTAGAGATATCAAAATTGGTGACAGTATTCATGTAGGTCTTACTCAGATCAAGTTCGTTTTAGATTTTTGCCACGCCCCTTTCCGCCCCCAAAAACTGTAAAAGCCGTAATAATAGACCTAGAGCATTGAATTTTGGTATGCATAATAATAATTATATTCTCAATGACTCCTGTGAATTTGGTTGAGATCGAATGAAAAATTCAGTTGCAGCTGTCCGCGCTTTGTTTCTTTAGTTGACAAAGTGACCATGTCAGTATGTCATGGATTTAAGGGCATTTATTAGACGGAGCAACGGCTTTTTATACCCGCTACCCATAGGGTAGAAGGGTATTATAACTTAGTGCCAACAGAAAATGTATGTAACAGGCAGAAGGAGGCATCTCCGACCCTATAAAGTATATATATTCTTGATGAGTGTCAACAGCCGAGACGATATAGCCGTGTCCGTCTGTCCGTCTCTATTAGCACCTAGATCTCAGAGACTATAAGAGCTAGAGCTACCACATTTGGGGACAGTACTCCTGTAGGTGCTACGCAGATCAAGTTTATTTCAAAAGTTCGATGCCACGCCCCTTTCCGCCCCCAAAAGTCTGTGAAGCCTTAATAAAAGATCTAGAGCTTTGAATTTTGGTATGCATAATAATAATTATATTCTCAATGATTCCTGTGAATTTGGTTGAGATCGAATGAAAATTTTATATTTTATATGGAAAATTCACTTGCAGCTGCCCGCGCTTTGTTTGTTAGTTGACAGTATGACCATAATGGTGTTGTGGATTTTTATTCGCTATTTTCAAATATATACAAAAAAACAAGTTTTAGTATATTTGGTATATTTTTTGTTAAAATATCATTTAAGTGTTTTGTTTTCTCTCGAAATGGGTTGCGGGTATCATACGGTCGAGCACTCTCGACTGTAGCTTTCTTACTTGTTGATTCTGTCGTGATGGTAAAAATTGGATCTGCGAGTCTCCTAGTAGTAGATCTAGTGTTCATACGTGAGTTAGCATTATTTCCTCGACCTCTACCTCTATAACTCTTCCCCATAGATTTTGATTGTGTCTGTATGTTATCATTGCCTACTTCGGATGCGCTAGCTGGCAACAAGGCTGCAGAATTGAGTTCTGCCGACAAGTTATTATTTGAATAACTCAAAAGCATGGGATTGCAATCGATATTACAAATTGGACATACTGTTTTAAGTAAAATCGATTCACGAATGCAATTTGCGTGGAATTTATGGTTACTCGGAGCTTTGGCTGTAAGTTCAGTGTCTCTCAAAGCTTTATTACAAATACCGCAAAATGGGTCTAGTTCTTGTAAAGTTGCTTGTATATTATCGTTGCTGTGTTCAAGTGGCATTTTGTCGACACTATTTTCGTAATGCAACTGAATACAAATTAATCAAAAATCAAGTAAATATTTGGTCTGCCTTTCATCGTTTCGGAACCTGCATAAAATGTAATTAGTAGACATAATTTGACAAAAAGGAATTTTCCGTTATTGTAACTAATGGCTATTGTATGTTTTAAAGGAAGTAATCGAACTTGAAGGACGATATCTAAAATTGTAATCCATGTCAAATTCGGTCACTTTTGGTAATTAACATAATAGAATTTCCAAAAATATAAATCATCTTAGTCGACATAGATCTGCTTGGTCGAGCAATCCGAAAGACGAAATGTAATCGTTGAATCCAAAGTCAGTTTCTACGTTTCCTGCTAACATGCGATTCAAGGAGTACCTATAATGTATGAACGCAACGCTTTATTATAATAGAGAATCAATAAATTTGTATAAGGAACTGACTTTGGATTCAACGATTGCATTTCGTCTTTCGGATTGCTCGACCAAGCAGATCTATGTCGACCGAATTTGACATGGATTACAATTTTAGATATTGTCCTTCAAGTTCGATTACTTCCTTTAAAACATATAATAGCCATTAGTTACAATAACGGAAAATTCCTTTTTGTCAAATTATGTCTACTAATTACATTTTATGCAGGTTCCGAAACGATGAAAGGCAGACCAAATATTTACTTGATTTTTGATTAATTTGTATTCAGTTGCATTACGAAAATAGTGTCGACAAAATGCCACTTGAACACAGCAACGATAATATACAAGCAACTTTACAAGAACTAGACCCATTTTGCGGTATTTGTAATAAAGCTTTGAGAGAAACTGAACTTACAGCCAAAGCTCCGAGTAACCATAAATTCCACGCAAATTGCATTAGTGAAGCGATTTCAGTTAAATCAGCTTGTCCAATTTATAATATCGATTGCAATCCCATGCTTTTGAGTTATTCAAATAATAACTTGTCGGCAGAACTCAATTCTGCAGCCTCGTTGCCAGCTAGCGCATCCGAAGTAGGCAATGAAGTTTAGCATATTTTAGGCCTTATTTTATTTAGAATCAGTCCGCGTATTAAATATTCGTATGTGTTAGCGTTACCGTGTAATCGAGTAAGGAAGGACCCCGACCAATCCGATGAGCTAGAACTGAGCACCGCAAGAATACGCACCCAACCAAGCTCGATTGCAGACTATGTACGTCTGGTACACTACACATATAAATTCGCACCCAAGCGTGTGGCCCGAGCAAGAAGAAAATAATATTATCCCACATCTGCTCATCTAATCCATCCAACATTCCTACAGCTTAAATATTATATAGCAGAGTTATTAACTTCGCATCAGAGAGCAATCTAGATTCTGATTTAGGAATATGCGACTTTAGTTCCGACGCGGTAACTAGTCGAACAAACAGATCTGAGATAGCTTACTTATAAAAATTTATTGATTCTCTATTATAATAAAGCGTTGCCTTCATACATTATAGGTACTCCTTGAATCACATGTTAGCAGGAAACGTAGAAACTGACTTTGGATTCAACGATTGCATTTCGTCTTTCGGATTGCTCGACCAAGCAGATCTATGTCGACCAAGATGATTTATATTTTTGGAAATTCTATTATGTAAATTACCAAAAGTGACCGAATTTGACATGGATTACAATTTTAGATATCGTCCTTCAAGTTCGATTACTTCCTTTAAAACATACAATAGCCATTAGTTACAATAACGGAAAATTCCTTTTTGTCAAATTATGTCTACTAATTACATTTTATGCAGGTTCCGAAACGATGAAAGGCAGATCAAATATTTACTTGATTTTTGATTAATTTGTATTTAGTTGTATTACGAAAATAGTGTCGACAAAATGCCACTTGAACACAGCAACGATAAAATACAATCAACTTTACAAGAACTATACCCATTTTGCAATATTTGTAATAAAGCTTTGAGAGACACTGAACTTACAGCTAAAGCTCCGTGTAACCATAAATTCCACGCAAATTGCATTCGTGAAGCAATTTCAGTTAAAACAGCATGTCCAATTTGTAATATCGATTGCAATCCCATGCTTTTGAGTTATTCAAATAATAACTTATCGGCAGAGCTCAATTCTGCAGCCTCGTTGCCAGCTAGCGCATCCAGAGTAGGCAAAGATAACATACAGACACAATCTAAATCTATGGGGAAGAGTTATAGAGGTAGAGGTCGAGGAAATAATGCTAACTCAGGTATGAACACTAGATCTACTACTAGGAGACTCGCAGATCCAATTTTTAGAGAACCATCACGACAGAACCAATTACCATCGGAGTCACAAGCTGAAATCACTAACTTTATCCAAGCAAGTATAGCGGCTCAACAGGCTTTAATAATTGAAGAATTGACTTCCTTTATAACTAAACAAGTGAGAAAGCTACAGTCGAGAGTGCTCGACCGTATGATACCCGCAACCCATTTCGAGAGAAAAAAACAAGTTAGAAAGCTACAGTCGAGAGTGCTCGACCGTATGATACCCGCAACCCATTTCGAGAGAAAAAAAAAATTTTAATGGTATTTTAACAACAAATATACCAAAAATATACTGAATTTTGTGTTTTGTTTGTATATATTTGAAAATAGCGAATAAAAATCCACAACACCGTTATGGTCACACTGTCAACTAAACAAACAAAGCGCGGGCAACTGCAACTGAATTTTGCATATAAAATTGATTCTTTAATAACTTCCTTGATTTTCACTCGATCTCAACCAAATTCACAGGAATTATTGAGAATATAATTGTTATTATGCATACCAAAATGCTCTAGGTCTATTATTACGGCTTTACAGTTTCTGGGGGCGGAAAGGGGCGTGGCAAAAATCTAAAACAAACTTGATCTGCGTAAGACCTACACGAATACTGTCACCAAATTTGATATCTCTAGGTCATTCACACACTTAATACGTCCATATGCACTGGGCACAAAAATTTTTATAAATAATTTAACGAATAACTTTTGTTCTACTTATCCGATTTGTACCAAAATTACAGGGTATATTAAGAGTGTCAAGCGCAGGGGCTACCAAATTACACATCATTACACCAAGAACTTTTGGAGTTATACGCGATTTACTAAAAAAAAAACTTGACTTTTTCTAGATTAATGCTTATTGTGGGCGAAGGGGGCGTGGCATCCAACTTTTGAAATAAACTTGATCTGCGTAGGGTATGAAGGAAACTTTTTGCCAAATTTGGTGTCTCTATGTCTTATAGTCTCTGAGATACAGGTGTTCATACGGACAGACAGACGGACAGACGGACAGACGGACATGGCTATATCATCTCGGCTGTTGACGCTGATCAAGAATATATATACTTTATGGGGTCGGAGATGCCTCCTTCTGCCTGTTACATACATTTTCTGTTGGCACTAAGTCATAATACCCTTCTACCCTATGGGTAGCGGGTATAAAAACTGGAAATCAGTACACAAGAACAATTATCTTCAGTACGGTCAAACCTACCACCACAGCAAGATAACAACAACAATAAAGGCAGACGAAGTACTAATGCTATATCAGCTAATGAGTATGAGGCAAGAAGTGCGTAGCACGTTCTGATTTTATCGGAATTATACCGCCAGAAAAGGTATCAAACATTATTCAAATGTATGTATATGGATGAATTTATTTATCGTGTTCGATCTCTGACTGTACAGAATCTTAATAGAAATTATAAACTTTTATGCGATCTTCATTTGCTATTCAATGGTAAAGCAAGTGATTGGTATTGGAAGTTTCATCGTAACCACGACGATTTCACTTGGGAGACCTTTTGTAAGGAGTTTCGTGAAAGATTCGATGAAGGTGAAACCGATTTAGATCTTATGGATAAGATAAGGAATAGACGCCAAGGGGAAAATGAATCATTTGACGACTTCCAGTTTGTTATTGAAGACCTCGCTGATAGACTTCAACGGAGTTTGTCCGAAGACCAAATAGTAGATATTTTAATTCACAATTCTAAAACAAGTTTGCACCATGAACTTCTGCATCTTAAAATATATAAAAGATCCCAATTGCGCGAAGCAGTGCGAAAGCACGAACAATTTCATTCAGATATAAAATCTTGTAAGCCCCGAGCACTTTGCTCTTACGTCAATGGGATAACTGACGATACTGAGAACGTATCATAGTTAAGAGACTCAGAACTTTCAGAGGAAGGGGTGGCTTTTGAAAAGAAGCCATCTGTACCAATCTGTTGGAATTGTGACAAGTCTTGTCACAGATTCGACGATTGTCTAGAGCCTCGTGTTATGGTTGTGGCACCAAAGAGATTTTTAAGCCACGTTGCCCTAAATGTAATCCATCGGGAAACCTGGTATTGGACGTGTCAAAGAACGTCAAATAGTCACGTCCGATACAGCGGAATCAAAAGAACACACTGAATTAAGAGGTCCCACTGTATTTATAATTCATTAACTCCATACCATATCCGATTACAGAATTATAGAAAAGCTCGCGAAAGAATATTCGCTAGTTTAGATTTCATTAAGTTTATTCATAAGCCTAAACGTTCGATCAAACGTTTACGATTGTATTGGAAAACAATTCGAGCTAATCAAAAGAAAATAATTTGTTATTTTGGGTTTGCATGAACGACTTTATTATGAAGTAACCATTAAAGGCAAACAAAATACAGCTTTACTCGATTCTGGAGCGACCATAAGTTGCGTAGGTGGATCAGCAGCAACAGAGTTATTAGCCATTAGCAAATTTAAAAAGTGTTCAGGAGCCATTTTAACGGCTAATGGAATAAAAAGTAATGTAGTCGGCAAACTTAGCACCGTAATAAAATATCGTTAGAAAACTGAAAGTTTAGAACTCTTTATTATTCCTGATCTAAAACAAAATGATTGAGGATTGATTTATAAAATAGCAGCTCCAGTTGACATATCTGATCTTGATGTAGGATCTTCAGACTCTGAAGACGAACAACCAAAATTGCATCTACTATCGGAAGAACAACAGGAGCGTTTGAATGCAGTGATCGAGATATTTCCGTCATTTAGCAAAGAAGGTTTGAGGAGAACAAGTTTAATTAAACACTCGATTGAAGTTGAATCGACTAAGCCCATCAAACAACGGCATTGGCCAGTGTCCCCAACCATCGAAAAATTAATGTTTGCTGAAGTTGATAATATGTTAGCGCTCGACTTTATAAAAGTATCCGCAAGTCCGTGGAGCAGTAATTGTATACTAGTAAAGAAAGGTGACAAATGTAGGTTATGTCTAGATTCACGAGAGGTGAATAAGGTAACAAGACGGGATGCGTATCCATTACCACATATAGATGGCATTTTACATAACGGGACTAGATATGAAGCATGCATACTGGCAAATCTCTCTCGACGAAGAGTCACGCCTATACACCGTCTTCACCATACCAAATCGTACTCTTTATCAGTATATAATGATGCCATTTGGACTGTGTAATGCAGCTAAGACACTGGTAGACTCATGGACCAGGTCATACCTGCCCATTTGCGCACGAGGGTTTTTGTATATCTAGACGATTTGCTTATTTTATCTGATGATTTTGATTCACATCTTAGTCTGTTACAAGAAATAGCTTTGTGTTTGGGTAAAGCTAATCTTACCATTAATGTTGGCAAATCTAAAGTTTGTATGCGTGAAACTAAATATCTTGGGTTTATCATAGGCCAAGGTAGTATAGTGACTGATCCCGATAAAATTATTTCTATCACGGATTTCCCAGTCCCTACCTCGATAAAACAGTTGAGAAGATTTTTAGGTCTAACATCGTCGAAAATTACGCCATCGTTAGTTTTCCACTGACCGACTTACTAAAAGGGAAAAAATCTATCAGTTGGAATGAGGAAGCCGACAAAGCTTTCAACTCACTTAAGAAACGTTTTACAGTAGCACCGATATTAATAACCCGTGATTTTTCCCAACAGTTTATTCTTTTGTGTGACGCTAATTCATATGGAATTGGTTGTGTTTTAGCCCAAGAACGCGATGGTATTGAGTTACCCATAGCATTCATGTCTGAAAAGCTATCCAAAGCTCAACGCAACTATTCAGTAACGGAACTGGAATGTCTTGCAGTATTGAAAGGAATAAAAAAGTTTCGTTCCTATATAGAGAGACAAGATTTTGTCGTCATTACTGACCACGCGTCTATACAATGGCTTATGCGGCAGAAAGATCTGTCCGGAAGGTTGGCTCATTGGTCAATGAAGCTACAAGCGTTTTCCTTCTCAATAATACACAGACGAGGATCGGAGAACGTAGTCGCAGATGCGTTGTCACGTCAAATTGATCCAGCAGTAGAAGAATTCGACATAGTCAATCCAATAGTAAATTTACAGTCTGAGCAATTTACGTCTCTTGAGCACATTTTAGTAACGGAAGTGAATACAAAGACGATAACACTTGGAAGCTTTGGGTTCCTTCAACACTTGTTTCAGTTATTCTCAAACGGGCCCACGACTCACCAGGTTAAGCTCATTGTGGGATGGCTAAGACCGTAGAAAAGCTAAAGCGATATTTATTTTGGCCGCGAATGATTACCCAAATAAGAACTTACATATCAAGTTGCAATGTGTGTCGCTGTACCAAAGCCCCTAACATTGTTCTGAGACCACCAATGGGAAAACCTTTGTCGTCGGACAGACCCTTCCAGAAGTTATATATCGATTTATTAGGCCCATATCCGAAAACGAAAACAGGAAACATAGGATTGCTTATCATAGTAGATTATTATACTAAATTCCACTTTCCTTATCCGCTCAAAAAGTTTACAGCGAAGTGGTGTTTCATACATAAACTGCAATGTTGAAGCTATCCAATAAAAAAAAGGTCTTACGCAGATCAAGTTTATTTTAGGTTTTTCCACGCCCCTTTCCGCCCCCAAAAACTGGAAAACCTGGAGCACTGAATTTTGAAATGCAAAATAATTATATTCTCAATGATTCCTGTAAATTTGGTTGAGATCGAATGAAAAACAAGGAAGTTATTAATGAATCAATTTTATATGCAAGATTCACTTGCAGCTTTGTTTGTTTAGTTGGCAGTGTGACCATGTCAGTATTTAATGGATTTTTAAAAAATATATATATACAAAAAAAAAAAAATCTCAGTATATTTTGTGGTAAAATATCATTTAAGCTTTTTGTTTTCTCTCGAAATGGGTTGAGGGTGTCATACGGTCGAGCACTCTCGACTTTCTAACTTGTTGAAATAAACTTGATCTGCGTAAGGAATGCAGGAACCTTTCTAGCAAATTAGGACAAACGGGCAGATGGTCATCGCTATATCGTCTCGGCTGTTGACAATTATCAAGAATATACTTTATGGGGTCGGAGATGCCTCCTTCTGCCTGTAATACCCTTCTACCCTATGGGTAGCGGGTATAAAAACTTAAAGCTCGACCACAAAAATAAGTCGGGCAAAGTGCCATAAGACTTATTTGGAGAAAAATTATCGCAAAACAAAAGTGACACAAGTTTCCATAAGAAAAGCGAGTGGCCGACATATAAAATAGTAATATATAAATTACAAAGATATTTCTTTATTTTCATGTTCTAAATACTGAAGCACCCCAACGTAGCTTATCTTGTTATCTCATATTGCTTATCACTGCATTCGCATAATCGTATGATTGCACAGTTAGGCAAAAGTTCTGCTTAGCATGCGGCGCAGCATAGTACAGCCAAACTTGCAAGGCTAGCTAATTAGAAAAAGTCATCTGAGCGAAGAAGTCATATGTCTCTCTTTCTGTTAGAAAGACATAACATAATTACACGTGTGCCTAAATCTAGCAAGTTAAAATAAAGTAACTGGTAATTGGCAAAGCCATAAATATATCAACTACTCTTGGCTATCGAATAGTGCAAAACATCTTAAGTGTGTAAACTACAAATCTAATGTACTGTAACGAACCGTCACAATGCCGGGATAGCCAGCGCCTGTCCAGGGTTCGAAAACAAGATTTTTTTATATTTGGTCAGATGGACCGTCAGATGAGAGGGATTTGCAGGGCAGACGCGATCGTCTCTACGGGGGGGGGGGGGTGTTAGAAGGCTCTTCACGTACTATGTGATATGACGTGGTCGTCGTATCAGCACGGTAGCAAGATCGGCAGATTTAGCGTAGTCGCTAATGGAACTAGGAACTAGGGTTACACCCGCTGAAAAGATCCCGTCCCAGAAATACGTGTGCGTGAGTTCAAAGTTTATCCGCTTTCTTTTATTTAAAAATGTCTTAAATCTACGTTTAATTCTAGCCAGTGGGCGCAGATGCGTAGTCGCACTGCTCGACATTGCAACAGGGTGTCGCAAGCAAGAGGGGAAGGAGTGGTCGCGGCTCGCTGTCTTAGTTTGTGTGTAGGTGTGGTCGCCTACACTCAGATTACAAAGCGTACACTGGGCCGGCACAACTGCGTAGTCGCACTGCTAGGGTCAGTGTTGGCGCTTAGGAGGCACGAGGGGAGGGGCGGTCGCGGCTCTCTGCTGGTGTTTGCACAAGTGTGTGGTCACACATACACAAACCTTGGATGCGCACGGAAACTATGCAGCTGCGTAATCGCACTGTTACAGTCCGTGCCGGCACTTCGTGGACGCGGGGGAAGGGAGTGACTCGCGGCTCTTCACGTCTGCTTGTGTGTGTGTGTCGTCACACTGACACAAGCTTAGCAAGTTGCGTATAGACTCTGTGCAAGCGTGTTGTCTCACCAGTAAGAACTATAACGGCACTCTGCAGACGAGGGAGAACAACGAGCAACTCGCCGAAAAGCGTTGGTTATGTGTGTGTGTAGTCACACGACACACGCCCGGCACGTGCAGCGATCTACGCGAGTATGTAGTCACACTGCTAGATTGCTGCGCCGACACCGTTGTAGGCGAGAGGGGGGAAAAGCAGAGTCCGAATTATGAATTCACTCGCGTAAGTAAAGAAGAGCGCTCGAAATTGCGCTGATCTTATTTTGTTTTATTTAACACTGTTCTAGTTGCGACGGGGGGGGCGATAAAAGTACTAATTGTACTTGCTGACATACCTGCACGACGTTTTGCTATCCTAGATACTGGGGTAAATCACTTGTCTGCTGTGTGTGTGTTTGGCTTACGTTGATCGCTGACCAGAGAGTGAGAGCCTGTCTCCTGGCCTCTCGTTAAGTAGGTCAGTTTTCTACTTAACAGAGCCCTGTTAAGCTCACTTGGGTCTGCCAGCGTTAAGCTCCTGCTGACTCAAGTGAGCTGTTAACTCGCGTGAACGATTAAAGACCGTATCTATTTACGCTGTTTCAGTATTTTTTGAGTTTATTATTATCGATTTCTTTGTGTGGCCAGATTTTTGGGCCGTCACACCCCCCCTTTCCTCCCGGGCGGATGTGGACCCGGACTCGGCCTGCTCGGGAACGGTGGATTTGATAGACCGTGTCTAACCAAACATGCGTGAAGCGAGCGCGAGTGTTGCGGCCCTCGGTCTGTTGAATTTCCGCGATTAGCCCTCGCGGCAGTTGGCGTCTCGGCGTTTCCACGGCCCAGGTTGCTGGTGCCTCCACCAATTCGCTTTCGTGGGCGACGACCTCCACAAGATCGAGGTCGTCTTCCTCGACCTCTGTTGGACATTTTGGGGCCAGGATGTCCGCGAGCTCCGACAATGACTCTGGGGTGTTGCCGAGGTCATCTCCTGCGTCCTCTCCGGTCGGTTGTCCTGTTTCCCCCGACACCTCGGCCTGAAGAACGCCTCTGTCCTCGGCTGGGTCTGGGGCTGGGGTTTCGGCTGTGGTGGTCGCGTATTGACGCCGAAACCGTGGGCCCTCCATCTCGTCCTCCGACGCAGACTCCCAGAACGGCCCTGTCTCGACCGTTGGGAAGCCTTGGGGTGTCTCCTCAACCCTGGCTATGGCACATGCCACGGGACTGGCGGGTTCGGTCCACTGGTGTGGGGTGGTCCATGCGCCGGTGTTGCACACGGCGGGGCCGACGTAGTTTCACGTCGGTGGGATGCCAAAATATGTGGCGATCGTTTCGCCCGGGGGGACGATGACGTCCACCGTCGTGCGCTCGACTCTTGTGAGCCGCATACCCCACGGCCGGATGGCTGGCTCATAGGAAACCACCTGCGCCACGCCCTCCACGAAGAAGGGTTCGTCTTCCTCGCTGTCGGACGTGGGAGCAGCCTCCCAATGAGCCAACTCGTCTCCGTCCGTGGGAATGGCATGATATATGCCATGACCCTGGCGTGGGTCTTGACGTCTGACGTTTGGTCGGGGCGACCACGCCTCTGCGGCTGGTCCGATAGGTACATCGTCCTCGTCATCCTCGTCGTCCTCTTCGTTATAGCTCGCCGGCGAGTAGTGAGTTCCCTCACACGACTCTGGCCCGCACGAGTATTGCCACTCATACTCGGTCGGGGAAGGGGGCCTAACCTCCCGTGGCTCTGGCACGAAAGAATATTGCCATTCAATCTCCGGTGACGTGTTGCCTGGGTCCTGTGCCCGGTGTGCGTGGGTATCCCACTCGGCGTCCTCAGGCCGGACGGCGGAGTAGTGAGGAGCATCGGGGTGGTAGTAGGTGGGGGACCGTGCTTCGCAGCCTGACCATTCCTCCTGCTCGGTGGTGGTGGCCATCCTCCTTACTCCTTCCCTGGGGGGTGTGGGGGTGTTGTCACCGGCGTTGTCGTGCGGTGGAGTGGTACCTGTCAGGTCTATCGGTTCCATCTTATTTTGAGCTGTGGAATAGTAGAGAAAGAGAAAAGCGCCTGGGTTAGCTAATGTCACGGATGATACTGGAGTGTTTTAGTTCGGGGCGTTCGCGATGGAGGTGTTAGCGGCTACGTTAGTTTTAGTCTTGTTCACATTCTTCTTGACTTTCACCATCGACCTCCTCTTCCCGATCTAGGAACTCCTTCAGATCGGCAATATTGGCGACTCGCCGTTGGAGGGTCGTGCCCGTCGAACTTCGGAGCGAGTTTCGCGGCGAATCCTTCCGCGGCGTTGGAGAGGTGATGTTGACGCAACAAGACCTTCATTCCAAGAGCGGGCCGCCACTGTCTGCAGCGCAGGTTGTAGTGTCGGCTTTGGTCGTGGCTAGCTTGGTCTAGATTTACTCGGACGAGCGTGAATATTTCGCGGAGTCGTTTGGCCTCGGCGTCGGGATCTTCGGGGTTCGGGCGAAGTTCGGGAGACATTTCCTCGTATAGTCCTCCTGGGAGTCGGGGTTCCCTACCCTGTACCAGGAAGGCTGGGCTATATCCCGTTGACTCGGACGTGCTGGAGATCATGGCCAACGTGATCTCCCAGGTGTTTTGTTGGCCGTCGACGAGTTGGGCGATCATGGTCTTCACCGTCCTGTTGGCTCGTTCCGTAGGGTTTTCGTGCGGAGCATATGGGGCCGTGTGTTGTATCTCCACACCGGCGGTTTTCAGGAACGCCTTGAAAGCCCTGCTGGTGAACTGGGTCCCATTGTCGCACACAAACAGCTTTGGAACACCGAAGTGAGCGAGGATACGCTCCCGGAACGCCCGTTGCAGTCCAGCCGCTGTTGCGCGTCGTAAGGGGACCAATTCCACCCACTTCGAGAATAGGTCGAAGAATACGAGTAACATGGTGTTACCCTGTTTCGAGCGTGGGAGTGGTCCCACGAAATCGGCGCACACTGTGGCGAACGGCTCTTCGGCGGCTCGAGTGTGCATGGTCCTGCCGGCTTTTGCTGTGACGTCTTGTACTTCTGGCAGCTCAGACAGTGTCGAATGTGTCGTTTTACGTCGCGGTGCATCCCCGGCCAGTAGTATCGCTGTGCGACTCGCAAGATGGTCTTCCGTACACCGAGATGCCCTGCAGACGGCTGGTCGTGGCACTCCTGGAGTACTCGCAGCCGCATCTCTCGGGGTACGCACAACTTCCAGGTCACATCGTCGAAGTCGTCGGCTCGATGCACGATGTGGCGGTATAGTTGGCCCTCCCTTACTGTGTAATCCGGTTAACGCTGTGGTTCATCGCTTACCTGTTGGATCCGTCGAGACAACCAAGGACATGAGCGGGGCTCCTCCTTTAGCCGGTCTAGACGGGTGACGGGTTGTCGAGACAGGGCATCGGCGACTACGTTTGGTTTCCCGGGACGATACCTCACGTCGTACTGGTACTGCTGCAACTCCAACGCCCAACGTGCTACTCGGCCATGTGGTGATTCCAGTGAATTCAGCCACTTGAGGGCCAGATGATCGGTGATAACCTCGAACCGGTATCCTTCCAGGTAGCAGCGTAGTTTCCTCATGGCCCAAATCACTGCCAGGCACTCCTTCTCGGTAGCCGAATAGTTTTCCTCTGCCTTGTTCAGTCGTCGACTGACGTAGGAGATTGCACGCTCCTGGCCGTCGATTTCCTGGGTTAACACGGCGCCGATTCCCACGTTGCTTGCATCCGTCTGTAGCACAAACTTGGCATGGAAGTCTGGGCACGCTAGGACGGGTGCTGTGGTGAGGAGGACCTTCAACTGGTCGAACGCGACCTGTTGCTCCAGGGCCCACACCCACTTTCGGCCTTTCTTGAGGAGTTGAGACATTGGTTGTACTACGGTGGCAAAGTTGGGCACGAACCAAAGTTGTCGACCCCTATGACCGCGTCCAGAGCTCGTTGGAAGGTCGCCGGAGCCGAGTGTAGCCCAAAGGGCATCACCTTCCTCTGGTAGAGTCCGCGTCCTGGTACCGTAAACGCAGTCGCTTCCCGACTACTTGGTGCCATGGGGATCTGCCAATAGCCATTCTTTAGGTCCAGCGTTGAAATGAACTTGGCGTGTCGGAGGCGTTCCAGGATATATGTGATCCGGGGAAAAGGATACGCATCGGGGATTGATCGTTCGTTGAGTTGTCGGTAGTCTACACACATACGCCATTGGCCGTTCTTCTTCCGAACCAACACAATAGGGGCGCTAGGAGGACTATGCGATGCCTCAATAAGGCCTTCCTGCAGCAGTTGATCGACCTGCCCGTCGATGATGCGTCGCATGGCCGGATTTTTAGGGAAGTACCGCTGTTTGATCGGCCTCTCGTCTCGAAGCGTTATGTGGCCGTCGGCCAAGCGGATCTTTGCACCTCTCTGTTGGGTGTTCCGGGACGTAGCGAGTTGATTTGCCAGGTCTTCGCTGATGAAACTCCGTGTGGCTCCGGTGTCCAGAGTTCGCTCTACCGGTATCCGCTCGACGTGGATCCTGGCCATGATCCGTCCACCGGTCACGGACAAAACCGGGACTACTGGTGGGACTGGTTGAGTGGCGTCCTTGGTTCCTCCCGCCGGGGCTGAGGACGCTGGTCGTTTCCCGTCATGTTCCTGCGACAACAATTAACTGTACGGACGTCCCTTTTTCCGCAGTCCCAACAGAACATGACTTGTGGATTTTGGCACGCCGCCTGTCCAGACTGTGCAGTTCGAGGGCGGGGTTGCGTCAGTTCCGTGTGTAAGGGGTCGGGGTCGCCTCGGAAGGGATTATGCCATGCGGGTGTGGTTGGTGCGGGCGCCACAGTTCGGAGTTCAGCTGGCCGTGGAGGTACTACGACGGTAGTCGTTGCCAGGTTTGTCACCGAACTACCCTTTATACTCTCGAACTCGGTGGCTAGCCGAATCAATTGGTTCAAGATAGTCACCTCATGCCGTCGAGCGTAGTATTTGTATTCGGGCCGGGAGTTGTCGTAAATCCGCTCCAACTCTTGCGCCACGCTGTAGTCAGCATGATGCATGAGGAAACGGATTTCGGTCACATACTCCTTAAACGACTCGTGGTCGAGTTGCTTTCGGTCCCGAATACTGTCCTCGAGGCGTTCGAAGTATCGCGGCAGGAGAAAATATGATAGGAATTCCCTACGGAATTCCGACCATGTGGTTGTACTGAGTCCGCTGGTGCGGAACCAACGTGCGGCGCTGTCGATTAGGCCTTCGGCCATACTCCGAGGTAACGCGTTTAACCCAATGCCGTAGGCTTGGGCTCTTTCTTCCAGTGCTTCAATAAAAGCCAGTGGATCACCTTGACCGTCGAATTGGATCCCCCATTTCCTAATCCGGTCAAGCGTGGCTCCGCATGGCCTGAAACTAGAAATTTCGTCTGGCTCGGGGTAGGCATGCCTACTGTTAGTCGGAGCTGTCTGTGTGGGGTGACTAGTGACCGCATGTCTGGTTGTGGGCTCGTCTGTCTTGAACACCACCGGCGATGGGGCGGTCAAGAACTTGCGAGCCTGTTCTGACGTTGAGGCTTGGACCTCGGGCTGTGGAGTACGTGGTCGCGTGAACTGTACCTCTAGTTCAGCCAAACGAGCCCACGCGTTTTTGTCTAACCTGGCCTTAGACACGAGCAACGCGAATGATCGCCTCAGGTCTTCGACCTTCCCTTCTGCCGAGAATTTGAACTCTTCCGCGAAAGCCTCGAGTTCATCTCGTCGCCGGGAATAGATCCATTTGATGCCAACGCCAGGGTTGGTCATCCCCTGTGAACACCCTTCACTATCGCTGTCCAGATGGCTTGTCATTAAGTTCGTGAGTCTGTCCCGTTAGTGGTGCTTTAATCCACTCGAACTTGCGTTCCACCTCTAATCTGACTAAGTCCCTGCTCGGGCGCCACTTGTAACGAACCGTCACAATGCCGGGATAGCCAGCGCCTGTCCAGGGTTCGAAAACAAGATTTGCAGGGCAGACGCGATCGTCTCTACGGGGGGGGTTAGAAGGCTCTTCTCGTACTATGTGATATGACGTGGTCGTCGTATCAGCACGGTAGCAAGATCGGCAGATTTAGCGTAGTCGCTAATGGAACTAGGAACTAGGGTTACACCCGCTGAAAAGATCCCGTCCCAGAAATACGTGTGCGTGAGTTCAAAGTTTATCCGCTTTCTTTTATTTAAAAATGTCTTAAATCTACGTTTAATTCTAGCCAGTGGGCGCAGATGCGTAGTCGCACTGCTCGACATTGCAACAGGGTGTCGCAAGCAAGAGGGGAAGGAGTGGTCGCGGCTCGCTGTCTTAGTTTGTGTGTAGGTGTGGTCACCTACACTCAGATTACAAAGCGTACACTGGGCCGGCACAACTGCGTAGTCGCACTGCTAGGGTCAGTGTTGGCGCTTAGGAGGCACGAGGGGAGGGGCGGTCGCGGCTCTCTGCTGGTGTTTGCACAAGTGTGTGGTCACACATACACAAACCTTGCAAGCGCACGGAAACTATGCAGCTGCGTAATCGCACTGTTACAGTCCGTGCCGGCACTTCGTGGACGCGGGGGAAGGGAGTGACTCACGGCTCTTCCCGTCTGCTTGTGTGTGTGTGTCGTCACACTGACACAAGCTTAGCAAGTTGCGTATAGACTCTTCGCAAGCG
This sequence comes from Drosophila formosana, assembly GCA_035045625.1. Classification (NCBI taxonomy): domain Eukaryota; kingdom Metazoa; phylum Arthropoda; class Insecta; order Diptera; family Drosophilidae; genus Drosophila; species Drosophila formosana. Next base: position 13,340 of record JAWNOW010000665.1, on the reverse strand, counting down.
TGTTGTCACACTGCTAAGAACTATAGATTGCTGCGACGACACCGTTGTTGGCGAGATGGGGGAAAAGCAGAGTCCGAATTATGAATTCACTCGCGTAAGTAAAGAAGAGCGCTCGAAATTGCGCTGATCTTATTTTGTTTTATCTAGCACTGTTCTAGTTGCGACGGGGGGGCGATAAAAGTACTAATTGTACTTGCCGACATACCTGCACGACGTTTTGCTATCCTAGATACTGGGGTAAATCACTTGTCTTCTGTGTGTGTGTTTGGCTTACTTTGATCGCTGACCAGAGAGTGAGAGCCTGTCTCCTGGCCTCTCGTTAAGTAGGTCAGTTTTCTACTTAACAGAGCCCTGTTAAGCTCACTTGGGTCTGCTAGCGTTAAGCTCCTGCTGACTCAAGTGAGCTGTTAACTCGCGTGAACGATTAAAGACCGTATCTATTTACGCTGTTTCAGTATTTTTTAGTTTATTATTATCGATTTCTTTGTGTGGCCAGATTTTTGGGCCGTCACAGTACGAAATATCCCATTGCAGTGTTAGGTTATTAATGCTCAATTAATATATGCATAGTGTCCCCGGGAGTTCAGCTCTTAGAGCGTGGCACTGGCGGACAGTAGCCTGGATTCTATTTGGATACGTCGCTGACCTAACATTGTCAAACGCAGCTTGATATAGCAGTGCTATACCACTTTGAAGATTTCATAAGAGACAGTCTCCAAGTCAGGGAAGGGAGTTTGGATTGAAGCTCACAGTAAATGGTTGCTTACTAGCTTGAAGGAGGTGTCTTAGTTAAAGCACTACCAAAATAAAAATATACTTTATATACATATATATATTTTCTCTTAAAAATTAATTCAGGGTATGACGTAGGTCAGTCATAAACCACGTGTGCGCTGATGAAAACCACTTAGACGAAATAAGTAGAACAAAAATGAATTAGAACTTGCCATTAGATGCAACAACAATTGAGTGAATTAATATTTTGATTTTGTTTTGATTGAACTCTTCTAGTTACAGTTACTGATAAGATAACTTACTTGCTAACTTAAATTTTTTTATTATGTTTAAATTGTAATAATACCTAAAATATGAATATTTGGAACATTTTCTTGGTGATGTCGGCATTAAAGACTACTTGAAAGTACCCGCACTTCAAGATCTGGATGGTTAGATCTGATTGGAGGATTGGCCCCGTATGCAAGGTGTCATTGAGACTCTTGCCGTTGGACGTTGGGCTGGAGGCGTTAAAAACAACGCGGACTTTGGTCGTAGTGCTGTCAGGCTTGAAGACAGCGTGGTGCGGCAAATATAAGTTGCCGGAGCTAGTCGGGGAGACTTGCGTCATGTGACCCAAGTCTAGTTACTCCTGAATCACAGAGTCGTACTGCTCGATTAATGAGGCGTTTCTCTTTAAACGATTCTCATTTCTCAAGAATTGAGCTAGAGCAGTGGACCTTGAATGGCCTAGATCCATGTGACTAGGATCGCGAAATAGTAGGGTGACCATATAACGACCACTTGGGGTCCGTTTGGTCGTCTTAATGAAGTTTGCCTCACAGGCAATGTCAGACTCTTTCGAAAGATTTTCCGGAAGGTCCTCCACTTCTCAAAATTTGGAGAGGAAGTTCATCAAGCTTTGGAGTTCGTTCGACGGACAGTCGAGCCGAAAAGGATGAAATGGTTTTTGATTGGGCCCCTGCAACCGGACCGGTCAGGACCCAGCAAAATATGGTTTCTTGACCTAGAAGCGTTCCACAAACGTTGGGGAGAGAGCCACCGAGAAGTATGGCTGGGAGGATATCAGCGCCTAGCTTTTCGGAAATGAACGAGGCCTCTGATCCGGAGTCGATCAGAGTGCGGGCTGCGTATTTGACGCCGTGATGGCAGACATGAATGACAGCCGTTATTAGCAGCGACGAGCTTGACCAAAGCTGTTTCGACTGCGCTCTGTGCCATCGTTTCATGCGAACGAGTGACGACTGACGACGAACGCTGATGACGCGTACACACTGTGCCAAAAAAAAAAACAAAAAAAGAATAAATATAAATAGACCAGACTTGGAGAACGAGGAAAAAAAAACAAAAAAAAACAAATTAAAAATTTTATTATTTTGTTTTTAAGTAAAAGAAGCAAACAGATTTGCTATTTTGGCAGATAAATCCGATGATATAACTCCTGAAGATATCGTAGGGAACAACAAAAAGCCTAAGCCGCCACCGATTTACATTCGAGAGAAAAGTTCTAATGCTCTCGTAAACTCGATACTGAATCTAATAGGACCAGACAATTTCCACATAATTCCATTAACTAAGGGAAATATTCACGAGTGCAGTGCAATAATTGTCAGGAATATGGCCACACAAGGTCTTATTGCACGCTTCGTCCAGTATGCGTTGTATGTGGAGACCTTCATGACTCCCACAAATGCCCAAAAAATAAAGAGGATCCCAGCAGCAAAAAGTGTGGAAACTGCGGAGGCAACCACACGGCTAACTACAGGGGCTGCCCAGTCTACAAGGAACTGAAAAGTCGTACACACGAAAGAGTGACCACTGCTCGCTCACATACACCACCTATGAAATCTACGCGTGATGTCTTCCCCCCACAGCTGTTAAATCTTTAGTCAATAATGAATTCTCCGACAAATCCGGAAGCTTTGCAACTGCTCTAAAATTGGGTCTTAAAACTACCGCTCCCACCAAGCCACGATCATCCGTTTCCACTCACCAACCAGAAGAACGGTGTACTAACAAAATTGAAACAATGTTATGTAATCTTCAACAAAGTATGATGGAGTTCATGTCATTCATAAAGACAACTATGCAAGATCTTATGCGAAACCAGAATGTTTTGATTGAGCTGCTTGTTGCTCAAAAACAGACTAAGTTATCAATGGCTCCACTCCGTATATCACTGTGGAACGCTAACGGCGTCTCACAGCGCAAACTCGAGTTAACTCAATTTCTTAATAATAACCATATCGATGTAATGCTACTCGCAGAAACTCATCTTACAAAAATAAATATAATTTCCAAATTCGAGGCTACTTCTTCTACAACACGAATCACCCAGACGGGAAAGCACATGGAGGCACTAGGATTCTGATTAGAAATCGCATCAAGCACTGCTTCCACAATAGCTTCGCCACTAACTTCATGCAAGCTACATCTATAGATGTACAAATGGATTCCCGATCCTTAAAGCTTGCCGCCGTATACTGTCCTCCTCGGTTTACAATATCCGAATCCCAATTCACGGACTATTTCAACTCTCTGAGCCAACAATTTATAGCAGCAGGAGACTTTAATGCCAAGCATACGCACTGGGGATCTCGACTTGTAACTCCAAAGGGTAGGCAGTTGTACAATGCAATAATAAAACCAAGCAACAAGCTAGACTGTGTGTCACCTGGGACACCTACATATTGGCCAACAGATCCTAGAAAAATGCCAGACTTGATCGATTTTGCAGTCACAAAAAACATTCCACGCAACCTGATAAGTGCTAACTCCTTATCAGATCTATCGTCTGATCACTCGCCAGTACTTCTTCACCTAAATCGACATCCAGTTGCGGTAGATAAACCATTCAGACTAACAACGAATAAAACCAATTGGCTTAAGTACAAAAAATATATAAGTTCGCATATTGAGTTGAATCCACGCTTGAATGACGAAGCTGATATCAACTTATCCACAAACACTCTAGAATCCGTCTTGGTCGCAGCTGCTCGCATGTCAACTCCACAAACGCAAAAAACATCGTACAATCATAGGTACACGAACGTTGAAATAGAGCAGCTTGTTCTAGCAAAGCGACGCTCACGGCGAGAATGGCAATCCAACAGATCACCATCTGCAAAACAAAGGTTAAAAGACGCTACACGGAGGCTCTCAGCTGCATTACGTCATGAGGAAGAAAGGTCCCAAAAGCATTACATAGAGCAGTTATCCCCAATGAGCTCCAAGTTCCCACTTTGGAGAGCACACTCATCACTCTGCGCACCAACCGAATCTGCAATGCCAATAAGGACATCCACAGGCAACTGGGCTCGCAGCGACGAAGAAAGAGCCGACAGATTTGCAGAGCATCTTCAAAATGTATTTCAGCCCAATACATCATCAAACGGGATCTCACTGCCAGCAACATCACATATCGACACATCTACGTATGAACCAATTGTATTTAGACCACATGAGTTACTCAAAATCATAAGCGAACAACTCAACCCAAAAAAATCTCCAGGATGCGACCTAATATCACCAAAAATGATTATTGAACTTCCTTTCTGTGCTGTTCAAACTATTTGCCAACTCTTCAATGCAATAACGAGACATGGACACTTCCCAGAGAGATGGAAAAAGTCGATCATTATAATGATACCAAAACCTGGCAAAGACCACACAATTGCCTCATCATATAGACCAATTAGTTTACTAACGTGTCTGTCAAAACTCTTTGAAAAATGCTTCTTGGCACACATTACCCCATATCTCAGAACACACAATAAAATCCCGACTCATCAATTCGGTTTTCGAGAAAAACACGGAACCATTGAGCAAGTCAACCGCATAACATCAGAAATCAGAAATGCATTTGAACAAAGGGAGTACTGCACTGCGATTTTTCTGGACGTATCACAAGCCTTCGACAGAGTATGGTTAGATGGTTTAATGCACAAAATTACAGAAATGCTCCCAACCAACACTCACAAACTTTTGAAGTCATATCTTTACAACAGGAAATTCTCAGTAAGATGTAATTCTGCCATGTCCGATGACTACATCACTAGAGCCGGAGTTCCTCAAGGCAGTGTACTTGGACCAACACTTTACCTTATCTACACTGCGGACATCCCAACGAGCAGGCAACTAACCACGTCCACTTTTGCTGATGACACAGCGATCCTAAGCCGCTCGAGATGCCCCAAGCAAGCAACGGCGTAACTTGCTATACACCTGGTGACAGTGGAGAAATGGCTATCCGACTGGCGAATCAAAGTTAACGAACAAAAATGCAAACACGTAACGTTCACACTTAACAGGCAAGACTGCCCTCCACTTATTCTAAACAACACAGTGGTTCCGACAGCAAATGAAGTAACAAATCTTGTCGTGCACCTCGATAGACAACTTACTTGGCGCAGCCACATTGAAGCCAAAAGAACACATCTAAAGCTCAAAGCCAACAGCCTCCACTGGCTTATCAATAGCCGCTCGCCACTTAGCTTGGACTATAAGGTACTTCTATACAACACCGTTTTGAAACCAATCTGGATGTACGGCTCTCAGTTGTGGGGGAATGCCAGTAACAGCAGTGTAGATATAATGCAACGGACTCAATCAAAAATTCTCAGAACCATCACCGGGGCACCGTGGTACGTTCGCAATGAAAACATTCACAGGGACCTTCACATACCACTCGTCAGAGAAGAGATATCACAAATCGTAACAAAGTACTACGACAGGCTATCAGTACATCCAAATCATCTCGCGAGAGCCCTCACGAGAGTTTCCAGCAGTTCGCAACGACCTTCCCATCCAGCGCTAATTATTAGGACCATGTAGTCTCTATTCAGTTCAAATTAAACTGTTAGAAATTGTATTATTTTAAGATTTGCAACCTTATTGTTAGACTCATAAAGAGAAGATCCAATAAAAACAAACCAAGTTTAAAAAAAAAAAAAAAATAAAATAAAAGAAATGAAAAAAATTATCGTCTGGTATTGATTCTATTCATATAAAGGTTCTTTGTTTTTGTTTTTTAAACATCTGAACAGTACCGTGTAAACACTGTGATAGGTATTGCCCGTTAGTTCACAGAGAACCAGTGTTCACGAACTGGCACCACTGTTGAATAATATCGAATCGCCACTAACGAAAACGGCGGCATAACAAAGGCTGTGAAATTATAATTTAATATAATATAAATGTTTGTGGCCGCGGATAAATTTAGTGGCAACGGACAAATAGAATGATGGTAACAAAATAAACAAATATAAAAACAGTGGAAACTGATATTGCAAAAGTGAGTGTGCGGATCTGAGTGCGGATCTTAACAGCTGTGCGAAAGCTGCAAGTGCAATTGTTGGCACAACACAAGTGAATAATAATAATAATAAAAATAATAATCTGTGCAAAATGTGAAACTATTATCAAAATTGACCACTCAAACGGAAATTGGGAAAAATAATAATATTAGTGTACATATGTGGTCAAAAAAAAAGTGCTGGCGCATATGTATGTACGTATGTACATATAATATGTATGTACGCTCCGCTGGATAAGTCTTGCGATAAGAGAGAGAGAATAATATGTGCATGTGTAATATGAGAAATACAATCTACGATCAATGTTGAAAAAATAATAATATATGTATGTTATGGTATATCAAAATAAAACACGGACGATAAATGCGCGCAGTTTGCAGTCTCTCTTTTCTTTTATTTTACTAATGTTGTTTGAGCTCGTCACCTTGCTCAAAACGTTGGTCGCGTATGTATGTGTGTAACACTTTACGTATTTATGTATGTATGCCAATTGCTCAACTGCTGATAGGCTTTGAACGTGGTTTTTTTTTTTTTTGGAAGAAACTATATGTATGTGGATTCGACACCGCTTTATGTACAACTATATATTACATATAGTATGTGAATATGATTATCATACATATGTAATATATTGCTGCACATTACCTAAGTCGCTTGTACCTGTATACATACACAAGTACATATGTGGGTGAAAACAAGTAAGAAAGCTACAGTCGAGAGTGCTCGACCGTATGATACCCGCAACCCATTTCGAGAAAAAACAAAAAATTTAAATGATATTTTAACAACAAATAAACCAAAAATATACTGAAACTTGTGTTTTGTTGTAAGTTGTTGTAAGTTAATTTATATATAAATTGTGAAAAAAAGAAACAATTCTAATTGTAGAGTCGGCAGAAGTGGACCAAGAATATGGCAGATCGAAGATGGCGGACTTTAGGAACGAATTTTTCTTCTATTAATTTTGTATGAATAATTTGAACTTATCTTGCTTGTATTGTAGGTGCTGGAACGGTGGAGATTTCTTCAGGAATCCGGCTCGAAGGACCAAAATGTTGTGGTGGGCAAGATGGTGTAAATTAGAAGTCGTTTTGGTGAGTTTTGATTTTAATCGGGTTTTTTCTTTATTTACTGCGAAACTTGTACAAAGCGATATAACCGTCTATTGTGAGTAATTTTAGTGACTAACTGGATGCGACTTGGATCGTTCTCTTGGACCTCGACTCCATTATAGTGGAGACTTCCAGGAGATGTTAAGAGCACCGGCACTTTTGAGTGCTTTTTCTTTGAGTGAGCGCATTGAGTGGTTTTCACTCGATGGAGTGGAAAGAGAAACCGAGTACCACTCACAATGCGCTCACATAAACACCGTATTTTAAAAGAAATTGAATTCAAAATTAAAAGGATTTTTGGGTTTGTTTTTTATTATTAATACGTGCAATGCTCAAATATTTGTTCAATCGGAGACTTTAAACTATAAATAGCTGGTTAATTGCCTTTGTAGTTATACCCTGTAAAGCCATTTTCTTTTATGTCCTTCACAACGCAAAAACTTGTGGTTGCAATTGAATGAGTAGTCTTGTAACCAGTAAAATATTTTTTTTTTTATTTTTATTTTGTAATATTTGAAATAGATGTGTATTGTGAGCCAATTTGGAAATGGCAAAAATTGCGGGGCTGGGCTGTTACAGTTTGAGTCAGCCTAGAAACTTGCGCTTGCACATAAGTGTAAGGCATCTTTAAGCGTCTGAAGAGCTTTTCGCCTACCGCCGTCGCCCCCTCCGCCGCTACCGCCGCCGCCTCCGCCACCACGCTGGTTCAGCGACATCTTCAACACGCAGTCTTTTAAAGTTTTTAAAGAATTTTGCATTCTGTTCAATGTTGCATTCACTCAATGCTCTCAATGTTCACTTAGCGTTTGGTCTTTGAACTATCGATAATTTTGACTGACATTTCGAATGTCATTGTCAATGTGTCAGATATTTAGTAGTAGTGTTGCGGTCTACGAATGGTTTACCCTTTTCCAATAAATGCCAAAATGTGATTTCGTTTTGTTTTGGTTAGAAAAGTAATGTATTATAGTTTATCTCTAATCCTCTTGATTGGCATCTCTTTCATCAGCTCCACTGCTATCCTTCTATTCCCGTATTTTAAAAAAATTGAATTCAAAATTTAAAGGATTTTTGGGTTTGTTTTTATTTTAATACGAGCAATTATTAAATATTTATTCAATCGGAGACTTTATGCTGTAAATAGCTGGTGAATTGCCTTTGTTGTTATACCCTGTAAAGCAATTTACTTTTATATCCTTCACAACGTTAAGACTTGTGTTTGAAATTGAATGAGTAGCCTTTTAACCAGGCTAATATTATTTTTTATACCCGCTACCCATAGGGTAGAAGGGTATTATAACTTAGTGCCAACAGAAAATGTATGTAACAGGCAGATGAAGGCATCTCCGACCCCGTAAAGTATATATATTCTTGATCAGCGTCAACAGCCGAGATGATATAGCAATGTCGGTCTGTCCGTCTGTCCGTCGGTCTGTTCGTATGAACACCTGGATCTCAGAGACTATAAGACATAGAGACACCATTTGGCTCAAACGTTCCTGCATTCTCTACGCAGATCAAGTTTATTTCAAAAGTTGGATGCCACGCCCCCTTCGCCCGCAATAAGCATTAATCTAGAAAAAGTCAAGTTTTTTACGTAAATTGCATATAACTCCAAAAGTTCTTTGTGTAATATTGTGTAAGTTGGTAACCCGTCTGCGCTCGACACTCTTAATATACCCTGTAATTGTGGTAGAAATCGGATAAGTAGAACAAAAGTTATTCGTTAAATTATTTATCAAAATTGTTGGTCCAATGCATATGGACGTTTTAAGTGTGTGAATGACCTAGAGATATCAAATTTGGTGACAGTATTCATGTAGGTCTTACGCAGATAAAGTTTGTTTTAGATTTTTACCATGCCCCTTTGCGGCCCCAAAAACTGTAAAAGCCGTAATAATAGAACTAGAGCATTGGATTTTGGTATTCATAATAACAATGATAGTCTGAATGACTCCTGTGAATTTGTGATCGAATAAAAAACGAGGAAGTTATTTAAGAATCAATTTTATATGCAAAATTCACTTGCAGCTGCTCTCGATTTGTTTGTTTAGTTGACAGTGTGACCAAGTCGGTATGTCATGGATTTAAGGGCATATATTTGACAGATCAACCGTTTTTTTTATTATTCTTATTACAATTTTTGCCTATTTTGTCGCTTGCATAACATAACTCACATATCGATGCGGAGCTACAAGAGTAATATTGCAAATTGTTTTTTAATTTTAATATACAAATATTTATTGTATGTCATTAGTTAGGAAAAAACAAGTAAGACAGCTACAGTCGAGAGTGCTCGACCGTATGATACCCGCAACCCATTTCGAGAGAAAACAAAAAATTTAAATTATATTTTAACAACAAATAAACCAAAAATATACTGAAACTTGTGTTTTGTTGTATATATTTGAAAATAGCGGGTAAAAATTCACAACACCGGCATGGTCACACTGGCAACTAAACAAACAAAGCGCGAGCAGCTGCAACTGAATTTTGCATATAAAATTGATTCTTTAATAACTTCTATGTTTTTCATTCGATCTCAACCAAATTCACAGGAGTCATTGAGAATATAATTATTATTATGCATACCAAAATTCAATTTAATTCGATTTACATAAAAAAAAACTTGACTTTTTCTAGATTAATGCTTATTGCGGGCGAAGGGGGCGTGGCATCCAACTTTTGAAATAAACTTGATCTGCTTAGGGTATGAAGGAACCTTTTTGCCAAATTTGGTGTCTCTATGTCTTATAGTCTCTGAGATCCAGGTGTTCATACGGACAGACAGACGGACAGACGGACATGGCTATATCGTTTCGGCTGTTGACGCTGATCAAGAATATATATACTTTATGGGATCGGAGATGCCTCCTTCTGCCTGTTACATACATTTTCTGTTGGCATTAAGTTATATTCTACCCTTTGGGTAGCGGGTATAAAAACTGGAGTTAATTTATACGCGGCCGGATTGCAGACACAGGCAATAGTAAATATTTCTTTTATATAGCAAACAAAACCAAAAATAAATTGGAAAAAAAGGAAAAATTCTAATTGAGCCGAGTGACCAGAATTGACGGAACGAAGATGGCGGACTTTAGGAACGAATTTTTCTTCTATTAATTTTGTATGAATAATTGAACTTATCTTGCTTGTATTGTAGGTGCTGGAACGGTGGAGATTTCTTCAGGAATCCGGCTCGAAGGACCAAAATGTTGTGGTGGGCAAGATGGTGTAAATTAGAAGTCGTTTTGGTGAGTTTTGATTTTAATCGGGTTTTTTCTTTATTTACTGCGAAACTTGTACAAAGCGATATAACCGTCTATTGTGAGTAATTTTAGTGACTAACTGGATGCGACTTGGATCGTTCTCTTGGACCTCGACTCCATTATAGTGGAGACTTCCAGGAGATGTTAAGAGCACCGGCACTTTTGAGTGCTTTTTCTTTGAGTGAGCGCATTGAGTGGTTTTCACTCGATGGAGTGGAAAGAGAAACCGAGTACCACTCACAATGCGCTCACATAAACACCGTATTTTAAAAGAAATTGAATTCAAAATTAAAAGGATTTTTGGGTTTGTTTTTTATTATTAATGTGCAATGCTCAAATATTTGTTCAATCGGAGACTTTAAACTATAAATAGCTGGTTAATTGCCTTTGTAGTTATACCCTGTAAAGCCATTTTCTTTTATGTTCTTCACAACGCAAAAACTTGTGGTTGCAATTGAATGAGTAGTCTTGAAACCAGTAAAATATTATTTTTTTATTTTTATTTTGTAATATTTGAAATAGATGTGTATTGTGAGCCAATTTGGAAATGGCAAAACTTGCGGGGCTGGGCTGTTACAGTTTGAGTCAGCCCAGAAACTTGCTTGCACATAAGTGTAAGGCATCTTTCAGCGTCTGAAGAGCTTTTCGCCTACCGCCGTCGCCCCCTCCGCCGCTAACGCCGCCGCCTCCTCCACCACGCTGGTCAATGCTCTAGGTCTATTATTACGGCTTTTACAGTTTTTGGTGGCGGAAAGGGGCGTGGCAAAAATCTAAACTTAATCTGCTTAAGACCTACATGAATACTGTCACCAAATTTGATATCTCTAGGTCATTCACACACTTAAAACGTTCATATGCATTGGGCACAAAAATTTGATAAATATTTTATCGAATAACTTTTGTTCTACTTATCCGATTTATACCAAAATTACAGGGTATATTAAGAGTGTCGAGCGCAGACGGGTTACCAACTTACACAATATTACACAAAGAACTTTTGGAGTTATACGCGATTTACAGAAAAAAAACTTGACTTTTTCTAGATTAATGCTTATTGTGGGCGATGGGGGCGTGGCATCCAACTTTTGAAATTAACTTGATCTGCGTATAGTCTCTGAAATCCAGGTGTTCATACAGACAGACAGACGGACAGACGGACATGGCTATATCGTCTCGGCTGTTGACGCTGATCAAGAATATATATACTTTATGGGATGGGTGATGCCTCCTTCTGTCTGTTACATACATTTTCTGTTGGCACTAAGTTATAATACCCTTCTACCCTTTGGGTAGCGGGTATAAATATGTGATGCGATGGATTCGCCGATAATACTTTTGCCTCACGATCTCAAGGTTCTGTGTTCGAATCCAGCTTCTGATTTACATTTTCTTATTACAATTTTTGTCTATTTTGTCGCTCGCATAACATAACTCACATATGCGAGTGTGTATGTATCGATGCGGAGTGATAAGAGTAAGGGAGAGTGCTGTAGTGTATGCACATATATGTTACGTACTTAACATATTACATACATATTGAGCGGCGACACTTGGTCAGACGCATGTCATAACACATTGTCGGAATATCAACAAACGAAAAGGCATTAACCTTGTCACTCAGCGGCAGCGTGAATTGCCCTGCACAATTTCAAGTTCAGCGGTAACATAATACGCACCGTTTAGCACTGACCGTTTTAAAGCCGACTCAGCATGATTTCCATGCTGATCGCTTATATACATATGTGCATGCATAACATTCTCCAATACATAAAGTAACTTAACTTAAGATATACATAAAACGGCTGCTCTGTCGTGCCTGACAGACATAATTAAAGAACAGTTGAATAAAGCCCGGAGTAGCGATAAAAACAGTCGCTCTCCTCTAAATGCACAAAATAAAGGTGTCTCAATACTTGCAACATCTAACATGGCGACCGTGACAGGACACGTATGAAAAAAAGCAACCCAACAACAAAAATCACCGCGGGATACAACGAGCTACACTGGAAAACGACAAAAAAAACCCCATGCAATACGGAATTTAAAGACAAACGCAGTGAGTAGAGTGATATGTGTGCAAAGCGCAGCGGAGCCGTGAAACGGTTGAGAGCGAGAAAAGCCCAACTGTTAAAGCTTCTTAATACAAGCACTGATATATCTTGGGATAAATTAGTCAAAGTACACGCAGAGGTCGAACAAATCAAAGAAGATTTGACCAACCGCAAAACCAAAACCGCGCACACATACACCTACCATGCGATAAATAATATTGCAAGACCAAGTACTTAAAACGCTCCACCCCAAAAGATAAATTTGCCAACACGAAGGAAGACCTGTCCTGCCGACTACGAGGGGCCACTTTACTCAGTACATTGTGAGTACACCTGTGCAGCCAGCACCGGTGCCCCTCCAACAACATAGGCTAAGTACGAGAGGCAAACCGCCGCACAAAATTTTTTTTTTAATGCACTGCGTTGTATAATTCTTTTGAATGCACTACGATACATATTTTTTTTTATACATATTAAATATAATTGTAAAATTGAGCGACATTAAAGTTGCCCGATTAGAGTATGGCCTGAAAACCATACACAATTAGGTAGGAAAATACATGTAATCATAGTTTAACTAATTGCGAGCAAACTCTATGAATAATAGTATAAGTAAATATAATGAAAATTTGTAAATATACAAAAGAAATCTATATGAAACCATAAAAATTTTCATAAATAGTACACCCAAAATGGGATTAGTAGACGTTAAGACAGTGGATTCCACTGCTAACGTAATAAATAAGGTCGAACCTAACAATATCGATCTAGAATTAGTAAAGATACTGTTAAAAATTATTGTTGTAATAATGTGCGCTAATTGTTTTTACAAACTTTATAAACTGCACAACAAGTGCT
>JAWNOW010000662.1:600000-776742 GCA_035045625.1 Drosophila formosana | reverse complement strand
CACCCACTTTCCTTTTCCTTCTTTCTTTTTCATCCCCTTCCCTTTCTTCTTTCTCCTGTCCCCTACTCTCCCTTTCCTTCCCTTTCTACTGTTTTCTCCCTTCTCTATCCTCTCTTTCCTCCCATCTCCTTTCCTTCCTTTCACTTATTACTTCCCCTTCATATCCTATCTTTCCTTTCCTTTTCTTTCCTTTCCTTTTCTCCTCTTTCTTTCTATTCTTTTGTTTCCTGTGCATTCCATTCCTTTCCCTTCCTTTCCTTTCCCTTCCCTTATCTTTCCCTTTTCCATCCTCTCTTGTCCTCTCCTTTCATTTATTTTTCCCCTCCTATCCTCCTTTCCCTTTCTTTCCTTTCCCTTCCTTCTTCTTCACTCTCTACTCCTATCCCCCTTCTTTTGCCATTCCTTTTCCTCTCCTTTCTTCATCACAATTTCTCTCTTTTCTCCTCTTTACTATTCACCCACTTTCCTTTTCCTTCTTTCTTTTTCATCCCCTTCCCTTTCTTCTTTCTCCTGTCCCCTACTCTCCCTTTCCTTCCCTTTCTACTGTTTTCTCCCTTCTCTATCCTCTCTTTCCTCCCATCTCCTTTCCTTCCTTTCACTTATTACTTCCCCTTCATATCCTATCTTTCCTTTCCTCTTTCTTTCCTTTCCTTTTCTCCTCTTTCTTTCTATTCTTTTGTTTCCTGTGCATTCCATTCCTTTCCCTTCCTTTCCTTTCCCTTCCCTTATCTTTCCCTTTTCCATCCTCTCTTGTCCTCTCCTTTCATTTATTTTTCCCCTCCTATCCTCCTTTCCCTTTCTTTCCTTTCCCTTCCTTCTTCTTCACTCTCACTCCTATCCCCCTTCTTTTGCCATTCCTTTTCCTCTCCTTTCTTCATCACAATTTCTCTCTTTTCTCCTCTTTACTATTCACCCACTTTCCTTTTCCTTCTTTCTTTTTCATCCCCTTCCCTTTCTTCTTTCTCCTGTCCCCTACTCTCCCTTTCCTTCCCTTTCTACTGTTTTCTCCCTTCTCTATCCTCTCTTTCCTCCCATCTCCTTTCCTTCCTTTCACTTATTACTTCCCCTTCATATCCTATCTTTCCTTTCCTTTTCTTTCCTTTCCTTTTCTCCTCTTTCTTTCTATTCTTTTGTTTCCTGTGCATTCCATTCCTTTCCCTTCCTTTCCTTTCCCTTCCCTTATCTTTCCCTTTTCCATCCTCTCTTGTCCTCTCCTTTCATTTATTTTTCCCCTCCTATCCTCCTTTCCCTTTCTTTCCTTTCCCTTCCTTCTTCTTCACTCTACTCCTATCCCCCTTCTTTTGCCATTCCTTTTCCTCTCCTTTCTTCATCACAATTTCTCTCTTTTCTCCTCTTTACTATTCACCCACTTTCCTTTTCCTTCTTTCTTTTTCATCCCCTTCCCTTTCTTCTTTCTCCTGTCCCCTACTCTCCCTTTCCTTCCCTTTCTACTGTTTTCTCCCTTCTCTATCCTCTCTTTCCTCCCATCTCCTTTCCTTCCTTTCACTTATTACTTCCCCTTCATATCCTATCTTTCCTTTCCTTTTCTTTCCTTTCCTTTTCTCCTCTTTCTTTCTATTCTTTTGTTTCCTGTGCATTCCATTCCTTTCCCTTCCTTTCCTTTCCCTTCCCTTATCTTTCCCTTTTCCATCCTCTCTTGTCCTCTCCTTTCATTTATTTTTCCCCTCCTATCCTCCTTTCCCTTTCTTTCCTTTCCCTTCCTTCTTCTTCACTCTACTCCTATCCCCCTTCTTTTGCCATTCCTTTTCCTCTCCTTTCTTCATCACAATTTCTCTCTTTTCTCCTCTTTACTATTCACCCACTTTCCTTTTCCTTCTTTCTTTTTCATCCCCTTCCCTTTCTTCTTTCTCCTGTCCCCTACTCTCCCTTTCCTTCCCTTTCTACTGTTTTCTCCCTTCTCTATCCTCTCTTTCCTCCCATCTCCTTTCCTTCCTTTCACTTATTACTTCCCCTTCATATCCTATCTTTCCTTTCCTTTTCTTTCCTTTCCTTTTCTCCTCTTTCTTTCTATTCTTTTGTTTCCTGTGCATTCCATTCCTTTCCCTTCCTTTCCTTTCCCTTCCCTTATCTTTCCCTTTTCCATCCTCTCTTGTCCTCTCCTTTCATTTATTTTTCCCCTCCTATCCTCCTTTCCCTTTCTTTCCTTTCCCTTCCTTCTTCTTCACTCTACTCCTATCCCCCTTCTTTTGCCATTCCTTTTCCTCTCCTTTCTTCATCACAATTTCTCTCTTTTCTCCTCTTTACTATTCACCCACTTTCCTTTTCCTTCTTTCTTTTTCATCCCCTTCCCTTTCTTCTTTCTCCTGTCCCCTACTCTCCCTTTCCTTCCCTTTCTACTGTTTTCTCCCTTCTCTATCCTCTCTTTCCTCCCATCTCCTTTCCTTCCTTTCACTTATTACTTCCCCTTCATATCCTATCTTTCCTTTCCTTTTCTTTCCTTTCCTTTTCTCCTCTTTCTTTCTATTCTTTTGTTTCCTGTGCATTCCATTCCTTTCCCTTCCTTTCCTTTCCCTTCCCTTATCTTTCCCTTTTCCATCCTCTCTTGTCCTCTCCTTTCATTTATTTTTCCCCTCCTATCCTCCTTTCCCTTTCTTTCCTTTCCCTTCCTTCTTCTTCACTCTACTCCTATCCCCCTTCTTTTGCCATTCCTTTTCCTCTCCTTTCTTCATCACAATTTCTCTCTTTTCTCCTCTTTACTATTCACCCACTTTCCTTTTCCTTCTTTCTTTTTCATCCCCTTCCCTTTCTTCTTTCTCCTGTCCCCTACTCTCCCTTTCCTTCCCTTTCTACTGTTTTCTCCCTTCTCTATCCTCTCTTTCCTCCCATCTCCTTTCCTTCCTTTCACTTATTACTTCCCCTTCATATCCTATCTTTCCTTTCCTTTTCTTTCCTTTCCTTTTCTCCTCTTTCTTTCTATTCTTTTGTTTCCTGTGCATTCCATTCCTTTCCCTTCCTTTCCTTTCCCTTCCCTTATCTTTCCCTTTTCCATCCTCTCTTGTCCTCTCCTTTCATTTATTTTTCCCCTCCTATCCTCCTTTCCCTTTCTTTCCTTTCCCTTCCTTCTTCTTCACTCTACTCCTATCCCCCTTCTTTTGCCATTCCTTTTCCTCTCCTTTCTTCATCACAATTTCTCTCTTTTCTCCTCTTTACTATTCACCCACTTTCCTTTTCCTTCTTTCTTTTTCATCCCCTTCCCTTTCTTCTTTCTCCTGTCCCCTACTCTCCCTTTCCTTCCCTTTCTACTGTTTTCTCCCTTCTCTATCCTCTCTTTCCTCCCATCTCCTTTCCTTCCTTTCACTTATTACTTCCCCTTCATATCCTATCTTTCCTTTCCTTTTCTTTCCTTTCCTTTTCTCCTCTTTCTTTCTATTCTTTTGTTTCCTGTGCATTCCATTCCTTTCCCTTCCTTTCCTTTCCCTTCCCTTATCTTTCCCTTTTCCATCCTCTCTTGTCCTCTCCTTTCATTTATTTTTCCCCTCCTATCCTCCTTTCCCTTTCTTTCCTTTCCCTTCCTTCTTCTTCACTCTACTCCTATCCCCCTTCTTTTGCCATTCCTTTTCCTCTCCTTTCTTCATCACAATTTCTCTCTTTTCTCCTCTTTACTATTCACCCACTTTCCTTTTCCTTCTTTCTTTTTCATCCCCTTCCCTTTCTTCTTTCTCCTGTCCCCTACTCTCCCTTTCCTTCCCTTTCTACTGTTTTCTCCCTTCTCTATCCTCTCTTTCCTCCCATCTCCTTTCCTTCCTTTCACTTATTACTTCCCCTTCATATCCTATCTTTCCTTTCCTTTTCTTTCCTTTCCTTTTCTCCTCTTTCTTTCTATTCTTTTGTTTCCTGTGCATTCCATTCCTTTCCCTTCCTTTCCTTTCCCTTCCCTTATCTTTCCCTTTTCCATCCTCTCTTGTCCTCTCCTTTCATTTATTTTTCCCCTCCTATCCTCCTTTCCCTTTCTTTCCTTTCCCTTCCTTCTTCTTCACTCTACTCCTATCCCCCTTCTTTTGCCATTCCTTTTCCTCTCCTTTCTTCATCACAATTTCTCTCTTTTCTCCTCTTTACTATTCACCCACTTTCCTTTTCCTTCTTTCTTTTTCATCCCCTTCCCTTTCTTCTTTCTCCTGTCCCCTACTCTCCCTTTCCTTCCCTTTCTACTGTTTTCTCCCTTCTCTATCCTCTCTTTCCTCCCATCTCCTTTCCTTCCTTTCACTTATTACTTCCCCTTCATATCCTATCTTTCCTTTCCTTTTCTTTCCTTTCCTTTTCTCCTCTTTCTTTCTATTCTTTTGTTTCCTGTGCATTCCATTCCTTTCCCTTCCTTTCCTTTCCCTTCCCTTATCTTTCCCTTTTCCATCCTCTCTTGTCCTCTCCTTTCATTTATTTTTCCCCTCCTATCCTCCTTTCCCTTTCTTTCCTTTCCCTTCCTTCTTCTTCACTCTACTCCTATCCCCCTTCTTTTGCCATTCCTTTTCCTCTCCTTTCTTCATCACAATTTCTCTCTTTTCTCCTCTTTACTATTCACCCACTTTCCTTTTCCTTCTTTCTTTTTCATCCCCTTCCCTTTCTTCTTTCTCCTGTCCCCTACTCTCCCTTTCCTTCCCTTTCTACTGTTTTCTCCCTTCTCTATCCTCTCTTTCCTCCCATCTCCTTTCCTTCCTTTCACTTATTACTTCCCCTTCATATCCTATCTTTCCTTTCCTTTTCTTTCCTTTCCTTTTCTCCTCTTTCTTTCTATTCTTTTGT
Source organism: Drosophila formosana (assembly GCA_035045625.1). Classification (NCBI taxonomy): domain Eukaryota; kingdom Metazoa; phylum Arthropoda; class Insecta; order Diptera; family Drosophilidae; genus Drosophila; species Drosophila formosana. The sequence continues at coordinate 771,984 of JAWNOW010000662.1, read as the reverse complement.
TTCCTGTGCATTCCATTCCTTTCCCTTCCTTTCCTTTCCCTTCCCTTATCTTTCCCTTTTCCATCCTCTCTTGTCCTCTCCTTTCATTTATTTTTCCCCTCCTATCCTCCTTTCCCTTTCTTTCCTTTCCCTTCCTTCTTCTTCACTCTACTCCTATCCCCCTTCTTTTGCCATTCCTTTTCCTCTCCTTTCTTCATCACAATTTCTCTCTTTTCTCCTCTTTACTATTCACCCACTTTCCTTTTCCTTCTTTCTTTTTCATCCCCTTCCCTTTCTTCTTTCTCCTGTCCCCTACTCTCCCTTTCCTTCCCTTTCTACTGTTTTCTCCCTTCTCTATCCTCTCTTTCCTCCCATCTCCTTTCCTTCCTTTCACTTATTACTTCCCCTTCATATCCTATCTTTCCTTTCCTTTTCTTTCCTTTCCTTTTCTCCTCTTTCTTTCTATTCTTTTGTTTCCTGTGCATTCCATTCCTTTCCCTTCCTTTCCTTTCCCTTCCCTTATCTTTCCCTTTTCCATCCTCTCTTGTCCTCTCCTTTCATTTATTTTTCCCCTCCTATCCTCCTTTCCCTTTCTTTCCTTTCCCTTCCTTCTTCTTCACTCTACTCCTATCCCCCTTCTTTTGCCATTCCTTTTCCTCTCCTTTCTTCATCACAATTTCTCTCTTTTCTCCTCTTTACTATTCACCCACTTTCCTTTTCCTTCTTTCTTTTTCATCCCCTTCCCTTTCTTCTTTCTCCTGTCCCCTACTCTCCCTTTCCTTCCCTTTCTACTGTTTTCTCCCTTCTCTATCCTCTCTTTCCTCCCATCTCCTTTCCTTCCTTTCACTTATTACTTCCCCTTCATATCCTATCTTTCCTTTCCTTTTCTTTCCTTTCCTTTTCTCCTCTTTCTTTCTATTCTTTTGTTTCCTGTGCATTCCATTCCTTTCCCTTCCTTTCCTTTCCCTTCCCTTATCTTTCCCTTTTCCATCCTCTCTTGTCCTCTCCTTTCATTTATTTTTCCCCTCCTATCCTCCTTTCCCTTTCTTTCCTTTCCCTTCCTTCTTCTTCACTCTACTCCTATCCCCCTTCTTTTGCCATTCCTTTTCCTCTCCTTTCTTCATCACAATTTCTCTCTTTTCTCCTCTTTACTATTCACCCACTTTCCTTTTCCTTCTTTCTTTTTCATCCCCTTCCCTTTCTTCTTTCTCCTGTCCCCTACTCTCCCTTTCCTTCCCTTTCTACTGTTTTCTCCCTTCTCTATCCTCTCTTTCCTCCCATCTCCTTTCCTTCCTTTCACTTATTACTTCCCCTTCATATCCTATCTTTCCTTTCCTTTTCTTTCCTTTCCTTTTCTCCTCTTTCTTTCTATTCTTTTGTTTCCTGTGCATTCCATTCCTTTCCCTTCCTTTCCTTTCCCTTCCCTTATCTTTCCCTTTTCCATCCTCTCTTGTCCTCTCCTTTCATTTATTTTTCCCCTCCTATCCTCCTTTCCCTTTCTTTCCTTTCCCTTCCTTCTTCTTCACTCTACTCCTATCCCCCTTCTTTTGCCATTCCTTTTCCTCTCCTTTCTTCATCACAATTTCTCTCTTTTCTCCTCTTTACTATTCACCCACTTTCCTTTTCCTTCTTTCTTTTTCATCCCCTTCCCTTTCTTCTTTCTCCTGTCCCCTACTCTCCCTTTCCTTCCCTTTCTACTGTTTTCTCCCTTCTCTATCCTCTCTTTCCTCCCATCTCCTTTCCTTCCTTTCACTTATTACTTCCCCTTCATATCCTATCTTTCCTTTCCTTTTCTTTCCTTTCCTTTTCTCCTCTTTCTTTCTATTCTTTTGTTTCCTGTGCATTCCATTCCTTTCCCTTCCTTTCCTTTCCCTTCCCTTATCTTTCCCTTTTCCATCCTCTCTTGTCCTCTCCTTTCATTTATTTTTCCCCTCCTATCCTCCTTTCCCTTTCTTTCCTTTCCCTTCCTTCTTCTTCACTCTACTCCTATCCCCCTTCTTTTGCCATTCCTTTTCCTCTCCTTTCTTCATCACAATTTCTCTCTTTTCTCCTCTTTACTATTCACCCACTTTCCTTTTCCTTCTTTCTTTTTCATCCCCTTCCCTTTCTTCTTTCTCCTGTCCCCTACTCTCCCTTTCCTTCCCTTTCTACTGTTTTCTCCCTTCTCTATCCTCTCTTTCCTCCCATCTCCTTTCCTTCCTTTCACTTATTACTTCCCCTTCATATCCTATCTTTCCTTTCCTTTTCTTTCCTTTCCTTTTCTCCTCTTTCTTTCTATTCTTTTGTTTCCTGTGCATTCCATTCCTTTCCCTTCCTTTCCTTTCCCTTCCCTTATCTTTCCCTTTTCCATCCTCTCTTGTCCTCTCCTTTCATTTATTTTTCCCCTCCTATCCTCCTTTCCCTTTCTTTCCTTTCCCTTCCTTCTTCTTCACTCTACTCCTATCCCCCTTCTTTTGCCATTCCTTTTCCTCTCCTTTCTTCATCACAATTTCTCTCTTTTCTCCTCTTTACTATTCACCCACTTTCCTTTTCCTTCTTTCTTTTTCATCCCCTTCCCTTTCTTCTTTCTCCTGTCCCCTACTCTCCCTTTCCTTCCCTTTCTACTGTTTTCTCCCTTCTCTATCCTCTCTTTCCTCCCATCTCCTTTCCTTCCTTTCACTTATTACTTCCCCTTCATATCCTATCTTTCCTTTCCTTTTCTTTCCTTTCCTTTTCTCCTCTTTCTTTCTATTCTTTTGTTTCCTGTGCATTCCATTCCTTTCCCTTCCTTTCCTTTCCCTTCCCTTATCTTTCCCTTTTCCATCCTCTCTTGTCCTCTCCTTTCATTTATTTTTCCCCTCCTATCCTCCTTTCCCTTTCTTTCCTTTCCCTTCCTTCTTCTTCACTCTACTCCTATCCCCCTTCTTTTGCCATTCCTTTTCCTCTCCTTTCTTCATCACAATTTCTCTCTTTTCTCCTCTTTACTATTCACCCACTTTCCTTTTCCTTCTTTCTTTTTCATCCCCTTCCCTTTCTTCTTTCTCCTGTCCCCTACTCTCCCTTTCCTTCCCTTTCTACTGTTTTCTCCCTTCTCTATCCTCTCTTTCCTCCCATCTCCTTTCCTTCCTTTCACTTATTACTTCCCCTTCATATCCTATCTTTCCTTTCCTTTTCTTTCCTTTCCTTTTCTCCTCTTTCTTTCTATTCTTTTGTTTCCTGTGCATTCCATTCCTTTCCCTTCCTTTCCTTTCCCTTCCCTTATCTTTCCCTTTTCCATCCTCTCTTGTCCTCTCCTTTCATTTATTTTTCCCCTCCTATCCTCCTTTCCCTTTCTTTCCTTTCCCTTCCTTCTTCTTCACTCTACTCCTATCCCCCTTCTTTTGCCATTCCTTTTCCTCTCCTTTCTTCATCACAATTTCTCTCTTTTCTCCTCTTTACTATTCACCCACTTTCCTTTTCCTTCTTTCTTTTTCATCCCCTTCCCTTTCTTCTTTCTCCTGTCCCCTACTCTCCCTTTCCTTCCCTTTCTACTGTTTTCTCCCTTCTCTATCCTCTCTTTCCTCCCATCTCCTTTCCTTCCTTTCACTTATTACTTCCCCTTCATATCCTATCTTTCCTTTCCTTTTCTTTCCTTTCCTTTTCTCCTCTTTCTTTCTATTCTTTTGTTTCCTGTGCATTCCATTCCTTTCCCTTCCTTTCCTTTCCCTTCCCTTATCTTTCCCTTTTCCATCCTCTCTTGTCCTCTCCTTTCATTTATTTTTCCCCTCCTATCCTCCTTTCCCTTTCTTTCCTTTCCCTTCCTTCTTCTTCACTCTACTCCTATCCCCCTTCTTTTGCCATTCCTTTTCCTCTCCTTTCTTCATCACAATTTCTCTCTTTTCTCCTCTTTACTATTCACCCACTTTCCTTTTCCTTCTTTCTTTTTCATCCCCTTCCCTTTCTTCTTTCTCCTGTCCCCTACTCTCCCTTTCCTTCCCTTTCTACTGTTTTCTCCCTTCTCTATCCTCTCTTTCCTCCCATCTCCTTTCCTTCCTTTCACTTATTACTTCCCCTTCATATCCTATCTTTCCTTTCCTTTTCTTTCCTTTCCTTTTCTCCTCTTTCTTTCTATTCTTTTGTTTCCTGTGCATTCCATTCCTTTCCCTTCCTTTCCTTTCCCTTCCCTTATCTTTCCCTTTTCCATCCTCTCTTGTCCTCTCCTTTCATTTATTTTTCCCCTCCTATCCTCCTTTCCCTTTCTTTCCTTTCCCTTCCTTCTTCTTCACTCTACTCCTATCCCCCTTCTTTTGCCATTCCTTTTCCTCTCCTTTCTTCATCACAATTTCTCTCTTTTCTCCTCTTTACTATTCACCCACTTTCCTTTTCCTTCTTTCTTTTTCATCCCCTTCCCTTTCTTCTTTCTCCTGTCCCCTACTCTCCCTTTCCTTCCCTTTCTACTGTTTTCTCCCTTCTCTATCCTCTCTTTCCTCCCATCTCCTTTCCTTCCTTTCACTTATTACTTCCCCTTCATATCCTATCTTTCCTTTCCTTTTCTTTCCTTTCCTTTTCTCCTCTTTCTTTCTATTCTTTTGTTTCCTGTGCATTCCATTCCTTTCCCTTCCTTTCCTTTCCCTTCCCTTATCTTTCCCTTTTCCATCCTCTCTTGTCCTCTCCTTTCATTTATTTTTCCCCTCCTATCCTCCTTTCCCTTTCTTTCCTTTCCCTTCCTTCTTCTTCACTCTACTCCTATCCCCCTTCTTTTGCCATTCCTTTTCCTCTCCTTTCTTCATCACAATTTCTCTCTTTTCTCCTCTTTACTATTCACCCACTTTCCTTTTCCTTCTTTCTTTTTCATCCCCTTCCCTTTCTTCTTTCTCCTGTCCCCTACTCTCCCTTTCCTTCCCTTTCTACTGTTTTCTCCCTTCTCTATCCTCTCTTTCCTCCCATCTCCTTTCCTTCCTTTCACTTATTACTTCCCCTTCATATCCTATCTTTCCTTTCCTTTTCTTTCCTTTCCTTTTCTCCTCTTTCTTTCTATTCTTTTGTTTCCTGTGCATTCCATTCCTTTCCCTTCCTTTCCTTTCCCTTCCCTTATCTTTCCCTTTTCCATCCTCTCTTGTCCTCTCCTTTCATTTATTTTTCCCCTCCTATCCTCCTTTCCCTTTCTTTCCTTTCCCTTCCTTCTTCTTCACTCTACTCCTATCCCCCTTCTTTTGCCATTCCTTTTCCTCTCCTTTCTTCATCACAATTTCTCTCTTTTCTCCTCTTTACTATTCACCCACTTTCCTTTTCCTTCTTTCTTTTTCATCCCCTTCCCTTTCTTCTTTCTCCTGTCCCCTACTCTCCCTTTCCTTCCCTTTCTACTGTTTTCTCCCTTCTCTATCCTCTCTTTCCTCCCATCTCCTTTCCTTCCTTTCACTTATTACTTCCCCTTCATATCCTATCTTTCCTTTCCTTTTCTTTCCTTTCCTTTTCTCCTCTTTCTTTCTATTCTTTTGTTTCCTGTGCATTCCATTCCTTTCCCTTCCTTTCCTTTCCCTTCCCTTATCTTTCCCTTTTCCATCCTCTCTTGTCCTCTCCTTTCATTTATTTTTCCCCTCCTATCCTCCTTTCCCTTTCTTTCCTTTCCCTTCCTTCTTCTTCACTCTACTCCTATCCCCCTTCTTTTGCCATTCCTTTTCCTCTCCTTTCTTCATCACAATTTCTCTCTTTTCTCCTCTTTACTATTCACCCACTTTCCTTTTCCTTCTTTCTTTTTCATCCCCTTCCCTTTCTTCTTTCTCCTGTCCCCTACTCTCCCTTTCCTTCCCTTTCTACTGTTTTCTCCCTTCTCTATCCTCTCTTTCCTCCCATCTCCTTTCCTTCCTTTCACTTATTACTTCCCCTTCATATCCTATCTTTCCTTTCCTTTTCTTTCCTTTCCTTTTCTCCTCTTTCTTTCTATTCTTTTGTTTCCTGTGCATTCCATTCCTTTCCCTTCCTTTCCTTTCCCTTCCCTTATCTTTCCCTTTTCCATCCTCTCTTGTCCTCTCCTTTCATTTATTTTTCCCCTCCTATCCTCCTTTCCCTTTCTTTCCTTTCCCTTCCTTCTTCTTCACTCTACTCCTATCCCCCTTCTTTTGCCATTCCTTTTCCTCTCCTTTCTTCATCACAATTTCTCTCTTTTCTCCTCTTTACTATTCACCCACTTTCCTTTTCCTTCTTTCTTTTTCATCCCCTTCCCTTTCTTCTTTCTCCTGTCCCCTACTCTCCCTTTCCTTCCCTTTCTACTGTTTTCTCCCTTCTCTATCCTCTCTTTCCTCCCATCTCCTTTCCTTCCTTTCACTTATTACTTCCCCTTCATATCCTATCTTTCCTTTCCTTTTCTTTCCTTTCCTTTTCTCCTCTTTCTTTCTATTCTTTTGTTTCCTGTGCATTCCATTCCTTTCCCTTCCTTTCCTTTCCCTTCCCTTATCTTTCCCTTTTCCATCCTCTCTTGTCCTCTCCTTTCATTTATTTTTCCCCTCCTATCCTCCTTTCCCTTTCTTTCCTTTCCCTTCCTTCTTCTTCACTCTACTCCTATCCCCCTTCTTTTGCCATTCCTTTTCCTCTCCTTTCTTCATCACAATTTCTCTCTTTTCTCCTCTTTACTATTCACCCACTTTCCTTTTCCTTCTTTCTTTTTCATCCCCTTCCCTTTCTTCTTTCTCCTGTCCCCTACTCTCCCTTTCCTTCCCTTTCTACTGTTTTCTCCCTTCTCTATCCTCTCTTTCCTCCCATCTCCTTTCCTTCCTTTCACTTATTACTTCCCCTTCATATCCTATCTTTCCTTTCCTTTTCTTTCCTTTCCTTTTCTCCTCTTTCTTTCTATTCTTTTGTTTCCTGTGCATTCCATTCCTTTCCCTTCCTTTCCTTTCCCTTCCCTTATCTTTCCCTTTTCCATCCTCTCTTGTCCTCTCCTTTCATTTATTTTTCCCCTCCTATCCTCCTTTCCCTTTCTTTCCTTTCCCTTCCTTCTTCTTCACTCTACTCCTATCCCCCTTCTTTTGCCATTCCTTTTCCTCTCCTTTCTTCATCACAATTTCTCTCTTTTCTCCTCTTTACTATTCACCCACTTTCCTTTTCCTTCTTTCTTTTTCATTCCCTTCCCTTTCTTCTTTCTCCTGTCCCCTACTCTCCCTTTCCTTCCCTTTCTACTGTTTTCTCCCTTCTCTATCCTCTCTTTCCTCCCATCTCCTTTCCTTCCTTTCACTTATTACTTCCCCTTCATATCCTATCTTTCCTTTCCTTTTCTTTCCTTTCCTTTTCTCCTCTTTCTTTCTATTCTTTTGTTTCCTGTGCATTCCATTCCTTTCCCTTCCTTTCCTTTCCCTTCCCTTATCTTTCCCTTTTCCATCCTCTCTTGTCCTCTCCTTTCATTTATTTTTCCCCTCCTATCCTCCTTTCCCTTTCTTTCCTTTCCCTTCCTTCTTCTTCACTCTACTCCTATCCCCCTTCTTTTGCCATTCCTTTTCCTCTCCTTTCTTCATCACAATTTCTCTCTTTTCTCCTCTTTACTATTCACCCACTTTCCTTTTCCTTCTTTCTTTTTCATCCCCTTCCCTTTCTTCTTTCTCCTGTCCCCTACTCTCCCTTTCCTTCCCTTTCTACTGTTTTCTCCCTTCTCTATCCTCTCTTTCCTCCCATCTCCTTTCCTTCCTTTCACTTATTACTTCCCCTTCATATCCTATCTTTCCTTTCCTTTTCTTTCCTTTCCTTTTCTCCTCTTTCTTTCTATTCTTTTGTTTCCTGTGCATTCCATTCCTTTCCCTTCCTTTCCTTTCCCTTCCCTTATCTTTCCCTTTTCCATCCTCTCTTGTCCTCTCCTTTCATTTATTTTTCCCCTCCTATCCTCCTTTCCCTTTCTTTCCTTTCCCTTCCTTCTTCTTCACTCTACTCCTATCCCCCTTCTTTTGCCATTCCTTTTCCTCTCCTTTCTTCATCACAATTTCTCTCTTTTCTCCTCTTTACTATTCACCCACTTTCCTTTTCCTTCTTTCTTTTTCATCCCCTTCCCTTTCTTCTTTCTCCTGTCCCCTACTCTCCCTTTCCTTCCCTTTCTACTGTTTTCTCCCTTCTCTATCCTCTCTTTCCTCCCATCTCCTTTCCTTCCTTTCACTTATTACTTCCCCTTCATATCCTATCTTTCCTTTCCTTTTCTTTCCTTTCCTTTTCTCCTCTTTCTTTCTATTCTTTTGTTTCCTGTGCATTCCATTCCTTTCCCTTCCTTTCCTTTCCCTTCCCTTATCTTTCCCTTTTCCATCCTCTCTTGTCCTCTCCTTTCATTTATTTTTCCCCTCCTATCCTCCTTTCCCTTTCTTTCCTTTCCCTTCCTTCTTCTTCACTCTACTCCTATCCCCCTTCTTTTGCCATTCCTTTTCCTCTCCTTTCTTCATCACAATTTCTCTCTTTTCTCCTCTTTACTATTCACCCACTTTCCTTTTCCTTCTTTCTTTTTCATCCCCTTCCCTTTCTTCTTTCTCCTGTCCCCTACTCTCCCTTTCCTTCCCTTTCTACTGTTTTCTCCCTTCTCTATCCTCTCTTTCCTCCCATCTCCTTTCCTTCCTTTCACTTATTACTTCCCCTTCATATCCTATCTTTCCTTTCCTTTTCTTTCCTTTCCTTTTCTCCTCTTTCTTTCTATTCTTTTGTTTCCTGTGCATTCCATTCCTTTCCCTTCCTTTCCTTTCCCTTCCCTTATCTTTCCCTTTTCCATCCTCTCTTGTCCTCTCCTTTCATTTATTTTTCCCCTCCTATCCTCCTTTCCCTTTCTTTCCTTTCCCTTCCTTCTTCTTCACTCTACTCCTATCCCCCTTCTTTTGCCATTCCTTTTCCTCTCCTTTCTTCATCACAATTTCTCTCTTTTCTCCTCTTTACTATTCACCCACTTTCCTTTTCCTTCTTTCTTTTTCATCCCCTTCCCTTTCTTCTTTCTCCTGTCCCCTACTCTCCCTTTCCTTCCCTTTCTACTGTTTTCTCCCTTCTCTATCCTCTCTTTCCTCCCATCTCCTTTCCTTCCTTTCACTTATTACTTCCCCTTCATATCCTATCTTTCCTTTCCTTTTCTTTCCTTTCCTTTTCTCCTCTTTCTTTCTATTCTTTTGTTTCCTGTGCATTCCATTCCTTTCCCTTCCTTTCCTTTCCCTTCCCTTATCTTTCCCTTTTCCATCCTCTCTTGTCCTCTCCTTTCATTTATTTTTCCCCTCCTATCCTCCTTTCCCTTTCTTTCCTTTCCCTTCCTTCTTCTTCACTCTACTCCTATCCCCCTTCTTTTGCCATTCCTTTTCCTCTCCTTTCTTCATCACAATTTCTCTCTTTTCTCCTCTTTACTATTCACCCACTTTCCTTTTCCTTCTTTCTTTTTCATCCCCTTCCCTTTCTTCTTTCTCCTGTCCCCTACTCTCCCTTTCCTTCCCTTTCTACTGTTTTCTCCCTTCTCTATCCTCTCTTTCCTCCCATCTCCTTTCCTTCCTTTCACTTATTACTTCCCCTTCATATCCTATCTTTCCTTTCCTTTTCTTTCCTTTCCTTTTCTCCTCTTTCTTTCTATTCTTTTGTTTCCTGTGCATTCCATTCCTTTCCCTTCCTTTCCTTTCCCTTCCCTTATCTTTCCCTTTTCCATCCTCTCTTGTCCTCTCCTTTCATTTATTTTTCCCCTCCTATCCTCCTTTCCCTTTCTTTCCTTTCCCTTCCTTCTTCTTCACTCTACTCCTATCCCCCTTCTTTTGCCATTCCTTTTCCTCTCCTTTCTTCATCACAATTTCTCTCTTTTCTCCTCTTTACTATTCACCCACTTTCCTTTTCCTTCTTTCTTTTTCATCCCCTTCCCTTTCTTCTTTCTCCTGTCCCCTACTCTCCCTTTCCTTCCCTTTCTACTGTTTTCTCCCTTCTCTATCCTCTCTTTCCTCCCATCTCCTTTCCTTCCTTTCACTTATTACTTCCCCTTCATATCCTATCTTTCCTTTCCTTTTCTTTCCTTTCCTTTTCTCCTCTTTCTTTCTATTCTTTTGTTTCCTGTGCATTCCATTCCTTTCCCTTCCTTTCCTTTCCTTTCCCTTCCCTTATCTTTCCCTTTTCCATCCTCTCTTGTCCTCTCCTTTCATTTATTTTTCCCCTCCTATCCTCCTTTCCCTTTCTTTCCTTTCCCTTCCTCCCCTTTTCTCCTATCTCCTGTCTCATACTCTTCGTTTCCTTCCCTTTCTACTGCTTCCTCCCTTTCCTCCCATCTCTTTTCCTAACTTTCACTAATTACTTCCCCTACATATTATATCCTCCCTCTCCCTTTCTTTCCTTTTCCCCTCTTTCTTTCTGTTCTTTTCTTTTCTATGCATTCTTTTCCTTCCCCTTCCTCTCCTTCCCTTCCCTTCTTCCCCTTTTCCATCCCTTCTCTTCCTTTTTTCCTCTCCACTATACTGATACCCCTATTATTAACATTTCTTTTCTCTTCCCTTTTCTGCTATCCACCCACCCTCCTCTACATCCCCCTTTCCCTTCCTTCTCTCTCCTGTCCCTCTTCTCTCCTGTAACTTTCTCCTCTTCCAAACTTAGACTCCATACTGTAATACCTAATACCCCCTCTCTATTGCCTAAACTCCTCCTTATAATTACAACATCTCCGCTGTACTGAAGAAACCATAGACAAAGATATGTGGGTTCACTTGTGTACGTTTCTTCTTTACTTCTTGAAAACTGACAAACTACAAAACCTATCAAAACTGCCCTACCTGACACTCCCACTTCTACTTACTGCTACACCATGGACAGAGATATGTGGATTCACCTGTGCACGTTTCACAGTCTTTTAGAAGTCCTATATTACTCCAATTACCCCCATAACCTCTTACCCCCGCTTACAAACTTCTCCCAAGCACTAAACTCACTCTTCTCCTACTATAACCAAAGACTTACCTGTCGCAATTACCAAAGAACCGTATCTCACGTGGACCACTAGATGGCGCTTGTGAGTCTCTGCAAAGGACCCTCCCACCCTAAATCCTTTGTTACCGTTTAAACTCATGCCCTGCTATATGCTCGCATTTTTATATAAAAAAAAAAAAACTGCTATGGCTTTAATACCTAACGCCCCCTCTCTCGGACTAAACTGCTCCAGCCAATCATACCACCTCTATTGTACTGAAGAAACCATAGGCAACGATATGTGGGTTCAATTGTTTACGCTTCCTCTGTACTTATAGAAAACTATCAAACTCTAAATGCCTTTAAAGCTGCTCTACCTGATACTCCCACTTCTACTGTACTGCAATACCATGGACAGAGATATGTGGATTCACCTGTGCACGTTACGTAGTCTTTTAAGAAGTCCTACAAAGCCCTGCAATCTGCATCCAATTTTCCTCATAACCTCCGCCTCCAACACACCAAAGCCAAATGAGTTGGCTTACAAAATTTTCACAAGCACTAAAACTCACCCTTCCCATACTACAACAAAAGACTTACCTGTCGCAATTACCAAAGAACCGTATCTCACGTGGACCACTAGATGGCGCTTGTGAGTCTCTGCAAAGGACCCTCCCACCCTAAATCCTTTGTTACCGTTTAAACTCATGCCCTGCTATAGGCTCGCATGTTTATATAAAAAAAAAAAAAATAATAATTTATATAGAAGATATAGAGATGTAGAATATACATATATTTTGATGTTGATATAGATAGAGCTTCTATAAAGGTGTTGCCATTTAGGTTGTAATTTCTCACCTATCAGGATAAACAACTTTTAATGTTTACCTAATGTTAAATTGCCAAGTGTTTACCTCACAATTCTTTAATGTATGCTGTACACTATCTGATGTGGTAAATAAGCCAAAAAAAAGTTGGTTTTAACGTTAACATTATAACTAAGGTCTTCTCTGCAGATATTGCAGAGCCTAACTCCAAAGATACAATGTTAGATAATGGAGCTCTTCTAACGCTAGAGTTTTTTAGCTCGATCACATTATTTTTTATGAATTTTTTTAGATCGCAGGTCCTAACAAAATGCTAATTTTTATAAATATTTCTTATAACTATCAATGGTAAGATTACTAGCACCTATTTTTAGAGAATACAAAACCAATTTTGCGAATGTATATAGAGTGACCGCACACATATACATATATATGGCATAGTATAGCCCAAAGGGTAAAAGCTACGATGCAGCAATTTTAACACAACCTAGATATAGACATCTAGGGGGCCACTAAGAAGATTTTTAGAAATAATTTCTCAAACTATCTTTAATCACAGTTTTAAAATTCAATGCATGCAATGTATTAGTTTTAAGCCGCGCGGTCCGCAGTGACGGTAGTGGCTCAGGGGCGAGAGTTGCAAGCTCTTAGTCGATCCGTCGACCGAGTTTAACTATAACTCTTTTCTATAGCAATTTTACTTTTTAAAATATGTCAAATTAAGTACGTTTGCAGAATGAAATTGTAATGCACAACAAATGTTGCCAACATTAAAATGTATGTGTCATGTTGAATAAGCAATAACAAACTTTTGTTGCATTGAAACAAAAAATATTTGAAAAAGCTTAAGTTTATATTTGGAAACCGATCAGACTACGGAGGTAATGGTCCTGAAGCTAGAGTTTCCGCCTCTAAATTGGGAGCGCTGTGCTCGTGTCGTGCAAGGGAGTGTGAAATTTACAATAAACACATTCAAATATTTTTTTTTTAATTCACAATAAATAAATTAAATTTTTGTTCAGAAATAAATATGTATCAGTTTCAGAAGCCTCCTTTGAAACCTCCTTCATCGCAGGCTGTGGTTTCGGGGATAGAATTTCTGAACACGGATAATGAGGCGGGTTGGAATCCTGACGGGGGTTCATACTTTTTTTTTATTCAGCGACGGCCAAACATTTTTAAATAATTTTATAAATTAGTGAGTGGCTGTATTGGCAGGATAAAGTATTAATTTTTTAATATTGACATTAATTTGTTAATATATACATTACATGTATGTTTTAACAAAATATCATTTTAGAAAATGTAAAAATATTGCTAACACACAGCAAATAGCTCGTGGGGCTTATTTTAATTTGTAATTTCTTTCATTCAAGTCTGTTATCAAGGGGCTGAGCATCCAGACGCAGATGCTGAGATCGTTGATTTGATCATATAATCAACACTTCTTTTCAATTCCGCGACGGCCAACATTTTTTTTAATATTAAGTGGAATTGAAGTATTTTTCATGAAAATACCGAGAGATGGAGACCGCAGTCGAAGGCAACAACAACTATAGAAAGTTTCAATGTCGAGCAAAGCTACAGAGCTCGTTTGTCTTTCTTTATACTCTAAAAGTTTAAAAAGTAATTATTATGGTTGTTTTAATTTTGGTATTGAGCACGTGGAATCACCAAATTTTATCTGCGTACAACAGTAAAACAACAGTGCCAAAAATTTTGTTGCCTGTGATGTCTAAATGCTTATGCAGACAGACCGACAATTTTCGTCTCTGCTTGGCGCTTAGAAATAAATCCCTTAGCGGATGCATCTATTAATCGGACAATTTTCGCCTCGGCTTGGCGCTTAGAAATAAATTATAAACTCCCTTAGCGGATGCATCTATTATTATTATTTCTATAGCATTTTAGACTTTGTTTGGGAGATACTTTATTCGGTGTTTTACGTACAATTTCTGTTTGGCAACTTAAAATATCCATGTAACCTATGGAAAGGGGAAACAAAAATAATTAATCACACAGAATTAAGCATCTGAAATATATTTAACAAATTTATGGGACATAAATTATATTTATACATTTAATTATTTACAAAATTAGGAATGGGTATTAATGATTTATTGTATAATATAGTATTTGAAAGATAGTATACAAATGAATGTCTGTGTCACTCTGATAATCTAAGATTTTTTTGTTTTTGTTTTATGTTTTAAAGATTGAGATACACACACACACGCATATATATATATATATATATATATATATATATATATATATATATATATATATATATATATTACAATATATATACAGTATATATATATATTTATAATTGTAAATATTTTATTTAATGTGTAAGTTGTTTCTTCAAATTTTAAATAATTATCTTCTTTGACTTCCATACAAAGATTGATAAATAATATCATTGTGCATAGACTATATTTAAATGGTTTTATGTATATATTTATGTATAATGTTTTATATGCATTTATTTCAAGTACGAATATAACTATTTGTATATTTAAATTTATGTGAATGTTAAAATATTGGTGATCAAATGGATAGCTTTATTGTTTTGTTTTACGGTTTCCCTAAATATAGCATCTATATGTTGGAGAATTCGCATTCGAATGTTTATGTACCCATTGTAGGTTCTTGTCGAATTTCTGATTTAAGTTTAACGAATTCCTTGGCCACTTCATCATTATTGCGCTGTGATAATATTCTTAATATCGTCCAACCAGTTTCATCCATTTCAATGCGTCTTTGCAAGGGCAACCAACATGCAACTGATCCCTAAATGTTAATAAAAGTACATTTAACAAATCCAAACTAGTGAATTATTTTAGTTTAAAACCTTTTCAGAAATATCTTTTAGAGGTATAACGGCGACTCCCACAAGCCGATCGTCGCGGGCAAAGCAATAGTCCTTGACGCAAATGTGAAGCTCAAAAAAATCCAACTGCTCTTCATTGCCAATAGCGCTAAATAAGTTATACACTTTTAATTGTACATATATAACATAAGAAAAGTTACACATATTACTTACAAACTAAAGGATTCGTTATACTTAGGAGACCAGTTATTTGACTTTGATTTGGTTGCAAATTTTCGTTTTTTATCCTGAAGGTGCGGTCCAATGAGATTTATTTCCACAAATGGTCTAAACATACCGGATGGTATTTGCCACTTCAAATCATTAGCAGCGACAACTAAAGCAAATTAAAGTTCGAATTTAAATGAAGAGCTATTTACCATGAGAGTTTTTAATTATGAACATAACCCAGCAATAATTTTTCACTTGTATAATTTAAGAAATTGTTGACTGAGTTGGTAGTAATCTCTAAATTGTTGCTTATATTATATAATCTCACTTTTTCGTAATTTCGAAAATCATAAATAAATTCGGGAAACCAATAACGAATATGGAACTTGAAAATTGTAATAAGCCTACTGTTAAATATTACAGGTGCAATAAAAAGTCAACAATTTGTGTTTAATTAAAACACGTTTGAATTTATTGGTGTATCTATACATCAATTTATCTGAATTAAAATTCTTGTATATCAAATAAGGATTAATTACCGAGTCAAACAATATCTGCACGTTTGTCTAATCTATGTATGTATGTGTCGGCGCGCACTAAGAGTGTGTGAATGTGGGTATGAGCGTATGGGTGTGCAATCTCGGGAATTTCACCAGAAGACTAATTTCATCATTATGGTAATATTGCATCAGCCTATATATGTGCTATGACTGGTTGTCTGTATATTGTCGCTTTAAGAAGTACCGTTTTAGCAGGGCGACAGCGTAGTGTCGCTATCGCCGAGTGTGGTTCGGTGGTAAGCATGGAAAGAAGAAGAAACAACGCAGGCAGTTGTGTTTAGAATTTGATGCGTGAACAACCAAAACTCGCTGCGCTGGTACGATGTCGAAAAGTAATAAGAACGCTACAACACGCTACATATGTATTTGCGAATTTTCACATAGGTCGTCATTCTGCACGAGCTTAATTTACAACTTTAGTATTTCGTATCAATAACAAAAGGCTTATATGGTGAAGTTTTCAAACGACCCTGAATATAACAAATATGTATGTATATGTATAAGTGTTGAAAATACAAAGGCACAATGATGCACATACAGTCGCGGACAAAACTCTACGTACGACCCCATTTTCTCAAATGTTGACCATCCAAAAGCTTTTACTGAAAAAGTAATGATGCAGTTTTGTTTTAAATATTATTTAATGCCAATATCCAAAAAATTATAAATTTTTAACAAAAACCTTCAAAGATATACATAAAAAACATAAAAAAGGCGTTGACAAAAGTCAACGTACGTTTCTCAAACTTAAGTAATATTATTGGAAAAAATAAAAAAATAAATAAATTTAATATTTGGTTGGACCACCATGAGCATCAATCACTGCTTGCAGACGTCTGGGCATTGAAGCAACCAAATTATCCAGCTCTTCTTCAGTTATTTTATCCCATTTCTCCATCAGCTTCGATTTGAGAATTGGAGCACTTGTTATTTGGTGTTTTCGAATTTTTCGCTCCAATATCTCCCACACATGTTCTATAACATTTAAGTCCGGGCTTTGCGGAGGTGAAAATAATTGCCGTGGAGCATAATAAAGCAGCCAATCCTTTACTATTTGGGCCGTGTGGGATCATTGTCTTGCTGGAAGATCCAGCTCTCACCAAGGCACAACTTCTCCACGGATGGCTTCAAGTTTTGGTCCAAAATGCTTTTCTATTGGAAGCAATCCATATTTCCCTCAATAAAAAATAATTTTCGCACTACTGACGCAGCAACTGCTCCCCAAACCATAACACTGCCACCACCGTGCTTCACTGTTGGTATTAGGTGCTTGGGATCCATGGCTGTGTTGGGTTTTCTCCAGACTTTGGCCTTCCCGTCATATCCAAATATGTTGAATTTGGACTCATCCGTAAATAAAACCTTCTTCCAGAACTCTGCGTCCTTGTTTAAATGTTTTTTGGCGAACTCCAAGCGAAGCACACGGTTTTTCTCACTTATCAGGGGCTTCTTGCGAGGAGTTCGGCACCGAAATCCATCTTTATTAAGTGTTCTTGTTATTGTCCGTGGGTAAACCACGATCTTTGACCTTTCCACCAGCTCTTCGGCCAACGTATTCGCATGGACCTTCGGTTTTCGGTCAACTTCCTTGCGAATGAAGGAAATGTCTCTCGACGTAAGTTTGTTTGGACGGCCACTACGCCGCTTGCTCTCAAAGGTTGTCGATTTCTCAAAGTTTTTGTAGATGGTTTGGACCGTGAACTTGCTTAAATTTAATAATTTAGCAATTTCGCCAAAGGATTTGTTTTCTTTGCGATGTTTTACAACCAATTTTCGCACAGCCACAGGAATCTCTTTTCTGGAGGACATTTTTCGCGATTGGATACGTTTTCAAATAACAAAATAACCAAAGAAATCAACCAAAATACAAAGTAAAGCATACAACTAAAAAAACGGTACTTTACCGTTATATTTCAGCTAAAAAGAATAGAATAAACATCGCTACAAAGCAAACGTACCTTGACTTTTGTCAACACCTTTTTTATGTTTTTTATGTATAACTTTGAATGTTTTTGTTAAAAATTTACAATTTTTTGGATATTGGCATTAAATAATATTTAAAACAAAACTCCATCATTACTTTTTCAGTAAAAGCTTTTGGATGGTCAACATTTGAGAAAATGGGGTCGTACGTAGAGTTTTGTCCGCGACTGTATGTAAATGTACATATATACAATATAGGCTTGCGTGTTGAAGGAGGAAGATCTTGGAAATAGAAAAAGGTCTCTCTTTGATCTCGCTCTCTTTCTGCCTACGAACTTTTGTTTCCAATTATTCTTTATGCACATGTGTGCCCTGCT
The DNA here is from genome assembly GCA_035045625.1 of Drosophila formosana. NCBI lineage: Eukaryota > Metazoa > Arthropoda > Insecta > Diptera > Drosophilidae > Drosophila > Drosophila formosana. The sequence goes on along the minus strand of JAWNOW010000662.1, from coordinate 754,439 downwards.
TACTTGCTTGCAGAGGACGAGAGCATACGGTTGGGTCGAATAAAATGTTCAAAACGAAAATTAAAGTTTTTTTACTGAGTATGTACCTACATATGAACATATAGATTAATTATATATAATACATAGGTTATGGGTATATTCAAATTTGCAATTTGCAAGTAAGAAAGCTACAGTCGAGCGTGCTCGACTGTATGATACCCGCAACCCATTTCGAGAGAAAATAAAAAAGTTGAAAATGACACGGTGGTAAAACATGATAATTACACCCGAAGTTGTGATTCTCCAATTAAAAAGAATGAAGAGTCGGATTTTCCATTGCAGGAAATTACTGAATCAATAGATTCAAAGTATGGTGAAAAGTTTAAGAAATAATCCTCTTGTTTTGAAAATAGCGATACAGATATTAAAACTGGCGTACAATTAAGACACAATGAAAGGATTAAAGATTAAGCACCATGTAGGAATTTGATTGGCCAGACTTAAGTAAATCAGAATGCAAGCGGATATACTAATAAAAATAATAAATAATAATTGCAATGTCTTACAAGAGTTTTAAGATACCTAAAAGAAGTTTTCGATGTGAAGTTATTTTAAAGCAAATTGTATTCGTATGGGGCATGTTGATCCTGATTGGGCTGAAAATGAAACTAATAGAAGAAGTACCACAGGATAAATATTTAAAAGTGCTATGAAACAAGAGTCATTTGCTGCTTTATCTACCGAAGCTGAATATATGGCCTTATTCGAAGGTGCAAGAGAAGCATTGTGGTTATAGTCATTAATAAATGAAAACAAATTAAAATTAAATGCTCCAATAAATATTTTCAATGACAAGGTTGTATTAGTATAGCTACTAATCCTACTTGCCACAAGAGAACAAAGCACATAGATATTAGACATAATGTTACTAGGAAACAAATTCAAAACAAACTAATCTGTGTCAAGTATTTTCACAGATTTCAAATTGGCTAATATTTTTACAGCCGTCCGAGACAAACTGGGGCTGACTGAACATAGAGTAAAAAAAGAGGGAAAAAACCAAAGCAAACTGGATCTTTTGGCTTACATAACCATAATTGAACCATATTCAATCCAAAATAATTAGTTCTCTAACCATTACTATGATGATGTAAGCGAATCTTGTTAAATTGTTTAGATTAATTAACTGGGTTTAACTGGCTTTTCGTAATTCTTTGCATTAAATTCTGGATGATCTTCGCTAAAAAAAAAGGAAACTCCAGAAAAAATAAAAAAAGGAGGAAAAAGATTACAACCATTTGCATGCAAGGTATTTTCTAGTTTGTATTTCTCAGTGTTTAAAAAACTGCAGTCGAAGTAGCAGAAGTCGCAATATTTTTGCTTTTTACTGCTTCGATTGCGAGCGGCTTCTTAAAATTAACAGTTGCTTCTGCTTCTGCTTCTGAAAAAAACAGAAGTCGCAGTCGAAGCAAAAGCAGAAAACTATCACCGACAAAATGCGAAGCAGCAGCAGCAGTCGCCGTTTGAAAAGTTTTGATTTTGCTTTGCTGCTGCTTTCGGTAAGCATCGCAAGTCGAAGAAGCAGCAACTGTTCGACTTCTGCAAGTCGCCAGCAGCAGCAGTCGCCGTTTGAAAAGTTTTGCTTCTGCTTTCGATTCTGTAAGTCACCGCAAGTCCCAGTCGCGACTGCTGTCGAAACTACTGTCGGCGACAGTCTGTCGCGACTGAATTTTTTTTGCGTATGCTCTTTAATTCTTGATTCTTGTGCATCAGTGTCAATTGAAACAAGATCGATACAATAGTTTAATTCTTTAATTATGGCGCAAAGTGACATTTGGAGTTATTTTGAAAATAATGTGGATGAAGGCATAGCTACATGTAAAACATGTAAAAATAAGCTAAAAAATAATAGGATATCAAATTTAAAAACTCATTAAATAAATATTCTGCTGGTCAAATTGAATCCAAGCTTTCTGGACTCAGCGATTGACAACTTATCTCTTTTTGAAGATGACGACGATTTTGAAAGCCTATTTTGAATAATATTATTTAATAACATTTTTGTATGTTTTAATTTCCGTATAAAAAAATGAATTAAAAAAAAAACAGTCTATTTTGAATAATATTATTTAATTATTATATTTTATGTTTTAATTTCCGTATAAAAAATGAATTAAAAAAAAAAACAAATTGTCAAACTGCTTAATTTATTAAAATACAAGGGGAGCAGCAAACAGCATTGGCAGAAAAAAGCAACAAAAAGCAAAAGCAGCAAAGTCAATCTCGACAGCAGTCCCGACTGCGACTTGCAGAATTGCAATGCTTACCGAAAGCAGCAGCAAAGCAAAGTCAAAACTTTTCAAACGCCGACTGCTGCTGCTGGCGACTTGCAGAAGTCGAACAGTTGCTGCTTCTTCGACTTGCGATGCTTACCGAAAGCAGCAGCAAAGCAAAATCAAAACTTTTCAAACGGCGACGGCTGCTGCAGCTTCGCATTTTATCGGTGATCGTTTTCTGCTTTTGCTTCGACCGCGACTTCTGTTTTTTTCAGAAGCAGAAGCAAAATCACAAGAAATGAAACTTGCTGCAGTTTTTTAAACACTGGTATTTTTGTAATCGACCACTCTTTGACTATTTGAATTTAAAATATTCTCTTTCTTAGGGGCTGATTTATTGGTTTATGGTGATAAAATGTATTCTATATTATCGTTGAGAGAAATAGCATTATTCAAATTCTTTTTTTACCTTTGACGTTAACTTTATGTTCGCCAGTGCCAGGATGAGAAAATAAGTCAATTTGCACAGAAATTTCTCCAACACTTTCATCTGCATTTTCGGGATCAACTATATTTTTGATAATATAATTACAGCATAGCTTATTTATTGGGGTATTTTTTTAAAGCTATTACTTACCTTCATGAACCTGACTTGATATGAAAGTTTTGATTAACGTGTCAGTCATTTGAGTATACAAACTAAGTGCATAGCGTAAACTCTGCAGCTCTGATGATTTTTCGAGAAACGTCTTCTTCAGTCCATTGCCGCCAGCATGGAAATACTGTTTGATGGTATCTAAGGCAACATCAAGAACGGCACACTGTTTTGGCGATAAATTCTTTTCGACTTCCTTTGATATATCCATAACACCACTGAGGGCACTTTTAACATCTGGTTTTCCAGCCATATGCGATTTGAACAGACGGCCCATATCTTCAATTTTCGCATTTGATGCTAAATTTTTTGCATTATCGGTCAAGTGCTTGAACATCATCTATTTGTGTTGACAATTAAAAAATATTGAAACGTAATCACTTCTTAAAATTCAAAATATAAATTTTTACTTTTTATACCCGCTACTCATAGGGTAGAAGGGTATTATAACTTAGTGCCAACAGAAAATGTATGTAACAGGCATAAGGAGGCATCTTCGACCCCATAAAGTATATATATTCTTGATCAGCGTCAACAGCCTGTAAGATTTATCGTAATTCTCTTATCGTATTTCAATGAGCACACGAAATTAAACTATATATTTCTGTCTGAGCTCTTTTCCTGCTTAAAACAAGTAAGAAAGCTACAGTCGAGAGTGCTCGACCGTATGACACCCGCAACCCATTTCGAGAGAAAACAAAAAGCTTAAATGATATTTTGATTGCGACCTTCAATTTGTTACCCCAAAAATGAACGCGGAAACCTACAAATCTATCATTCAGACTGCATTTCCGCATTATTCCGACATTTTTCACACTATGGAATGGACTTACCAGCACGCTAACGCTTCCATTCATACAGCCAGGGTGGTAAAAGAGTGGATTAAGGCTCAGAAGGTGGACTTACTCGAACGGCCTCCATATTCACCTGACTTAAAAATAATGGAAAACGTATAGGGGTTGCTATCGCGCAAAGTATACAAAGGAGGCAGGCAATTTGATTGCAAAAAAACTTTAGTTGCGGCAATTAAAGCAGCCAGGACAACAATTTCGCTGCAAATACTTTAAAATTTGCACACCTCGCTCTCCGATCGTCTATTTGAAGATATTTCTAACAACGGAGGATTCACGCATTATTAAACTTATTTAAAATTACTTTAAAAATGTCCTAAATATAAGCTAAGAGCCAAAAATATGAAAATAATCCTAAGTTTGTTACATAATTTGTATTTTTATAGTTTGAACCTATTCAGTTGAACGAAAAAAAAAAACTAATTTTGATACACTGTCAGAAGATATAATAAATATAAAATAAATAATATGTTTTTGAAAATCATACTACAGCATTTCATTCTAAAATTATTTAAGAATTAAATAAAAAAAAAATTATGGAAATCGGAATACTGGTTTAGGAATTATGGACAAATTCCTACCTCTGAGATCATTAACCTATTCAGTTGAGCGGCAGTGTATTTTTTTAATACATCTACCGCCCAACCTCCCGGACTGGATAGGTTCGACCATGAACAAAATCCACATAGAATAATATTGGAGTAATTGTGAGGAAATAAAATTTCAACTGGTAGTTTAAACCCAATTTTAACCTTTTACTGAAAGCTATTTTTAGGCTCATTATTAATTAAGTAGCTTTATATTCAAGTTTTTATGTAAAAGCCGTGGAAGCTTTAGAAAATACATTATTTAATCGTTTATAGCTCGATAGTAAGCGGAGTGTAACTACGATTAGTCTAGAAGGAACGGCAAAGTGTAATCGAAATAATAATTCTAAAAAATCAATATTTCCAATAATAAGAAGGTAATATAAAATATATTTAATGTGATACATTTGATTATATGACTATAAAGAATAATGAAGAAGAATTCATAATTCATTCTTCTCCATAATGAAGAATGAATAATATTAAAAAAACTAATATTAAATAATAACTTTGGAACCCAATACTGTTTTATGAAATTGTTAGCATGATAAGTCTTTATGAATTAAGATATGAAAATTGGCTTATGTTATGAAACTATGTAATGTTCAGTCTGCGATAAACAAAAAGAGTAATTCTAATGGCGTTATTTTCTACACGAGGTCGTGTTAGGGTCAGGATGGGCGTGTCGGTTTGTAGTCGCTTGTAAAAACTTTGCTTCGTTCTAATGGCAAACAATCAGAATTCGACATATATATATATGAAGATAGATAGAAAGATAGATATACCATGAAGTAATTTTATGATTTTTAGAGGATGCTTGATAAGCATTATAGCAGCGCAACCAACTGAGTAAAGGTCCGGCTCATCCGATGATGAGCAGACGATTGTAGAAGTGACGGCAGAGTCAGCATGAATAGCAATAGCAGCATGACACACATTAACACTGCACAAAGCTAAAGCAGCTTCCGATGTTATAATCAGGTTGATGACCAGGCTAGAACGGGGCTGGTGCTAGTACAGGATCTTTACAGGAAGGATCTTCGGTCTAGGAGGCAAGTACCATAAAGTCATTTCGGATATTAGAGAACAGGCTCCACGAGCCTGTATCTTAGTAAAGAACATTAAAATTCTATGTCTATCCCAGGGACATAGTGGCAATGCAAGTCACTGCGGCCAGCACGAGCTGCGGGATCTTCGTGGCCTCTTCTTGCTTCCCCGGTGAAAAGTAGGAAATGCCACCGCCAGGACTCCTTGTACTTGGAAAGCACTGTTCTCAGCAGTGTCTGGGGTATCAGAGACACAAATAAGCGAAGTGAGTGCCTTCTTGACAGCCCTCATCGTCGGGTCTAAGTCGACTTTTGTTACAAAGAACAGATCTGAAGTGTTAGATATAACCTTTTGTGATGTAGAAGCCTCTAAGCTGATAAGTAGATTGAGAGTCTCGAAATAACACATCGGATGCTTTAGTCAAAAAGCACTATGAAGCAGAGGAATTAAGCTGGGTATAATCAGCTAAGTAGTACAGCTGCTCCACACCAGAATAGCGGAGGTGAAGGCTGCCCATAGGGTAGAATATTGTCTCCGATGCTGTGGTGCCTTTTTGTAGACGATCTTATTGATACGTGAGCCGTGTTTTCAGTGTTATGCCGACAACATATCCATAGTATGTACGGGCGCACGCTATGTGAGAGAATAACCTATAGTCTGCAACAGAGTTTAGCGTGGTGTAATGACGTGGGGAATGAATGTTAACCCAGTTAAGACCACAGTCGTCGCATTCACAAATCGCTATAAAATTAGCTCATTGACATTGTTTATAATAATTACTATTTGCAACGCTAAGTCCTCATAAAAATTAACAAAGTAGAAGATAATAACTGTGTATACACCTTGTGGTGTTCTATTTGCAGTAGACTCCAACTTCTCATCGGAGCCATTACATTATAATAATCCTAATAATATAGAGTTTCTATCTATAAAAGAAAATTTTCATGATGTAAGTTTATTTCTTATTTGCTCATAATCCGTATTTCGGATTTTTATCCGACAAAGATCATAATGTTGTTCTAGGAGACTTTAACCTTCCTGGAACAGCTTGGTATCCTTGTGATAACTTCTGTTTTCTTATTCCGAACCGTCATAACTTTATTGATAGTTTACTTGAATTATCTTTGGGTCAAATTAACAATATAAGATATTTTCTTTGCCAGCAGTTAGATCTGTGCTTTGTCTCTGAACCTACCAGCGTAATTCTATCTATATCGGAACCCCTTACTTCTCCTGATGACCCTAATCATTTAACTCTGGAGTTAAGGATCGAACTTAACAGATCTGTACTCACTAATTCTGATGTACCTGTCGATCGAGTTCGTTGCTTTCGAAAAGCAAACTTTCCCAAATTAATCAAACTTCTTAATGGAATTGATTGGCCTAATTTGTATTCCTGCATAAGTGCCGCCGTCTATTTGTTCTATAAAAAATTAAATCTTTGCCAGTAATCCTTCTTATTTTACGCATAGGTCTAATAAACGTCCTTGGTCTTGTAAGCAACTTTCCAACCTTAAGAACCTGAAGTCTAGACTTTACAAAAAGTTTAAGATTTCAGGCTCTACATTAAGTTTTTCGCAATATATAATTGATGGGTCTAATTTTATCGAGCTTAACGCTGTGTGATATAAAAATGACTTAGCTCTTCCTCTTATCCTCCTTGTCTATCTTACGAAAATTCGAAAGCAAATTCTGGTCAGGCGATCGCTGATCTTTTTTCTTTTCTTTTTCAAACTACTTGTTCGTCTTCTTCCTACTCTTACGCGCCCTATCCTTACAGCCTGTCTCGGTCGAATTGTATCTTCAGTCCCTTAATCAGTGAAGAGTCTCTGATTCGATATCTTCAAATGGTTAAGCCGGTGTTTTCGCCCGGTCCGGATGGAGTTCCTGGCTGTGTACTTCGGTACGGAGCCGAGGCTTTATGCAGACCGTTGCTGAAACTATTTGATTTATCGCTTGAGTCATCGACTTTTCCCTCTTTTTTAAGGAGTCTTTCATTATTCCTCTCCATAAGAAGGGAAGTAAGTCTGACGCCAAAAACTATAAAGGGATATGTAAATTTTCTGCTATACCAAAAGTTTTTCAGAAGATATAAACAAGTCAATTACAACATTTATGTAGTTCTATTATTTCCCCCTACCAGCACGGATTTGTTAGATAAGCTTGACTTAATTGGATTTCTCAAAAATTTAATTTGCTGAATTTCAAGCTATCTAAACCAAAGAACGCAAAAAGTTTCTTTTAATAATTTTCTTTCTAATATATTCCGAGTTACCTCTGGAGTACCCAAGGTAGCCATCTCGGTCCCTTACTTTTCACATTGTTCATAAATGATCTAACTACTGTTTTAACACAATCTCGCGTACTTATGTTTGCAGATGATGTTATAATAGAGGTATTGGCCATGCCATATCAAGTTGAAGAGAGATCTTGACTCTTTTCAGTCATGGAGCAAAGTGAACTTGTTAAATTTAAACTGATCTAAATGTGTTGTGATGTCCTTCTATAAAGTAAATCAACATTTGGCCTCTTACTTACTGAACAGTAACGATTTAAAAAGAATTACTGCTTTTGATGAGCTAGGTATTCTCTTAGATCATGAACTTAAATTATCTGACCACATTTCTAGAACGATCAGACATTGGTCTGTACTCGGTTTCATTTAGAGGAAATTAATGACTCTTATATTACTAATACCCTTTATACTTCACTTGTTCGTCCGATTCTGAAATATGGTTCGTGTGTATGGTCTCCACAGTGTTCTGTGCACCTCCCTTCTTTAGCTAACCGTAGAGTAATGCTTGGCATTTTATTTATTTTTAATCTTATTAATGGTGATATTGATTCTTCAGAATTAATATCGCGACTAACCATCTCCATTCCATCTAGACTACCCCGTAGTTACATTCCGCTTGCTCTCCTTCTATGTAGATCTAATTTTGCATTGCATGACCCTTTTAGAGTTTTATGTTATAACTATAATAGATTTTATCATGTATTTTCTAGCGCTAACACTGCTTTTAATCTTAAAACTTTACTAATAATTCAACTAAATTTAGCTTATAGAAATAAATTAAAATTTTTTCATTCCACCCGTTTCTTTCTCATGTCCGATCCTTTATTTCTATTTTATTCTATCCGCGTTTTTTTTTTTTGCATGCCCGAATCTATCCTGCCCAAACGCGAATCGTGTCGTTCGTCCTGCGACAGCGCCTCTCGGTCGGTTGGGTGGAAGGAGGGTATATTGGGATCCGCGCGTAACAAGCATTGGCTTGATATCGCTTGGGCCACTTGAATGTACATACAATGTACGTCAACGTCCAATATATAGGCTAGAAATTTTGCTTTGTACAAATCGGACCCATAGGAAAACGTTAAAATTTGAATAAAGTTGAAAAATTTGAATTTTTATAAAATCCGTGCGATATGAAAAAGAATACATAGGTGCGCTTTAAATCATCATATTCTTATCAATTTAAACTTACAGTTTTATCAGTCATTGGTGGTAATACAATAGTTTTTTCCAAGATTCGCATCACTATTTTCCATAATTCTTTCAGTAAACGTTTAAGTACTGTTTTTTCACAGGATTGGGCATACAATGTTAATGACCCATCTAGAAGATCCATTAGAGGTCGAAGCACATCATCTGCTTCGACGGCTACGGCATTACGCTGCGCGGCCTGATTTCCAGGAGCAAGATTTCCGCTGCCTCCCTTAATTGATAGCAACATGTCACCAAGCTCTCGCACCGATTGTGTTATGCGTGGCTCCAGGCTTTAAATATATATATTAGTGTTCACAGCACGAAATATTTTGAATGAAAATTAAAAATCAAAAGCTGCATAAATTGGAAATAGATCTCACCTTATAGCAAACTGGGAAGCTAATTCATCGAGTGCCAAGTTTAAATTCTGTTGCAGCTCTTTTAGAATGTTAGCGGCATCCTCTTCTAACTTGTCTCCACCCATAGACTCAAACATTTTTTCTAATTGAACTCTTAACTGTTGAATGTTGTTCATTAAAATGCAGGCCTAATAAAAAATTAATAAGTTTAAAATGAATTATATTAAAGAATGCATTATAAAAGACCATATTGTAACCAAAATAATTCAATAATTCAATAATGACTATGCACTAGCGATCTGCATAATTAAACTCACAACAAACATTTAAATAAAAGCATTCGAATTGAATTGAGTTGAATGAGTGAGAATGTCGAAATGGAACGACTTTGAAGGAATATGAGTGCGCTTTGTATCTTATTGCATAAAACGTTCAGTGAAATAAATGAGAATAAGTAAAACAAAAAACGGAATGTCAATTTTGACGAAGCCTAAAAAAATTTGAACTATTCGAGCAGTGATTTGTTACGGTGGTAAGCAGAGATTAAAAGAGAAAACAAAGCAGACCAGATTCTATGTACATATTTTGCATATTTACAAATATTATTAATTTGTTTTTGTTTTTACAAAAACAATACCCGGTACCCATAGGGAAGAAAGGTATTATAACTTAATACCAATAGAAAATGTATGTAACACTGATCAAGAATATCTATGCTTTATGGGGTCGGAGATGGCTCCTTCTGCCTGTTACATACATTTTCTGTTGGCACTAAGTTATAATACCCTTCTACCCTATGGGTAGCGGGTATACAAATTTGTAGTTATTTTTTCATTTGAATGCCAAAACAACATTGATAAGTGCTTAATTGGCAACGCTACTTATAGTGAGTATATCTTGCAGAGCCATGTTTTAATCATTTTATCGAAAACAAAAAAAAACAAGTAAGAAAGCTACAGGCGAGAGTTCTCGACCGCATGAGACCCGCAACCCATTTCGAGAGAAAACAAAAAGCTTCAATGATATTTTAACAAAAAATATACCACCGAATATACTAAAATTTGTTTTTTGCATATAGATATTTTTTTTTAAATCCATTAAATACCGACATGGTCACTTTGTCAACTAAACAAACAAAGCGCGAGCAGCTGCAACTGAATTTTGCATATAAAATTGATTCTTTAATAACTTCCATGTTTTTCATTTGATCTCAACCACATTCACAGGAGTCATTCAGACTATCATTGTTATTATGCATACCAAAATTCAATGCTCTAGGTCTATTATTACGGCTTTTACAGTTTTTGGGGGCGGAAAGGGGCGTGGCAAAAATATAAAACAAACTTGATCTGCGTAAGACCTACACGAATACTGTCACCAAATTTGATATCTCTAGGTCATTCACACACTTAATACGTCCATATGCACTGGGCACAAAAATTTTAATAAATAATTTAACGAATAACTTTTGTTCTACTTATCCGATTTGTACCAAAATTACAGGGTATATTAAGAGTGTCAAGCGCAGATGGGTTACCAAATTACACATCATTACACAAAGAACTTTTGGAGTTATACGCGATTTACATAAAAAAAACTTGACTTTTACTAGATTAATGCTTATTGTGGGCGAAGGGGGCGTGGCATCCAACTTTTGAAATAAACTTGATCTGCGTAGGGTATGAAGGAACCTTTTTGCCAAATTTGGTGTCTGTATGTCTTATAGTCTCTGAGAGCCAGGTGTTCATACGGACAGACAGACGGACAGACTGACAGACGGACAGTCGGACAGACTGACAGACGGACATGGCTATATCATCTCGTCTGTTGACGCTGATCAAGAATATATATACTTTATGGGGTCGGAGATGCCTCCTTCTGCCTGTTACATACATTTTCTGTTGGCACTAAGTCATAATACCCTTCTACCCTATGGGTAGCGGGTATAAAAATGGAAGTTTCGTTTTGTTTATGACTAAGAGCAAGGACAAACTAGACTATAGAAAGTGTCTTAAACAAATATTGTGCTACTAAATTAATTTATTTCTTAATAATAAAATAATACGTATATAGACGCACTTATATGAATGATAGGACATGGAAAATTATATAAAATAAAAAGAAATGAATGCTGACGTATGTATATTAAGTCACTCAGTAAAGATAAATGGTTTTATATATACTTACAATTCGTTCGTCGCTCATATGCTCAGGAAACTCAATTTTCACAATATCAGCATAGGCAATTAGCACTTTTACGATGGTTTTGGCAAAACGCCTCATGTAACGTTTCCAAATTTCGGGATCTGGACACTCCAGCTTGCTAACAACATCAAAACACTGCGTCAGTTGAGTGAAAACGTCTACAACCGAATTTGAAAACAACGCATGTTCGCTGCTCTTTTGGAACTTTATTTATAATAGTAAAAAGAAGAAAAATGCATATAACAAGTTAAGTTTATGATGAATATATTTTTTATTTTATAGGTTAATCTTACCCCGTCTTTTTTGTCACGATTGAAGGCACCATGAAGGTACTCTAACGACACATCATCATTTTCATTAAGCCATTGCATAACGAATGGTTCAAACCATGCTGGATACTCAGGCACAGCTCCTTTATAGGGTGGCACCTCCTTAACATAGTTACTATATAGCCATTTAACCCGAAAATGTAAATTCATATAAGCTGAAGACTTGCACAGACGATGCTGCTCGTGCTCTTCAAGGGCATACTTCATGTCAACTGCGAAAAGACCCCACATGGTAGCAGCTGATAACTGAAAGCGATTTTACAAAATTCAGCTTTATTAAAAACGAATTTACATATTTATTTATAGCATAGCCCATAGATGTGTGTTATAACTTAGTTAAAAAAAAATATATTTAATGGAATCTCCGACGCAATAAAGTATATACATATATTCTAGATCAGTATCAATGGTCGATATGATATAACCATGTCCGTTTGTCATATCACTCTTTGGAAGCTAAAAATCTCTTACTTGGTTGCAAAACATACACAGATAAATTTTGTAAATTAGTTTTACCACGCTTGAGTTGATTATAACTAATCTGAAATAAATCATTAATGAAAATTTGGATGTCAGATACAATTTGGACGACACTAAAAAATTACTATAAAGTCAAAAAATAAGATGTGGCAACACAAGCTACATTACATACTCCTATATTGTTTTTTTATTTTCGCTTAATTTACTTTGTATATCTTAGGGATACCCTCGCGCTACCTATGTTTATTATATGAATGTAAGTTTATTGTACTGCAGTGTAAGTTTAATTCATTTTTTTTGAACTGCAGCAGCTGGCACTCTTAATTTTAATACGCAAATAAGGAATTAATAATTTATTACCTGACCAATGTTTAATTCTTGAGGAAATTGATTAAGTACAGTTCCATAACTGTTTTTGTCTTCATCTATAACTGAGACAATGAGAGCAATAAGTTTATGCCAAAAGTCTACGCTGTCTAGTTTCGGTCCGTGGTCGTCGGTATCACGCTTTGCTTCATTTGGATCCACCTTTTACAATAAAATATGTAAAGGAATAAATATTATTCATTTGATTTAAAAAAATTTATATTTAGGAATTTAGAATAACAAACCTGAAACTCCCTGTTGTAAAGCTCGTAACAGTTTTCGAAAAGAAATTGATAAGTGGATCGGAGGCAAGCTTTTACGCAATCCTTGACTACAGTACTTGCCCTTGGTGGACTGGACAGTTCTTGAACCTAAGAGATGTTATAGAAAATGTGGATATTTTTGAAATAGTCTTATTTAATCATATTTCATAATAAATAGGCTGTGGATATAAGTATATATAGGTAATAACAGCAAGTAGTAACGGCTTAAATTATGGTGACTGCAAGAGGAAAATATTTATATTTAATAAACAAAACTGTACGACTTCCACTTTAAAAATCTGTTAATAATTACTTATTGCTCTTATATTTTAAGTAATAGGTCACAAAGCTAGTTTTTGCGCAGTTTCGTCATTAGAAAATGCTTTGAATGTTTTCACTGTTTATTTCTTTTTTTGTGTTTTCGACATATAGTAGACAAGGTTTCCAGAGACGATATTTTTGTACGACACATACTCTAGACAGGGGAGGTGGATCTCGTTCTCGAGAATGTGTCTGACGCCACCCTGCAATCCCGACTACATAATAATCATCTACTACCTAATAAAAGCACTGACGATCTTATGGTTGTGGCGCTTGAGAGCAAGGAAGGCTGTGAGCTGCTAGTCTCCTACTACATGGTTCGCCCCATGAACAGGAAGTATCTTATCATGCAAAAAAAAACAACCAGTGGGCGATTGACTCAACTACTTCTGGTCGCCGAACTAGATGGGATCATTCCATTTTGCTACAACTTAGCAAAATGGAGATCATCCCATGGCTATTGGATAAATACCCAGCGTGTATTATTATAAGGTATATCCCTAAGATATGGAGAATTTTAAAGCTAATTTTTCTGACAAAATCAAGCAAATGCAGCCATTCGACTATAGGCCAATCAGCTTAACGTAATTTCTGTTGGCCCCCAACCAGCGTACATACACTAAGGGAAATACCCGTGGGTTTATAGTCTCGTGAGACACAGAAAGAGTCTTCTGAGAAAATTTGTCAGGAGAGCCAAGTTAACAGCTTATTCTAATGACAAAGCGTAATCATAACTTTCAGCTCCGTTATGGAAATAACGCTCAGGTAGATCATGCAGTGGGCCTTAGAAGCCGAACTTTGTATCAATGCGGATAAGACGGACTTCATCCTTTTTACTAGGAGGTACAAGGAAACGCGTTAGGTCCCCCGAAAATTGATAACAAACCACTAGTTCCGAGTTCACATGTCGAATACCTTTGTGTGATTCTGGACCGCAAACTAACATGGAAACTCAACTAAAAAGAAAGAAAACAGCCACCAACGCTTTTTACATGTGAAAAAAAAGGAGAAGAAAATGCTAATTAGTACCTTGGGGCATTCACCCTCTCTCATGCGCTGGATTTACGTTTTAGTGTTTCGTCATATTCTCACCTACGGCATCGTTTTCTTGACAAATTATTTAACAAATATTTATATTTATATTATATTTAAAATTAAGAAGTATCCAGAGACATTACTAATAATAGCTTCTCCAATTATGCGCAATTTAGATTAAACTAAATTTATTTATTTTCGATTTTCGTATATTGTGTATGATCAAGAATATACTTGATGGGGTCGGATGTGCCTCCTTCTGTCTGTTACATACATTTTCTGTTGGCACTAAGTTATAATACCCTTCTACCCTATGGGTAACGGGTATAAATATTGCAATTATTCAAGAAACAAATTTGTTGGGAAAAAACCAGTTGCAGCTGCAACTGACAGTATTGCTGACAGTATTACGGTTTATTTTTAACGTAACAATAATAATAATATTATAATATTCCACACCAAATAAACTTATCGATATATGTTTTAAATACTCGTACAAGAGTTTTCATTCTCACAGAACGGTAGCGACTGTAGTTTTCAAACTTGTGACGGCCAAAAATCTGGCCACACATTATAAGTCGATAACAATAAACCAAAAAATACTGAAACAGCGTAAATATACGGTCTTTAATCGCTCACGCGAGTTAACAGCTCACTTGAGGCAGCAGGAGCTTAACGCTAGCAGACCCAAGTGAGCTTAACAGGGCTATGTTAAGTAGAAAAACTGACCTACTTAACGAGATGCCGGGAGACAGGCTCTCACTCTCTGGTCAGCGATCAACGTACACACAACACACACACAGAAAACACAAGGAACCAACTCAAGTACATATGACAGCAAAACGTCGTGCAGGTATGTCAACAAGTACAATTAGTACTTTTATCACCCCCCGTCGCAACTAAAACAGTGTCAAATAAAACAAAATTAGATCAGCGCAACTTCGAGCGCTCTTCTTTGCTTACGCGAGTGATTTCACAATTCGAACTCTGCTTTCCCGCCCCTCTCCCCTACAACGGTGTCGGCGCAGCAATCCAGCAGTGTGATTACATACTTGCGTAGATCGCTGCACGTGCCGGACGTGTGTCGCGTGACTACACACGTACATAACTAACGCTTTTTGCGAGTTGCTCGTTGTCCTCCCTCGTCTGCAGAGTGCCGTTACAGTTCTTAGCAGTGTGACAACACGCTTGCGCAGAGTCTGTACGCAACTTGTTAAACTTGTGTCAGTGTGACTACACACACACACAAGCAGACGTAAAGAGCCGCGAGCCACTCCCTCCCCCCGCGCCCACGAAGTGCCGGCACGGACTCTAACAGTGCGATTACGCAGCTGCATAGTTTCCGTGCGCATGCAAGATTTGTGTATGTGTGTCCACAGACATGTACAAACACCAGCAGAGAGCCGCAACCGCCCCCTCCCCTCGTGTCTACGAAGCGCCAACACTGAGTCTAGCAGTGCGACTACGCAGTTGTGCCGGCCCAGTGTACGCTTTGTAATTTGAGTGTATGTGACCACACATACACACAAACGAAGACAGCGAGCCGCGACCACTCCTTCCCCTCTTGCTTGCGACACCCCGTTGCAACCTCGAGCAGTGCGACTACGCACTTGCGCCCCCCCGGCTAGGATTAAACGTAGACAACGCTAAATCTGCCGATCTTGCTACCGTGCTGTTACGACGACAACGTCATATCACATAGTACGAGAAGAGCCTTCCAACCCCCGTAGAGACGATCGCGTCTGCCCCGCGAATCCCTCCCATCTGGCGGTCCATCTGACCAAATACAAATAATCTTGTTTTCGAACCCTGGACAGGCGCTGGCTATCCCGGCATTGTGACGGTTCGTTACAAGTGGCGCCCGAGCAGGGACCCAGTCAGATTAGAGGTGGAACGCAAGTTCGAGTGGATTAAAGCACCACTAACGGGACAGACGAACGCAATGACAAGCCATTTGGACAGCGACAGCGAAGGGTGTTTACAGGGGATGACCAACCCTGGCGTTGGCATCAAGTGGATCTATTCCCGCCGACGAGATGAACTCGAGGCTTTCGCTGAAGAGTTCAAATTCTCGGCGGAAGGGAAGGTCGAAGACCTGAGGCGATCATTCGCGTTGCTCGTGTCTAAGGCCCGGTTAGACAAAAACGCGTGGTCTCGTTTGGCTGAATTAGAGGTACAGTTCACGCGACCACGTACTCCCGAGGTCCAAGCCTCAACGACACCAGCGGACTCGGTACAGCCACATGGTCGGAATTCCGCAGGGAATTCCTATCATACTTTCTCCCGCCGCGATACTTCGAACGCCTCGAGGACAGTATTCGGGACCGAAAGCAACTCGACCACGAGTCGTTTAAGGAGTATGTGACCGAAATCCGTTTCCTCATGCATCATGCTGACTACAGCGTGGCGCAAGAGATGGACCGGATTTACGACAACTCCCGGCCCGAATACAAGTACTACGCTCGACGGCATGAGGTGACTAACTTGAACGAATTGATTCGGCTAGCCACCGAGTTCGAGAGTATACAGGGTAGTTCGGTAACAAACCTGGCAACGACTACCGTGGTAGTACCTCCACGGCCAGCTGAACGCCGAACTGTGGCGCCCGCACCAACCACACCCGCATGGCATAATCCCTTCCGAGGCGACCCCGACCCCTTACACACGGAACTGACGCAACCCCGCCCTCGAACTGCACAGTCTGGACAGCCCGCGATCCAAGACGTGCAACGCGTGTGTAGACGGTGTGGTCAATCAGGACATGTACAGGCGGCGTGCCAAAATCCACAAGTCCTGTTCTGTTGGGACTGCGGAAAAAGAGACGTCCGTACAGTTAATTGTTGTTGCAGGAACATGACGGGAAACGACCAGCGTCCTCAGCCCCGGCGGGAGGAGCCAAGGACGCCACTCAACCAGTCCCGCCAGTAGTCCCGCTTTTGTCCGTGACCGGTGGACGGATCATGGCCAGGATCCACGTCGAGCGGATACCGGTAGAGGGAACTCTGGACACCGGAGCCACACGGAGCTTTATCAGCGAAGACTTGGCAAATCAACTCGCTACGTCCCGGAACACCCAACAGAGAGGTGCAAAGATCCGCTTGGCCGACGGCTCTGTCCGTGAGGTCACGAGTACATTGGTAGTACGCATTCGTCTGGCGGACCGACAAGTACAAATGCCCCTTCTGGTTCTTCCCAATGTCCTCGAGCCTGTGATACTCGGGATAGATTTTCTGTGCACGATGGAAACCAACATCAGTTGTGGTACCGCACAACTCAGACTCCGGAGTGCACAAGCCCCACAGCTCATCTCGGTACCCCACCAGGCTTCCCGGTTGGAACCAATCTCAGGGAATCATGCTCCACCCACGCCAGCACCAAGGACGATCGTCCCTCGGGATACTCCCATTGTCCCAATCCCTGCACCGAGACTTCGTAAACCTCTCGCTCGAGCCTTGGAGCCTACGACGAACTCAGGTTCTAAGATGGGAGGCCCCAGTACCTACGATGTCACCCTCACTCCAGATCTACAGACTTCACCCCCAGACCAGGAAGACGAGCTGGATCCTACCCCATCTAGCACAGACGCATGGCCACCGGAGATCGCCCCAACCATTCAGGCATTTCTGGAAGAAGAAATTCCAAAGTTCTCCCAGATGACCGGAGTAACCACGATCGTGGTACACCACATAACGCTTCGAGACGAGAGGCCGATCAAACAGCGGTACTTCCCTAAAAATCCGGCCATGCGACGCATCGTCGACGAGCAGGTCGATCAACTGCTGCAGGAAGGCCTTATTGAGGCATCGCATAGTCCTCATAGCCCCCCTATTGTGTTGGTTCGGAAGAAGAACGGACAATGGCGTATGTGTGTGGACTACCGACAACTCAACGAACGATCAATCCCCGATGCGTATCCTCTTCCCCGGATCACGTATATCCTGGAATGCCTCCGACACGCCAAGTTCATTTCAACGCTGGACCTAAGGAATGGCTATTGGCAGATCCCCATGGCACCAAGTAGTCGGGAAGCGACTGCGTTTACGGTACCAGGACGCGAACTCTACCAGTGGAAGGTGATGCCCTTTGGACTACACTCGGCTCCGGCGAACTTCCAACGAGCTCTGGACGCGGTAATAGGGGTCGACATGGAGCCGCATGCGTTCGCATACTTGGACGATATAGTAGTCGTCGGGAACTCCCTGGAAGACCACGCTAAAAATCTGCGGGAAGTGTTGGACTGACTCCGCCGGGCCAACCTCAGGATTAGCCACGAGAAGTGTGCCTTCTTCCAGCGACGAATCCATTACCTGGGACATGCCATAAGTGAGGAAGGGATTCATGCCGACCCAGGTAAGGTAGCCGCCGTCCGTGACCTACCTCCGCCAACGAATCTCAAGGAATTGAGACAGTGCATTGGAATGGCCTCGTGGTATAGAAGGTTCGTGCCCAACTTTGCCACCGTAGTACAACCAATGTCTCAACTCCTCAAGAAAGGCCGAAAGTAAGTGTGGGCCCTGGAGCAACAGGTCGCGTTCGACCAGTTGCAGGTCCTTCTCACTACAGCACCCGTCCTAGCGTGCCCAGACTTCCACGCCAAGTTTGTGCTACAGACGGATGCAAGCAACGTGGGAATCGGCGCCGTGTTAACCCAGGAAATCGACGGCCAGGAGCGTGAAATCTCCTACGTCAGTCGACGACTGAACAAGGCAGAGGAAAACTATTCGGCTACCGAGAAGGAGTGCCTGGCAGTGATTTGGGCCATCAGGAAACTACGCTGCTACCTGGAAGGATACCGCCACATCGTGCATCGAGTCGACGACTTCGACGATGTGACCTGGAAGTTGTGCGTACCCCGAGAGATGCGGCTGCGAGTACTCCAGGAGTGCCACGACCAGCCGTCTGCGGGGCATCTCGGTGTACGGAAGACCATCTTGCGAGTCGCACAGCGATACTACTGGCCGGGGATGCACCGCGACGTAAAACGACACATTTGACACTGTCTGAGCTGCCAGAAGTACAAGACATCACAGCAAAAGCCGACAGGACACATGCACACAACAGGGTAACACCATTTTACTCGTGTTTTTCGACCTATTCTCGAAGTGGGTGGAATTGGTCCCCTTACGACGCGCAACAGCGGCTGGACTGCAACCGGCGTTCCGGGAGCGTATCCTCGCTCACTTCGGGGTCCCAAAGCTGTTTGTGTGCGACAATGGGACCCAGTTCACCAGCAGGGCTTTCAAGGCGTTCCTGAAAACCGCCGGTGTGGAGATACAACACACTGCCCCAAATGCTCCGCACGAAAACCCTACGGAACGAGCCAACAGGACGGTGAAGACCATGATTGCCCAACTCGTCGACGGCCAACAAAACACCTGGGATACCCTACTTCCAGAGATCACGTTGGCCGTGAACTCCAGCACGTCCGAGTCAACGGGATATAGCCCAGCCTTCCTGGTACAGGGTAGGGAACCCCGACTCCCAGGAGGACTATACGAGGAAATGTCTCCCGAACTTCACCCGAACCCCGAAGATCCTGACGCCAAGGCCAAACGACTCCGCGAAATATTCACGCTCGTCCGAGGAAACGTAGACCAAGCTAGCCATGACCAAAGCCGACACTACAATCTTCGCCGCAGACAGTGTCGGTCCGCTCTTGGAATGAAGGTCTTGTTATGTCAACACCACCTCTCCAATGCCGCTGAAGGATTCGCCGCGAAACTCGCCCAGAAGTTCGACGGGCCTTACATCGTCAAGAAGTTCATATCTCCGAACATTGTGCGGCTGCAACACACCACGACCCTCCAACGGCGAGTCGCCAATATTGCCGATCTGAAGGAGTTCCTAGATCGGGAAGAGGAGGTCGATGGTGAAAGTCAGGAAGAATGTGAACAAGACCAAAACTAACGTAGCCGATAACGCCTCCATCGCGAACGCCCCGAACTAAACACTCCAGTATCATCCTTGACATTAGCTAACCCAGGCGCTTCTCTCTCTCTACTATTCCACAGCTCAAAATAATATGGAACCAATAGATCTGACGGGTACCACTCCACCGCGCGACAACGCCGGCGACAACACCCCCACACCCCCCAGAGAAGAAGTGAGGAGGATGCTCACCACCACTGAGCAGGAGGAATGGTCAGGCCGCGAAGCACGGTCCCCACCTACTTCCACCCCGATGCTCCCCACTACTCCGCCGTCCGGCCTGAGGACGCCGAGTGGGATACCCACGCACGCCGTTCACAGGACCCAGGCAACACACCACCGGAGGCCGAATGGCAATACTCTTTCGTGCCAGAGCCACGGGATGTTAGGCACCCTCCCCCGACTGAGTACGAGTGGCAATACTCGTGCGGGCCAGAGTCTTGCGAGGGAAACCACTACTCGCCGGTGAGCTACAACGAAGAGGACGATGACGACGTACCCATCGGACCAGCCCCAGGGGCGTAGTCGCCCCGACCAAATGCCAGACGGCAAGACCCACGCCAGGGTCATGGCATATAGCATGCCATTCCTACGGACGGAGACGAGTTGGCTCATTGGGAGGCTGCTCCCACGTCCAAAAGCGAGGAAGACGAACCCTTCTTCGTGGAGGGCCATGAGCCAGCCATCCGGCCGTGGGGTATGCGGCTCACGAGAGTCGAGCGCACGACGGTGGACGCCATTGTCCCCCCGGGCGAAACGATCGCCACATATTCTCGCATCCCACCGACGTGGAACTACGTCGGCCCCGCCGTGTGCTATACCGGCGCGTGGACCACCCCACACCAGTGGACCGAACCCGCCAGCCCCGTGGTATGTGCCGTAGCCAGGGTCGAGGAGACACCCAAAGACTTCCCAACGGTCGAGATAGGGCCGTTCTGGGAGTCAGCGTCGGAGGACGAGATGGAGGGCCCACGTTTTCGGCGTCAATACGCAACAAACGAAACCCCACCCCAGCCCCAGACCCAGCCGAGGACAGAGGCGTGCTTCAGGCCGAGGTTTCGGGAGAAACAAGACAACCGACAGGAGAGGGCGCAGGAGACGACCTCGGCAACACCCCGGAGTCATTGTCGGAGCTCTGGGGCATCCTGGCCCCAGAATTTCCAACAGATGTCGGGGAAGACGACCTCGATCTTGTGAAAGTCGTCGCCCACGAGAGCGAACTGGTGGAGGCACCACCGACCTGGGCCTTGGAGACGCCGAGACGCCAACTGCCGCGAGGGCTCATCGCAGAAATTCGACAGACCGAGGGCCGCAACACTCGCGCTCGCTTCACACATGTTTGGTTGGACACGGTCTACCAAATCCATCGCTCCTGAGCAGGCCGAGTCCGGGTCCACATCCGCCCGGGAGGAAAGGGGGGGTGTGACGGTACAATTAGTACTTTTATCACCCCCCGTCGCAACTAAAACAGTGTCAAATAAAACAAAATTAGATCAGCGCAACTTCGAGCGCTCTTCTTTGCTTACGCGAGTGATTTCACAATTCGAACTCTGCTTTCCCCCCCTCTCGCCTACAACGGTTTCGGCGCAGCAATCCAGCAGTGTGATTACATACTTGCGTAGATCGCTGCACGTGCCGGACGTGTGTCGTGTGACTACACACGTACATAACCAACGCGTTTTGCGAGTTGCTCGTTGTCCTCCCTCGTCTGCAGAGTGCCGTTACAGTTCTTAGCAGTGTGGCAACACGCTTGCGCAGAGTCTGTATAATAATTTTGAACTCACGCACACGTGTTTCTGGGACGGGATCTTTTCAGCGGGTGTAACCCTATTTCCTAGTTCCATTAGCGACTACGCTAAATCTGCCGATCTTGCTACCGTGCTGTTACGACGACAACGTCATATCACATAGTACGAGAAGAGCCTTCCAACCCCCGTAAAGACGATCGCGTCTGCCCCGCGAATCCCTCCCATCTGGCGGTCCATCTGACCAAATACAAATAATCTTGTTTTCGAACCCTGGACAGGCGCTGGCTATCCCGGCATTGTGACGGTTCGTTACAAACTCAAAAACTATTTGCAGTCTCAGCCCTCGGCTCGTTGCATTCAGGCGTGCGCAGAATTTTCACAATTTCTTTTGTTGTGTTTCTTTCGTTACACGTCTATTTATAGCCACTGCTTATTTAGGCGGGAGCTTATTGCGGTACTTTACAGTGATAAGCTAGGCTTCAGCAGTGCTTTGTTTTGCTACAGTTTCACCAAACAATCTCGAGTTTTTTTACAATTACTTATTTACTTGTAAATAAGATCAATTGTAATTATGGATGGAGACTCATCGTCGCAGTTGTTTCCTAGCAATAGGAAAACTAGACTGGAAGAGATGAGGAAAAGTGTTGGCGGAAGCCCTGGATCTTTACGCATCCAAATTTGCGCTGATGACAAATTGGTAACCTCGTCTCTGACAATTACAACCAGCAGTGATACCAGCGTTACCTGAACAATATCCATATCCCAAAGCAGTTTGATATCTGCTTCTACATACTCTGTGGCTAATACGACTTATTCTCAACCATGACTCGAAAGAAAAAATGTTCGTTTCAATCCCGTGAGCAGCATGTAACCAAGGAGCTTAAAGTTTCTGCAAGCCCACCCAGAACTGTCACTAAAGCTAAGCCGAAGTTCGCGAAAAGTCCAAGGGAGAGACTTGATCATTCGGCATCCACCTCTAAGGCAGAGGCAATAAGCAATAATCGTTTTGCAGCTCTGGACGAAGAAGTTAGCCATGTTATGCAGATAAACTTACCAGAAATTGGTTCCGACGACGAGCCAGATACACCTGTAGATGCCAATGAGAGAGAACAAACCCAAAAAATGCTCGCACAGCCTCCTGCTATTTGTGTGCCTAATGTTGACAACCTAATAAATTTGGAAATGGCTCTAGACTCGTGCGTTGGTGCCGACAACCACAGTATTCGTTCCTCGAAGTTCGGTGTGTCAAGAATATGCCCTGTCAACTCGAAGACTTTCCGAACGACGATTAAGCATTTAAACACATTTAATTGTCAGAACTGGCACCATCAGCTCAAGGAGGATAAGGTGTACAGGGTAGTCATCAAAGGAATAAATGCCTACGTGTCCACAACCAACATCAAGAATTCTCTTGATCAGCTTGGCTTTGAAGTTCTCAATATTTACTGTCCCATAAAGGCAGACTGGCGCAATATTGAGATTAACGCAGAAGAAGCAGATGAAGCGACGGTCAACTGCAAGACTCAGCATAACCTATTTTTCGACAATCTTAAACAAGGGCCACAAGCGCCAGAGGTAGAGAATCGAGCGCACTTCTCGAAAAAAACGAAATTTTGCAATGTCTCAAATGTTTGGTCACTCCAAAAATTACTGCTTCCAAGAGCCAATCTGGCTCTCTGACTCCAGCAACACTTCGAGAGCAAACAATAACCAGGATATCACTCGGAGTTTCATCCTGGCGTTAGAGAACTCAATAAAGGTGATCAACGTAAGAAGCTGGTCCAAGAAACTTTGGAAGCAAATAAGGCATTTCGAGAATTGGTCACGGTTCTGATTTCTCGTATGCCAAAATGATGCAACCAACTATAAAAATCGGATTTTGTAATGCACGGGGGCTAGCCAAGAATTCTAAAGAACTCCGGCTATTCCTCAGTGCTCATAATATAGTCATGCTGGAAATAAATTTATTGATGGAGGTGGCAACCCGAGTGCCTACTCCAGAGGCAAACTGTTGCAAGATGTAGTAGCGAATAGCCAATTCCAGATTGCTGCAATGGGAGAGCCCACTCTATACACATGCAACCCACAAATTACACCATCAACAATAGTTTTTTTTTGTTACCAATGGCTTCAACAATAATAGGATCGATGTCCGAACGCTCCTGGCTGAAGTGAACGCTACTCCGTTAAGGAAGCCACTACGCGATCGTATACTCGCTCGTGGTGCTGATACAATAATTTTGAAGGGGCACTTGGAGGAGGAGTTGGACCTCAACATGGAAATACAATAGGAGGAGGATATTGACAACGCCATCAATATCTTTATGAACCAGCTAGCACAAGCTGCAGCAAGAGCTGCTCCTAGAAACCGTCAACAGCCGAATGAACAACGTCAGCTCCAGCTTCCTCCTGCTATAATCGAACTCCTCCGAATTAAGCGCGAAGTAAGAAGAGAGTACGCCAGAACCAGTGATGTTCGAATCCAGTAGATTCACAATAGGTTGGCTAATCGTCTTCACAAAATGCTGGCCCCAAATACTCCCTATGGCAACAAACTAAAAGGTTCAACAAAGTCTGGTTTTAGGGATCCTGCAGGAGGCTGCACTAGTCGCAACAAAGCAGAAGTGTTTGCGAATAATTTAGAGCAACGCTTTAGGCCACATGACTTTGCGCCTGAGAGCCATCGCCGAATGATTGTGGAGTCACTTGAAACCTCAGCAAGCTTTTGACAGATTGTGGCATCCTGAACTCCTTCACAAATTCAAGAAATTGCTAATTTCACAGATTTTCTTGCTAATAAGGAGCTTCCTGGAAGGACGCTGACCAAGCCTCTAGAAGCGGGTGTTCCACAAGGTAAATTGCTTGACCCTACATTGTATACATTATTCTTTGCGGACATGCCAACACACTCGTCAATAACATCACTTGCACGAAGGGATACGCTGATTGCAACCTACGCTGACGATACCGCGGTGCTCACCAAAAGCAGCTCCATAGACCTGGCAAAAATAAGTCTTCAAGAATATCTGGATGCGTTTCAGGAATGGACTAGGAATTGGAACGTGTGCATCAATGCAGATAAATGCGCCAATATGACTTTCGCAAATCGGGTGCGGAGCTGCCCATGTGTGCCGCTTAATGGTAGAGTATTAACCCACTCACCATTACACAAATACGTAGGAGTCATTCTAGACAGAAGTGTTAAATTCGAATGCCATATCAAGTCGCTGCTGCAAGCTAATAGAACCAAGTTAAAACATATGTCCTGGCTACTCTCAGCTAAAAACAAGCTTTCGCTGGACAACAAGGTTCGTATCAACAAGTGCATTTTAGCTCGGAGCCTTTTCTACGCAATACAGGTGTACGGTATCGCAGCTAAAACGTACCTCAACTAGATACGTGTAATTCAAACCAATACGTTGTGGAGGATATCAGGAGCTACATGGTATATGAGAACGGCGGACATTGAACGAGACTTCAAAGTGAGTCATCGCACTACGGTCAGGAGAAGACTAAAACGCCATCATCCTCAAGACCTGCTGGCTCGGGTCTTGACCTAATACTACCAGAAATGCTAAACTTTATTTCTAGCATATCCTTAGGCTCAATTTATATAATTTGTCCATAGTTTAAATTTATTATGTTCTGTTGACATAATTATTTTTGTTTGTTTTGTTATTTCTGTTGCCCAGTAAGGTAACAGTACACATATCCTTGTTACCATTTCGCTATTATTTAAAAAAAAGGAGCTATTTAGCCAATTCGTTCAAAATTAATTACATAAAAAGAGGAAAATGCAATTATAAATAATATGTAAAAGCGCACTCACCTTCATTCGAAAAAATGTTATGCTGGTTAATAAATCAACGGTAGATTTAAGGTCCATAAGTTTCTCTTGACTTGACGCCGGGAAATTATTCCTGTACATTGATAAATCTATTCTGAGGGAATTATGCAATTGATCCAAGAGTTTGACAAATTTTTCTTTCTGTAATGCAAAAAAGATTTCCACCATTTGTGTGTATTTTTTAATTTGTTAGTATTTGTCAAATCATTACTTTTAAAACGCTGTGTGAAGAAAAAAACAATACATTTTATGGCATATATTATTTTGCAACCTTTTTATTAAAAATGGAAATATATACAGGCATTTAGATGTTTTTGGCTATAAGCACGTATCCCTTTATAGATGCATACTTATATTAAGAACGAGTTAACTATATACTATGCCAACCCTCAGACAAGAAATAAAATATAACGGAGCCACAAAACTTTTTTATACAAAAATAATTATAACATTAAAAGATTTATATCAGTATACGTACTCCAAAGTTACTTGCTGCAAAACGGTCGCTGGCCGACACTGCGGAAGATGCCGTCGTATGTGCATAATATGCATTGATATTCGCTAATAGTGTGCTCATTACAGCTGGAACTCCTGGACAAAGATATTTGGCGGAGAGACAATGAAAATGAGTCATTGCCTGATAAATATTTTCAATGCCATATCGCATTGAAAATTCATCAACGATTTCCTCAGGGATTTCGTCAAAATACAGCTTCCAAGCGTCATCGCCTTTTTGTGTTGGTAACTTAACCTATATATATACCATTGTATACAGTGTTAAATCAGATAAAAAAATTTTTAATTTGTCTGATTTTTTAAAATGTTTTGAAATTAACTTATCAATTGATAAATAAGAGATACGATTTTAAAGAATCAAAACATTTCTGTTAATTAAAAAAAATATATATTTATAGGTGGTATAATTTAAAAAAAATTGTCTGATGGTGGGAATATTAGGAAAAAAAGGACTCCGTACAAAAAAGGAACTTTGTACCTCTTGCCCTTTCACTTTGTAGTAAAAACTAGGCTATACTTAACCCTTTTCCGTATTTTATGTTCTAACTGTTATAGATTACTAATTAATAAATAAAGTCATTTGTCTGGTGTGTAACGTCGTCATTTTTAAATTAATTTATTATATTTGAGCTATATGTTCGGAATTGTCCGTTGCCACACGCTACATGGTGTGTTAAGCGATTTGAGATGCCCGCTATCGACGGCACTATCGATAGTGTCTGCTGCTATCGATTGTAGCTCGATAGCGCCAAACCATCGATAGAGCCATCGATTGTTCTCCACCTCTACTAACAAGCCCTTGCTTGGTGTCGTTGGGCCACTTGATAATGTTGTTCGTTGGCACATCAACGTCCAAATAATAACAAAAACCTCGACATAGTAATATTTTTAAAAAAATCTGCATAAAACCTTCGAGATGACCCACTTTTGGAGGTAAGCAAAGACGTGTGTATAATCTATGATGAATAGATGAGGGCTTTCAACTAAATGCAATAAAACTCACCATGCCACTATTCTCTTCACATAAATAATGAAACAGATTTTCATGCAGACAAGTGTATTGTACATGATACGGGGCAACTTTCTCCTCTCCCTTGATTTCGACCGAGATATGCAGACGTATGGCACCTGATACAGCTGATTTGTCCGTTCGTTTCTCCAAATTATACCAAACATCCATTTCTCCTGATAAAGTTCGCACCTCGATTATGGTCTGTCCAAGGAAATCATCTGATTCACGTGTAAGTTTTTGTCGCAATTTTGATTTGAGATCGTTGTCCTCATCCCATACGCGAACTTTGATGCGATCTGATGAGTTGTGACATTCGCTAGATATTATACAAAATGAAATTAAGTTTACATAATCACATACATATTTTTAGACTTGGTTATTGTCTATTAGTGGACAGTTTCCTTTACCATAGGTTTGTATGAAGATGAGATGGTATTCAAACATCAACAAATACTAATATAACCATATTTATTGCATCCATAATCCTGGTGTTTTAATTTATAAATGAAATCTTTTATGTTCTTGCAACACTAACTAAAAAAAAAAAAACGAAATGTCAAAAATTTTACAAGCGCGATTAGAAATCAGGCAGCGGCGTACACTGAGCACCTGGATCTCAGAGACTATAAGACATAGAGACACCAAATTTGGCACAAAGGTTCCTGCATTCCCTTCGCAGATTAAGTTTATTTCAAAAGGGATGCCACGCCCCCTGAATTTTGGTATGCATATTAATAATTATATTCTCTATGATTCCTGTGAATTTGATTGAGATCGAATGAAAAACAAGGAAGTTATTAAAGAATCAATTTTATATGGAAAATTCACTTGCAGCTGCTCGCGCTTTGTTTGCTTAGTTGACAGTGTGACCATAACGGTGTTGTGGATTTTTATTCTCTATTTTCAAATATATACAAAAAAACAAGTTTTAGTATATTTGGTATATTTTTTGTTAAAATATCATTTAAGTTTTTTGTTTTCTCTCGGAATCGGTTGCGGGTATCATACGGTCGAGCACTCTCGACTGTAGCTTTCTTACTTGTTTTTATATAACCTATTATGGGTTGCGTAAAAAAAATTAGTAAGCTATACGTCGACAGTTTCACTTTTTCTTCTGACGTAGTTGCGTTTTCGGAAAGCTTGTTAAGTTCGGATATCTCAGATTCCGAACTACATTTCACATAACCTTAATACAGAGTTTCTAACTATAAAAGTATGTTTTCATAGTAAAAGTTTATTTCTTATTTGCTTATATAGTTATACTACCTGGAAGCAATCAAATCGGTTTTTGCGTTGTTATCCGACAAAAACGATATTGTTGTTCTAAGTAACTTAGACCTTCCTCGACAGCTTGGTATTCTTGTGATAACTTTTGTTTTCTTATTCCTTCAAACTGACATGACTTTATTGATGGTTTACTTGAATTGTCATTCGAAAGGCAAACTTTCCCAAATTAATCCAACTTCATAATCGTAAAATTGATGAGTCTAATTTGTATTCTTGCACTGATATAAGTGCAAGTCAAATACTCTGAGACTAGATCGTTTTGGAAAAGCATCTGTATTTTATGTTTAACATGATGAGTATTGGGCTTATTTAGAAACATGGTAGCTAGTAATAATTATAATATAATTATTATTATGCATACCAAAATTCAATGCTCTAGGTCTATTATTACGGCTTTTACAGTCTTTTGGGGGCGGAAAGGGGCGTGTCATCCAACTTTTGAAATCTGATCTGCGTAGGACCTACAGGAATACTGTCTCCAAATTTGGTAGCTCTAGCTCTTATAGTCTCTGAGATCTAGGTGTTCATACAGACGGACGGACAGACAGACGGACATGGCTATATCGTCTCGGCTGTTGACACTGATCAATAATATATATAGTTTATGAGGTCGGAGATGCCTCCTTCTGCCTGTTACATACATTTTCTGTTGGCACTAAGTTATAATACCCTTCTACCCTTTGGGTAGTGGGTAAAAAACAAGTTTCAGTATATTCTTTGGTATATTTTTTGTTAAAATTTTTAAGTATTTTGTTTTCTCTCCAAATGGGTTGCGGGTATCATACGCTTTCTTACTTGTTTTAAATTGAAAAATATTAAATTTAATTTTTTTTTTACAATAAATTTATATATTGTTTTGTACAATCAATAAATATGTATCGGTTTCAGAAATCACTGACTTAGTGATAGAAGAAAAGGTAATGTGCAAATGTTTCTAGCAAATGTTAACAAAAATACAATTTATTTGATTTTGCATTCAAAGAGCTGAATGAGCTTAATATTGCCTTTGGAATCTTTTCCTTTAGCGCAAGCTGTGGTGCAGGGGATAGAACGTCTGAATTTGATATGCAAAATTTACTTGCAGCTGCTCGCGCTTTGTTTGTTTAATTCACAGTGTGACCATGTCGGTATTTAATGGATTTTTTAAAAATATGTATATGCAACAAAATTTCAGTATATTCTTCGGTATATTTTTTGTTAAAATATTATTTAAGTTTTTGTTTTCTCTTGAAATGGGTTGCGGGTATCTTACGGTCGAGCACTCTCGACTGTAGCTTTCTTACTTGTTTTTTATTTATTTACAAAATTTACAAAAATAGTGTATAAAATGTAATGATTAGTAATAATCATGGCAATCTTTGCAGGGGATCGTACCCGCAATCAAATGCAAATCAGACCAACACTCTACCATCAGAGCCAACGCAATCCTTGTAAAAAGTTCGCTTAGTGGCAAGCTTGTACGACACGAGCAAGAAAAGTCATCTACGTTCTCAAGACTTTCGTCACGGAAGAACAAAAACGGCTTGCGCTAGCCGCTTGTCGCGCAGTGCAAAATTTCTCACGCATACGCAATCTAATATGCACAAACGTGTACATACACACACGTATACATAGAAACGATAACACAGCGTAACGAATACGAATACTGAATTCGATGCTGTTCGCTGAGCACTTCTTCTGATATTCGAAATTCGAAATCAGCCGTGCACTCAGCGGTTGTTGTATTTGCTTGGGGTGCGAATAATGCTGTTTCAAGTGAAATCACTTTTTTGGCAATTTGACACATCTATGAGTTCATTGGTTAGTGATACAAGTCATTCTTTCACAAATCGCACAGATTCTATAAAATTTCCGGGTCAAATTATGAAATGGCTCAAAACTTTTTTTTGCATTCTTTTGGTCAAATAAACAATTACGAGTTTCAGGATTTTTTTTAATTCGAATATTTTGCACTTTTTCCGCGGATACCATCTCCTTGTCCCGAAAACTGTGGGTAAGTCCAGAACCTGTATCGTGGTAAGAACCGGACTTAATGTGCTCTTCTCTTCCATTTACAGCAACAGGGACTTGACGGTAGCGCTATGCGAGCGTAGAAACGGACCCAGTCTTTACCTAGCCTCAGCATATCTCCCGTATGAAGAAAGGGATCCACCATCGGAAAGTATTCGAGCTCTCATTCAGCATGCGCAGAAAGAGGGCACGGATCTAATCCTTGAGTGTGATGCTAATGCCCACAATACCTTTTGGGGGAGTACAGACACCAACGAGAAAGGGGAGTCGCTGCTTGAATTCGTGATGCTCACTAATCTTAATGTGTGTAATCGGGGTAGCCACCCCACCTTCCGCAATAAGAACCGAGCCGAGGTTATAGATTTAACTCTAGCGAAACTAGGCAAACTGGGTCAAATACTCAAAGCTTGTTATGGAATCTATTCCCAACCACCCAGTGGGAAGGCTAGACAACCCAGACAAGTTGGAGGAATCGACCCAGAACGTCACAGATACTCTATGTAAGGCCTTCATCAAATCCTGTCCAATCAGCCGTCCACCGAAGTCAAACCGCAACAAGTGGTGGACTCCGGAACTCGGCCAGATACGAAAGGAAACGAGGAAGCTTTACAACAGAGCAAAAGACGGAAACTGCCAGGTAGACTGGAATGCCTACCATAACAGTTTCAAGACCTTCAAGAAGGAAATCAGAATGGCAAAAAGAGACTCATGGTCTAAATTTTGCGAGGAACTAACCAACACCACTGAAGCGTCCAGACTTCGAAGGTTGTTGGCGAAAGATCCAGCCACACCGGGGCTGCTTTGCAACCTGGATGGCACATTCGCTACAAATAGTCAGGAGTCTCTGCAACTCCTCATGAACGCACACTTTCCAGGCTGCTCACAAGCTGAAGACGAGAATGGGATCCCCATCTCTCACATCAGTGGCTTGCCGGAGGGAAACGCTCTCCATGAGAGTCAAGTCCTAATTGACGAAATTGTCAACACTGAGAAGATAATCTGGGCTATCAAGTCGTTCCACCCCTACAATTCAGCAGGACCGGATGACATCAGACCGGTCATGTTACAGATGGTATGCGTACATCTGTCGCAATGGCTATTAGAAATCTTCAGGGGATGTCTCCTTATAGGATACATTCCAAAAACCTGGAGAGAAGTGAGGGTGGCATTCATTTCCAAAGCAGGAAAGGTAAACCACTGCTCAGCAAAAGACTATAGGCTCATAAGTCTCTCATCGTTTTTATTGAAAACACTAGAGAGACTTCTGGACCTTCATCTCAGAAGTAAGCTAACACCTCACACTTTTAGCAAGTCCTAACACGCCTACCTCAAAGGTAGATCAGTAGAGACGGCTTTGCACGAGGTGGTTAGCACAATTGAAGGCACACTGCAAAGGAAGGAGTTTACGTTAGCGGCATTTCTCGACATAGAGGGTGCCTTTAACAATGTCAGGATCGAGTCTATAACGGCAGCACTTGTCAACATAGGCTCACACCCGACAATCACTCGATGGCTCAGCAAACATGCTTCGCCAAAGAATGATAAACGCCCAACTCTGCGCCTCAACTATCAGGAGAAGGGCAACCACCCCCGCAAGGGGGTGTGATATCCCCCTTGTTGTGGAACATTGTCCTTAATGACCTTCTTCTTAAACTGAAGTATAAGGGCTGCAGAGTGACTGCTTATGCGGACGACCTGGTTCTAATGGTAACTGGCAGATTCCTGCCAACAGTGAGCTACTGAACGCCGCTCTGAGCGAAACTCAGCGATGGGCAGAACACAACGAAAAAGACCGAACTAGTTCTGTTCACTCGAAGATATAAGATACCGAGCTTCAAGCTTCCGTCACTGGGAGGGACAGAGCTCAAGTTATTAAAGGAGGCAAAGTACCTTGGAGTAATCCTGGACTCCAAACTCTCCTGGAGGAGAAACTCGGAGGAAAGGATGAAGAAAGCGTTACAAGCCTTCTTTGTGTGCAAAAAGACCTCTGGTAAAAAATGGGGATTGCAACCGTATATCCTTCACTGGTTCTACACTGCAATTGTCAGACCTATACTGACGTACGGGGCTCTTGTATGGTGGGAGGCGGGACACACCGACTCCTATCTAAACAATCTCCGCAAAGTCCAGAGACTAGCATGCTTGGGAATAACAGGATGTATTCGTTCTACCCCCCAAGCAGCGCTGAATGTAATGTTAAATCTGGAGCCCATCGGAGTCTTCCGCAAGCACGTGGCAGCAAGGAGTGCGGTCAGGCTTCACTCCCAATGCCTCCTTAAGCCTGGTGCAGGTCACAACTCCATTCTACGTACAGTAGAACTGACTGTGGCTGAGAACGACTACTGGGTACCAAAACATAAGTGGGATAACAGATTTACAGCTGTATTCCCTGACAGATCCGATTGGCAACAGGAATCTCCTTTGGGTCAGAACGAGTTGTCAATCTACACAGACGGATCAAAGACGATAGAAGGCACTGGATCGGGGGTCTTCTCCGAAGACCTCGCAACCAAGCTTTCCTTTCGCCTGCCTGACTGGTGCAGTGTGTTTCAAGCGGAGATTTACGCTGTTTGGCAAGCGACCAAGTTGATACGGACACTGGGCGGGAGCCCGAGGGACGTGTCCATCTATGTCGACAGCCAATCAGCGATAAAAGCACTCGCATCGAACACCATTAAGAGCAAACTAACCCGAGACACAGTGATGTCACTGAACCTATGCCAACCACACTCTATCAGACTTGTCTGGGTACCCGGGCACATGGGTGTACCAGGTAACGGGGCGGCTGATGAATGTGCTCGGCTGGGATCAGCGTCATCAGAAACTCTCGCGGCGGACGATATAAAGAGACCTATTCAGCACGTGCTATCGGAACTTAATTGTTCCATGAGAACGGCGGCTGAGAGACACTGGGCAGCATCATCAGGCTGCGAGGTGTCAAAAGCACTCTGGCCAAGATATAGTCCCAAGCGAACAACCGAGCTCTTAAACTTTAAAAGGAACAAGATAAGGTTACTGACAGGAGTCTTAACGGGACACTGCTACATCGGCCGTATGGCTCAACGGTACGGTGGACCCCAACAGGACTTCTGTCGCAGCTGCGGGGACGAAGAGGAAACCGAGAGTATCCAGCATCTTCTCTGTGACTGCCCTGCACTTCTTAGAAAGCGGACCCAATTTCTGGGCAAGCCTTTTTTTGCGGAACTGGGCAGTCTTGGGGATATTCGGCTGGAGAACATGGCGCTTTTCCTCGACTCAACTGGCTGCTTCCAGAGGTTACCGCAGCCCAACAGAACTGGCCAATAGCACGTAGAAAAATCAATCCCTCCCAATCCCTCCTATTCCTACAGTCCACACAGATCAGGCATCACAATGGGCAATGGTTATATGGCAACTGAATTTTGCATATAAAATTGATTCTTTAATAACTTCCATGTTTTTCATTCGATCTCAACCAAATTCACAGGAGTCATTGGGAATATAATTATTATTATGCATACCAAAATTCAATGCTCTAGGTCTATTATTACTTTTACAGTTTTTGGGGGCGGAAAGGGGCGTGACAAAAATCTAAAACAAACTTGATCTGCGTAAGACCTATACGAATACTGTCACCAAATTTCATATCTCTAGGTCATTCACACACTTAATACGTCCATATGCACTGGGCACAAAAATTTTGATAAATAATTTAACGAATAACTTTTATTCTACTTATCCGATTTGTACCAAAATTACAGGGTATATTAAGAGTGTCAAGCGCAGATGGGTTACCAAATTACATTACATCATTACACAAAGAACTTTTGGAGTTATACGCGATTTACATAAAAAAAAACTTGACTTTTTCTAGATTAATGCTTATTGGGGGCGAAGGGGGCGTGGCATCCAATTTTTGAAATAAACTTGATCTGCGTAGGATATGAAGGAACCTTTTTGCCAAATTTGGTGTCTCTATGTCTTATAGTCTCTGAGATCCAGGTGTTCATACGGACAGACAGACGGACAGTCGAACAGACGGACAGACAGACATGACTATATCGTCTCGGCTGTTGACACTGATCAAGAATATATATACTTTATGTGGTCGGAGATGCCTTCTTATGCCTGTTACATACATTTTCTGTTGGCACTAAGTCATAATACCCTTCTACCCTATGGGTAGCGGGTATACAGAACAAATTTGAAAAAAATATTCAAAATAAACAAAAACCTTGACCCATGTGTATGTATGTACATATGTATGCATACGTCGACACAGAATTTACTATAATTAGTTTACGAGTGCTCTCGGGAGCACGGCAAACTTTATTATGGATGAGTATCCAATCGATGGTCATGATGCTGAGCATTTGAATGTAGCGTAGTTTTTCAGCGTGGCTCGCACAAATCTGCAATAACGGAATCAGTCAACTTGAAATGGAGCTTGAAGCATCAATTCGAAAAGCGGAGTACTGGAAATATTGATTGTGCTAGCGATGACTACAAATAAAATAAAAAATGTATGATTGTAAATTGAAGTGGTCTGTATCGGAGAATAAACAGAAGCGAAACTTGCAGAATGTAACATGTTGCCGATGTGGGTAACCTGCACAAGTAAAGCAAAAAGGGAGTTATGACACACCAAGGTATCAATTTGTTTTGGCTCTGGAGCTGAATGTTCGCCAATTCAAAACAGCGTAGACGATAAGTTTGATGGCAATATTGAAATAGTCGAAATCCATAAATCTTTGTAAAGTGTTTGTGTCAATTGCCCATTCACATAATGTTGATATTAGTATTATTAGTATATTAGTCGGCAACGACAAAGAAAACTTATTTACTTAAAAATTAAATGAGAACATACGATTAAAGATTCGAAGTCACAAAACCTCTTCAATATTATTTATTTAGAATCAACGATAAATAATGATCCCTGATATTTATTTTGAACTGATCCTTCATATTTAATTTTCTTTGAGTTTATTAAAATATGAAATAGTTTAAATTGAGAATGATATTATTTTTTTGTAATTCTTGAAGTTTTTTGTTAAACTTTTTAAAATCCAATATTTCGGTAAAAGTAAACACACAATTTTTTGTATTTTCTCTTTAAAATTTTGAAATATTTAAAAGTTTTAAAGAATTTGTATCTTTCTGCAGTAGATTATATGCAATTTTAAAATAACCAATCTTAACGAAGGACGTAAAATATGAAGAACGTAAATTCCTTGGTGTGGAGCCGTCTTGACTCACGCATTCTTTCTCAATTTTAATATCTTTATATTTTAAATACACCTGTAACATAACATACTAACATCACTCTTAAAAAGGAAAAGTATAGGAGCATTAATCATGTGGGCAAATAGTAAGGTGAATTTGGCAGGACAGTTGATGACATCTGGGGGTAATTTCATGTCAATGTCAGTATCATTACTATATTTACGCTTGTGTTTACCAAACGAGCAAGAGTGCATTTTTCGATTTTGACTATGTCTGATTCAATTGAGCAGAGAAGTGCCATAAAATTTTGTTTGCGGAATGAAATTTCGGCTGCGGAAACGTTGAGGATGTTGCGGAAGGCCTTTGATGATTCTGTAATGTCCTAGAAAAATTTTTATAAGTGGTACAAAGACTGCAAAGAGGGTCGGTGTTGATGGCTTGGACTCAACAGATAACCAACACGTCAATGAAGTAAAGGAATTAGTGCTCAAAAATCGTCGGTTGACTGTTAGAGACCATTTGGGCCTACGAAAAGTTAAATCTCGTTTGGTACCGAAAACGCTCAATAAGAGGAGAGCGTTATTTAAGCATTTCAATTTACAAACAAATTCACCTTACTTTTTTGCCCACAGTAGATACGCAAAACGAAGAAGACATCATCGTACAGCGAAGCCGTTGAAAGATTTTCGAACATTTTAAGCAACTGAATGACCCAGAACTCTTTTCAGTCGCAGAACATCATCGGAACTATTGCCATCCTGACGAACATCGATCGCCTCGTCATTGACGAACTGCTCGATTTATACATCCTCTGTGTGTATTGATCAAAATGAGTATTTCTTGGTAATTCATTTAACGAAATTATTAAATTTGTTTTACAAATTTCTCTTGATATACCCATATTGTGACCTTCTTGTTTTTTAGTACTATTGCGTAACTTTTGCAAATATTTTCTTCTTCGTTTTGCGTATGTACATACATATATACATATATTTATATTATTTGGTTGCTAATAATAGTCATATGACTTTAATGTAATCGAGAATGATCGCAAAAAAATGGAGAGAAAGAGAAGAAAGTACACGAGGAAATTCATAGGTATAGACATACATACATGTGTGCATGTATACTTTTGTATAGAGATTCACGTATGTACATACATATACTATATACGTTAAATACGGATTGGACAGTACAGAAACACAAAGAAATTGGAAGGAGAAACATTTATTCAATACTCACAAGTGAAACTTCTCGTTCCACACTGGGTTTAGTTCCTGTGGCATTGTGCGCGTTCGTTTTTTCACCTTGCTAACCTGCACCGTCACATATGGATCACTGGTACCGCTTTTATCCTTCGCTATCAGGCCTTGAGCACAAATCACTGCACAGTTTGATCCGATCAGTTGATATTTGGTATTTCATTCGTTTCAATACCAAAACCACAACAAAATGTCATGTTAGTTGAGTCCAATAGATGTGTTGGGTTGTTTTTTCCCCAGCCATCATGATGAGGTCGCAATTTTGGTTGATATGATATTGTGTCGATATTGTATGATTTAAATTAATGCCGTGGAGTATATTACAGTTGTGTGCGAATGCGCGAGTGCGCATGATGCGTTTTGATCAAAAAGGTCAAAATAAGTAGCAGAGTATAAAAAGTGAACACGAAATAAAATGTTGATAATTAATTTAAGGTAGCATTTTCAAGTAAAATACAATTTTTTGAATGGTAAAACAAAAAGAATCAATTATGTGCGTATGTTGTGAAAATGTTGGGGTTTGTTTAGGTTTGAAACGAAGGTAACCGTTGTGAGATTTTTATGTGCATTCATTTATTCAATACCATTCCAATTATTTTCGATTTAGATTCAGAGTTGTTCAGTTCAGTTGTTTATCAAGGGAGAAAGAAGAATAGAAAAAAACGGAAGTTTTTTGTTTTATTAAATGACCTTTTTTTAAATCTGCAAATAAAAATGATCAGGGAGACACAATTACTTCTGTTTATGCACTCCCTAGAATCACTTTTACTACTTGAAGTTTTATAATTGCAACGGCACAAATATCGTGTGATTTTTTATTTACAAACGAATACTGTATTGTCTTTATTAAGGTGGACAACAAACATTAAATTATAAAAACGATATGTACAAATAGTAATTCAGAAAAGTGGATAAAACTATTTTGTTTTGCAATTAACAAATTGAGTTCAAATACATGAATTAAATATATTGTACTTGTGCAAGATATCAATCCAAGAAAAATGCATTTATATTTACGCCGATTATGAAACAGCTGAAAAGTCATAGCTTCGGGAATCCGAAGGACAAAGCCGATGCAACATCGTAAATTTAATATTAATAGTAAGTTTTCTGTCCTAGCTTTTGTGTGATGACTTCTTAAATTTTAAACCTTGAGTATAATGTTTTATACGTACACATACGAAAATATTGTTGATGGGTATGCTTGCGCTCTGGGGTAAATGTGAAATAAAAGATATTGCCGTTACACTTAGCAAAATACCTCAACCCGTTTTATTTTGTTTTGTGAGATTTTCCATTTACATAAATATCAGGTTTATAAATGCAAAATGCTATGGGACAACTTGTAAATAACGATCACAAAAACAAAACTTTTGCAGTAATGGTACCAATCCGTCATATTCATTAGGTTAATCTCTGTATTTTTCGCACATTTCCAAATATTGTAAACGGCTTTTTTGAACTAACTACAAAAATGTGCCATAGAGTTTTGTGTATTTTTGGGTTTGCGTGTTTTAGGTGACTTGCTAAAAAAAGTTAACAAATGAAATGTAATAAGGCTTCAATACATATTGAAGTTAAGTAATAACATTTTAAAATTATTAATATAGTCGCTTTCTTTAGTTAGCACATACATACATAAAAGTCTTTAGTAGCATTACTATAAAAATTGAGTTTATTGTTAAGCTATAGTGTAATTTCTAAGTAGTCGATATATTCTATAAAATAAACTAAAGATGGAATAACATAGACTTCATCAAATTCTGATAAATCTTTAAAAAATTGACATATACCAGGCAAAGGAAACCAACAAACATACGATTGAGAGTAATCAATTATCTTTTTTTATGTTTGTTAGAAGATCAATTGGCTTAATATTTAAATCTAATATTCTCGAAATTCATAGATAAATATTCTTTTAAATTTCAACCATAAGTAAAAACATTTAGATTTCCAGAGTCCAATCTTTTAAATATTTTTAAAATAATTTGTGAAAGCAGCTCAAGCTCAACGATATTGTAAATTTCCTTTTGATTATTCTGGAAAAAGCTACAAATTTCTGGGTAATCTATGGAGAACGCGTTTGAATATTAACTGTAGATCCACGAACAACACACATAAAGTATATTCGAATGACTGGCAAGCCTGCAAGTAAGTAAATCACGTTAAATATCAAATGGTTCAGCAATACGTTTAGTCGTTTAGTTATTATGTGACCAAGAATGATGGATGAATAATCTATCTATCTAAGTTTGCTCCCAAGGAAAAAATGTATTTCTTTTCGAAAACCCTTTTAAAGATGTTTCAAGTGTTTATCACCTGTATCTATGACAAAGTACGAAAAGTATGGTAACATACATGTTATTTTTATTTTTGTTTTCATTTAATTATTTAATCCGAACTCATTATAATTTAAAACTAATCAAGTCAAACATATGTGTAGTCTTGATATATTTATGCTATGCAAAATATTCGTATTAAAAGTAGTTTATATCCACATATTTAAGGTTACCAGTAAGGGTTGTTTATATAGTCACACTTTTAAACTATCAAGTATAAATTCGTAGCTATGTAAGAAACATCTGAAAGGAATGCATTAAAACCATTGAAATTTATCTATAATTTATTTTGTACTTATTATTTTTATTTATATTTAACTTTAATTTGATTGTTTACCAAGTTGTGATTATTAATAGTTTGACTAAAAAAAATTTGTTATAGTTGAACTAAGTTTTTCACGTTATATTAAAAATAAAATGTAAATTAATTTAAAAAAATATAAAATAATAAGAATTTTAAATATTTTATATTATGTACAGTATTTTGCTTTATGGTTATTATTACTTAAGCGCAATCTATCTAATTCAAACTGTAACGTAAACTATTTAGATAACTTTGGTGGTTGGCAAAATTATAAAATTACTTTTGTTACAGGTTCATTTTTTAATTCAAATAGTGGTGTATGTACAATATACTTAAGGAGAATATATTTAAATACTCAATATAAAAAATCATTCAAAAGTTAAAAAAAAAGAAAGTGATGAAAATTTATAGTAAATTTAAAAATTAAAACAAATAGCTATATCAATGGATATAGCCAGTGTGTACCTGTTATTGTAAGTTTGCATGACCATTTAGATGTTCCCTCAACAGTTGCGTGCTCAGCCTGTTCTAATGAATCTATGTGTGTATCTGGATCCACACCGAATGTCATCCTTGAATGAATTGAATTGATTTTCAGTTTTCAGATAAGACTTACGTACATTTCAACTCTTCAATAATATTAATTTTAAATGAATTAGTAATCGTATTTCTGGTTTTGACATTTGGCTGGCTTGGCTAGTTGGTTTCTATGTGACTATAACCAACATGGGGTTTGACAACATTAAATTGTCAATAATTACTTTTTAATGTGTACAATTTAAAAAATATATAGTATGCGCAGAGTCCATGGACCATACCACAGTCCAAATCACATTAATTATTAATTTAAAGTTAAAGAATAAGTACAAAAAGTTGAATGTGCTCGACAGTGGAACACCCCAGTACTAATTTGTAGAAAAAATATTAACAGTGGGCAGGAACACACTTTTATCCGATCTTAAGAAAATTACTAAGAACAACGTAGAATACATTTAAAAGTGATATAATGACGGACAGACTGACATTAGTTATCGTGCATATTCGCATGCAACATGTTGCATTCTTATTCGACTCAAGTTTTGAAATAGAATTAATAGAATCTGAACGAAGAATATAAAAAGTAATCTCAATTAAATTTTTTTACGAGCTTATACTCTCTCACATAACTTATTGCTCCAGTTGTAAGTAATTAAGAATAGAAACGAATTTTCTTATTGGTTAAAGTAGCCCATTAATTATAAATATGTATATATGTATATGTATAAAGTATGAAGAATTTATATAAATCAATATGTACAACCAATAAATATAATGAGAAGGTCGATGGACATTTTTAGGCAATATACAAAAATATTAATGTGACCAAAACAATTGAGCCGGTGCCCATCTGATTTATTTTTTTTTATAACTTCAAAAAATCTTCCTGTTACTTTGCTAAAATTTCATCTTGTACTTCAATAAAGAGATTTACAATTGA
This sequence comes from Drosophila formosana, assembly GCA_035045625.1. Taxonomy (NCBI): domain Eukaryota; kingdom Metazoa; phylum Arthropoda; class Insecta; order Diptera; family Drosophilidae; genus Drosophila; species Drosophila formosana. The sequence continues at coordinate 713,267 of JAWNOW010000662.1, read as the reverse complement.
TTTGCTTTTCATAGTTGCCTGTTAGAATATGAAATTATTAATACAAATTAAAAGTTACATTAGAACACAAAAGGTCAAGGCGATTAAAACAAAACAAATGATTTATGCAACAGCCAAAAAGGTATTTCTCGATAAGCAATCGTATAAGTATAAGTATTTATACTTATGTATGTACACATATATGTGTTCGTGTATTCGTATTTATGAATGTATTTGTATTTATTTATTTGTATAAATGTATACACATATGCAAATACAATCAATCACACATGCTTACGTGTTCTATAAATACATCGGGCATTTACACACATTATACATACACACATATTTTTAAAATTGTATTATATTTATTAGTTAAACAATACGCAAATAAATAAGAGTTTTAAATACATACGTACAACTATAGCATATTTTCATGTACACACAACTTAAACCACGTATATGTGTATAGCATATTAGTAAAAATTAATTGAAAATCACGATTTCACGATATCCATTTTAGTTTTGCCTTTTACACGGACAATTACTTATTAATGTGCAAACCTGTGATTGCTATTTTCGCCGACCATTTACTGGTGCCATCCAGAACGCTTTGCTTCACAGCTTTCATATGGCCGGTGTGGCTTTTGTCTTCAATGCTGAATACGGCTCTAAATCCATATACGAGTATAGTATAATAGTATTATAGTAAGAGTATAATTTACGTAACTGAATACGTAATATAATATTTCTAAAATAGTCGAGATATCGATATCGATTATGTAATCATATTATTGTGCTTAGAAATCTAACAAATTGCCGTGATCCATATGTCATAGGCAAACATATTTATATACAATGTAAATTTTATTTAGAAATGAGAACTTGTTAATTGTCCTCACCAGCCAAAGGGAATGTTTAAATATAGTCACACTACCTGATTAATTCGAAGATTTCAGGTTTTTCACGTTCCCGATGCTTCATACGTTCTTTCATAGCTGTAATTATTGAATTGGCTTTATCTTCGGCTCCATGCTTCGAACTTTTCTCAGCGGCACCTGAGTTGAAAAAGTTCGAAATTAATTGTGGCTCGACAATATAATAGAAAATGTTCAATAATTACTTACGCTGGAGACAATCAGCGTTTAATAGATCTTTGCACTTTTCGTGACATTTAACACCACATTCGGTGCAGCGGACTCCTTGTCGAGCGATACCCCATAGAAGACCTTCACACTCGTAGCAATATGTCGGTGATGTTGCCGTCCAAAGAACAAAGTTATGTGGCGTAGTTGATGATATTGGGTAGATTAGGGCCTGTAGTGCTTTCTTATATACGTGCATTTTCTAAATTATCATTCGATGCAAATTTCAATGAATAATAAATAAAATTCTTGTCAGCGTCCTTTCTAAAATTTTCTTACCAATTCTTCGTCATTGAGTGTGGCTCTTGGAACTGCGGATGTCAGCCCGGCGTTTCGTTTAGTGGCTGCCATCGTCTAAACGTAAATTGAAATTGTGTAAATAGAATATATTTGGAGAAAACAATTTTTTTGTACTTGGTATATTCTAAAACTCGGAAGGAAGTTAAAAAACTCATTATGTAAATAGTGTAATAAACGGTTTATAATAAAAGTAAATATATTAAGCAATAAATAAATTTTACTTTATCTAAATACTATACAAAGTTTGTGTTTTTTCAAAATTAGGCCCAACATCGCAAATTGTACTTTAACATTGCGGTCAGCTTTCATAACGCAGATATTCAGTAGACAAAAACGCAAATCAAGTGCGCGAAATATATGTACATATATATATAAATATGAATAGAATATATTATTATATTTAAGTTCACAAATCGATAAAAATTGTAATTTTTGGTAATAGTCCGTTTGTGAATGGCTCGCTTCAAAAATGTTGACAAAAATATATGGAGCTTGTTTGAGAATGAATTGTAAATATTATATGTTCATACATACATATATATACCAACTTGTCGCTAACATCTATACAGTTAAGTTTAAGACTTAAGGCGTTTCCTACATATTTCAAGTGTTATTTGTTCAATTACATTGAAAAGAGCTGTTCGAATTTTAAAAAACTTACCACCTTAATTTCTAAATTTACTCATATTTACAAAACATATCTAACTTGTATAGTGAAATGCATTAGCCTTTAATTACTACAGTACGTATAATGTGCTTAACTACCTAACCGACTTGATTTAGAATGGTCAATTATCAAATACTTTAAATTGACTTATAACCGCATATTAAATTTTGTAGAATTTTCAAGTTTAAGAAATATTATAAATATAATTGAACTTATGAAAAAAAAAAATGGTAGCGCACATAACTTATGTATTTTTAAGGAAAACACGAAAATAGTAGTTGTTGGAAATTGGAATTACTCTAAATGTGCAAGTATCTGTGATGCAACTAAATTAACATGCTATACAAATATCGCATTTTATTACACATGAATGGTCAGTTAAGCACATTATACTATATTCATGGAAGCCTTTTGGATGCCTTATAATGTACAAAGAAGTAATAAATTCGTTAAATATTAAATTATATGTTTTTTTGATGAATGAGTGCATATTACAACTTTTCAGTCAACTATTTATTGTATTTTTTTTAAAAATACCAAAAAATATGTTAAAGTAAATATATTCCAAATAAGAATAATAATAAAAAAGTTAAAAAATCTATAGCAGTTTATACCTTGAGCACCTGTGGTCCATTAAATCATTTTCGATGATACAAAAGAGAATAAATTTTTGAGCTTTGTAAACAACTTTTTAGATTTTTTGTATTTGTTAACATAATAAAGTTGGGGACTTTGAACAATAAAAGATAAAGATTGTGATATAGTCACGAAGAAAACTTACCAACTCAGAGACAAGGGGAATAGATTTACGCCTTGGTCGAATATCTGGCATGCTGTCAATGTTACTATAGAAAGGATTGTCGCCTGGATGTCCATTGGTACGTAATCCAACATCGCCTGCTCCAGTCCCATTCTGTGAATATATACATATTAAGTTAGCGAGGAGAGCGTTATTTAAGCCCTTATCAATGCTTAAATTTGGCATTTTTTGCGATTTCTTGCAAAGAAATTTTCGTTGAATTAGAGCAAACGAACAGAACACGATTGCATTATATTTTTTAACCGACAAATTAATCGATAGTAATGAGAAATTGGGGGAAAGTAAAATAATATATATATAATTGCATTATTTCTATATTGATTTCGCGCCTAAATTTGGCTTAAAACGTTTTAAGTTACGAATTAATCCAGAAGTGATGCAATATCTGCTATATGAAGAATGTACACACATATTTCAGTACATACGTCTCATACGTACAATATTATAATCAGCAATAAAATGCTCTGAGTATGGCTTATATTCTTTTCTTTAGTCAGCCTTAAAACCACATCATTAAAGCCTTACTCAACTGCAGATTTCATGTCTTTCTCTCAGCTTTTCTGCATGTCAAAAACTATTAGCAACATTGTGCCACCACTAACAAATTTACAATGGTTTCGATAGACCCATTCTATGACATATTTATACATACATATGTACGGGTGCTCACAGCTTAAAGTATGCACTTCAAACCCTTAACTTCAAACTTCTATAGTGTTAAAACTATTATGCGTACTGCAGCATATGTGTTGTCAAATTAAAGATTATAGTGTTTAGATTAGTGACTTCATTCATTGTCTACTTTTTCATTTTATTAACAAAATATAACAAAATACTGCTTATTTCTACCCCACAGCTTATTTTATGCATCAGCAAAAATATCAAAATATTTGGAAAGTATTTATTTTTTTTTGTTTCTTTTTGAGTATTTAGTGTGGTAGCCTTTATTGTCTATTACCGCTTGAAGCCTTTTTGGCATCGAATCCACTAATTTCGTCAGATCGGCTGATATAATGCTCCACTCTTTGACAAGAGCATCATCCTTCAGCTGGTTTTTGTTCGAAATAGAGTATTTTCGAGTATTATTCTCCAAAATTGCCCACAAATTATCGATCGCGTACGTACATACATACATATAATATATATTGATTACCATTTCTGCAAGCGGAGCATTTAACATTTTAAAATTACAATTGTTGAGCAATATACATATGTATGTATATGAAATTTTTGCAATAATTTCCAATTATAATGCAATTATACAAGAATTATGATATTTTGTAAACGTGTTATGATTACAACCTTATCAGCACAGATCATAGACCATTTCTTCAGAGATAAATTGTTATATATCTTAAACTATGATTTTTATAAAAGGATTATAAAACCATTTTTAATAAAATTAAACACAATTATAACCATACCAAACAATTAATTAAATTACCTTTTCTTTATCTTTGGACAACTCATCTTCTTTAATCTTTTCCTGAATATTTTTGTCTTCAATTTTACGCTCTTTCAAGGTTTTAAGTAATTTCCACTTACTACTGCCTAAATTTGAAGCTGCACCATTACCCGAATTGGTGCGCACTTGCACACCATCAATACTGGTACCCAAATCAAAACTAATTAATGTAATAGAAGGAGTTTGCATGGTATCATTATTAATATGCGCAGTAATATTTTGTGTGAAGTCATCAACAGAAGTAGAAATATGTGGATACAGAACTGATTGAACATCTTTAGAATTGTTTTGGTTATCTAATTGGATATCGTTTGATACGACTATTAAATTATCTTGATTATCCAAGACATCAGAGTCAGTGTTTCTGAGCACTTCATCCAAGTCAACATCGTCACTAAGTTCTCCTGGCGTATCTGGTCCTGAAGTGGCACTTGATGATGACGCAGGACTTCTAATGTCTCTTTCATTTGTTAATTCGTTTCTGTAACTCAAGTTGTGGGATTGTAGGTTGTTTTCCTCAGATGATAATGAAGTGCTTGAATCAGATAAAATATCTTCTGCACTCGTCTGGGCGCCTACATCTGGAACTATATTTTTTTTTATGTTTTCTTTTCCTTGTTTTTGTTTTATTTTTTTAAATCTTTTCGCCTTTATATCGTTGATTGTGACTTCGTCATTGTGGACATAATTTGCAGCATGAGAGGAGTCATATATTTTCTGCTCTGCACTAGGTATGGGCAGTTGAAACTCACTTTTAACATCCTGCCAAGCACTATGCATATCGTTGACTTTAGTTAATTTATCACTGACTCGATGTGAATGTTGCTTTTGATTTTTTTCAAACTCGTTTTCGGTGGTCTCAGTGGCATCGCCAGCTTGAATATCAGGCTGCAACTTAACTACACACTTCAGCTCTGTCAGCACCTGTGACATTTTTTCTTTGGCACTTACATCTGGCAACTCGCTATCATATTGTGGAGAAGCACTGCAGCTTACTTGCAGTTTAGGGTAGTAAAGGCTGTCACTCTCTACGGTGCTAGTTCCTAATTGACCAATTTGTGAAAAAAGTGCTGCATTATCGACGGCACGTTCCTCTGAACTGGGTACCCCATCAAAAACTTCTGAATCAGCCACTTCAATAGATCTCACAGCATCAGCTTTAGCTTCAGTTGTGCGCTCAAGTTCCTCAAGTTGTCGCAGCTCATAGCAAAAATATTCGTCATCCGTGTCAATGCTGTCCTCGGTGCTCTGGCGACGGGATGACGAGAGTGTACGACCAGAGTGTTGACTGCGATTGTCATCGTCGTCTCTGCAACTATTACTGAGACTGCTTGGAATGTATAATGACTGCTGTTGCTGCGAAGTACGGTATTTGGTCGCAATTGTTGGGCTGGATATTGTAGTAGTTGTTGAAGTATTCTCTATAAATGTTATTGCCACTAGGAGCGGTGGTTGTAGAAATGACATTGGTGTAGGCATCTCAAATGCTATGGTTGGGTCAAGCGATTTACTAATAACTAATTCATCGCAGTTCTCATTGTCATCATATGTCCGAACAGTATTTGGAATTGAATAAGAGCTTGTCCTTAAGTCTTCAGATATCGCTGCATTGATAGAATCCACTTCGGTAAGCTCTGTTATTTTTTCCGGAAACTGTGTAATTGCAATGCCATTTTGCTTTGTAACTGTATTTAAATTAGCTGGAGGCTCATTTGATGATGTCGGCTTCAATTCGATGGCAATATTTGATGATCGTTTTAAGTCCCCAACGACGGCGAAAAGATTTGGATCATCACTTGCAGACCTCCTAGGATGATAATGATATGCAGCAGCATAGTCGCAAGTTTCGTTTTTCTTTGTATAATCATCATCTGTAATATCTACATAGCAGTTGCTTTTTAGCCGTCCATGATCTGAATTATTTTCCTGTTGCTGTGCCCGATTGTTTTTCAGTTCGCTTGTCGATAAATTAATATTCTCGACGTCTGTTTCGGGATCTGAATGGCTGATGCTATGTCGTCTATATGTTTTTGCCTTCCGCACGAAACTATTTATTTTGATCGACAACGTTCGTTTTTTATTATGTTTATTATCTTCTCTATGTGAATCCGGATACAAATATTGATCACTCGTTATTGCACCTGTTGCTCGTTGAATTATGCGCATTGGCAATTTTTGAATACGTTTTGACATCTGGGTATTTCTACGAAAATTACTTTTGCTATTGGTTATCATTAAGCTGTCTTCGGCTAATAGATGTGATTGGGAATGGTCCGCCTCTCGATGTGTGGTTTCATCTCCGGGCAGTGATTGAGATCGACCATATCTTGCCGAACGCTTTAATTTTAAGTTATCCTGAAGCAAGTGACTCAGTTTGTTCCATACCTTAGGCGACTTTATTGAGGATAGCTGTAAGTTCTGCGCTTGGTCATTACCGAAACCCCTTGATCTATATATGTTTGAAGATTCATTGGAATGAGATTGAATTATTAATGGTGTATCAGAAATGCTTATTTGATTGGAATATTCTTTTGAACGGTGAATTATGTTCTGAAATCGATCACATTGTTTTAGGTCAAGATAGTCCACATTATTGGTGTTATTATCGTCGATACCAATTGATGATGGATAGTAAACAAGTCGATCTGTTAAGTTTGGCCTTCGTGGTTGTTCGATGGCCATTACTTGAAGTCCCGTTAGTCCTTTTGAATACATTCCTGTGTAGTCTTCCATATCGTTGATAGGTCGCTCTATTTGGCTTAATTTGTTGATCTTTGGAAGACTTTGCATTTCATTTTTCAAAAGATCTGGTATGCGACTTGTTTCGGATTTAGAACTCATTGTTTTGGTAGATGTTGTTTTATTTTTATGTGGATCACTGGATGTTGAGCCATTTGATATTTCTGATTGTTGGTATTGGTGGGGATGATATTGATCGCATTGGAGCACTTCATCAGCTAAGGAACTGGATTTGTTTGAATCCGGTTTTGCATTAAAAATAGATTTATTTTCATATACTGAGCAAATTGGTGTATTTTTCGAAAGCTCATGTATATAATTAAGGTTCTCTTCTGAAAATATGTATTCATTACCTATTTTAATCTGTTCCTGTTCTTGTTGTTGAAAAGAATCTATGTCATCGGTATCGATAACGTTGGCTCCATTAGTGATTAATTTGGTAGTTGATGTAGATATGACTTCGCTGGCGGTTGGCGAGTTTGTCATCACCTGAATCATTTCCAAGGGGAGATCATTGTATTTATTATGTGATATACTCCCATTATATGTATTTCCTCCCATTACAGGGGAATTTGGGGACCAGCCGCTCATTGACGACAGCCCAGAATCTGATTTGGCTTGTCGAGGTAAATAGTTAATCTGATGCTGTGACTTCTGATGCTGTTGTTTTTGAAACTCATTTGAATGTATTTCAACTAGGAAGGGATTTATTGAAATATTCTCCGTACTCATATTTAAAATATCCTCGCAAGTATCTGTGGGAGCTGGCGGAGGTGGGCTAGTTCCGTTTGGTCCCATCACCATATCATCCAAGCCAGATGAAATTTGGTGCTTATCTGGATTTTGAAGATGCAGTAAAAACAACATACTATTATGACGATCCAAACTTTTTTTTAAAGAGCGAATATACTCATCTTGATTGTAAATATTTGTTGAGCTTAATATCGTATCAGCGCAACTAACAGACATTTTTTGCTTAGGGCTATTCAGCGGCGCACTTTCTATGTTGATATCCAACAAATGCTCATCTATTATTGCATTATAGTTCGTTTTCACTTGCTGGATATTTCGTTTGTGATTAATTTCAATCTCTTGAGTTTCCAGAAATTTTAATTGTTCATCCAAATCTGAGTTATTTCGTATTAAGTGGGCACTATAATCATTTCGACTTGTCGATTCAGATAATTCAAACTCAAATGTATTGCGTTTAACTGTTTTTTTAATACCAGAAGTTAAAATTTGTTCTGAAGTTTTTCTTGATTTTTTTTTATAGGTTTCAAAAGAGTTTCCCACAAGTTTCTTCAGAGTATCGATGTTTTTAGTAAATTTCTTAATTACAAGATCGAACTTTTCCTCAACATCCATTATACGAAGACTTTGAAGTTCCTCAGCCATTGTGACTGGATTTAATAATAAAAGCGTCAAGTTCTTGTCCACTTGATTGAGCTTCTCAAAAAAAATTTGTTCCGAACGAATTGTCTGGCGAAGTTTCAGAATTTGATGACCGGATAATGATCGTAGATCACTTATTTTATTAATTTCTCGTATCATCACGTCAGTCATGTAATCTAATATTGCAATATTTTCATCGTAGAGACATCCATCGTCATCCTGAGATGATAAGGACAATTTTTGAGGGTCTGGTAAGAGTAGTTCTTTGTCCTGAAGTAACGATTTGAGAGAGGGAAAATGATTACAATCAACATGCAAATCTGTAGCAGTACTTTTCAATGGGTCCATCGATGTTTGTGAAAGGACGGTTTTCAAGTTATTAATCATATCCATCTCATTCTTATAATGCTTCTTTTTTCTAGCTTTACGTGATTCTTTACTTTTGAAAATGTTGTTCTCTGAAGTCGATTCAGAATTAATAATTGTATTCGATGTACAGGAGGCGGTGGTTGTTTTGTCTGGTAACCGGTTTTTACCTAGCTCAAACAATTCCTCTTCATTCCCCTCATAAATCATCATTAAAGTAGATGCTCTGCTTAAGCAAGGGGATATGATATGTTGTTCACTAGGAATATTTGACTGTTGCAAGAGGCGCTCCATATTTGATATTTCAGAAGATAAATTACTTTCCCGATATGCTTCGTTTAGATTTTTGTAAAAATGTTCATTGAATTCACAATTTTGCTGTGATATTGTTTTTGATTCGGAAAGTTGATTTATGGTTGTTCCACCGGTGTCCTCAATCGGTTCTACTTCGTTCCCGCCTTGGCCGACTTTATCTGCTGCTAACCGAAAAAACTTCACCTCTTCAATAAGATCATCCAGTTCATTAATATTAGTTGAGGCTTTTACCTCGGTAGATACGTTTTGGGGATGTACTAATTCATGTGATGGCAAATCACTCTGATTATTGAAGCCGGTCTCAGTAGCAGAAACAGAGGCAACCTGTTCTAGGACACGCTGTCCGTTTAGGAACTCCTTTAACAGCTCAACGCGTGCATTGTTTGCCATTATTTGTTGATGTTCATACGTACTAAAATCAGAGTTGGTTGAGTATAGTTGTGATCTCTCTGATACAATTCCATGTTTTATTCCAATTGGACTTGCGAATGAGTATGACATCCATGGGTCTACGTCAAGATCCTGACAACCTTCGAGACTGATATCCCGGGGACTCTGCACTTCATTTTCATATGACTGAAACAACTCTCCGTTATCGTTTTCGCTATAGCGGCGTCTCACAGCAAGATCGTAGTCAGTAGCAGCCTCCGAAAACAATTCGTCTATATCCTTGTTATGAGCATACCTATCGGTACTATTCAAGGTGTTTATTACTTTTTCGCTATTCTGTTGGTCTAATTCTGATAGTTTCATATTCCCAACAACAATACTGGCATTTATATTTGATTCCAATGGCAAAAGATGATGATTTCCTGATAAATAGTTATCAAGCGATGCTGTAACAACTTCATCCAGATCCAAGTCGGCTTTTTGTTGGCTTTGCTTGGCCACTGTAACTAGGCCCATTAGATTGCCCACAACCGACTGTTGTTCCACCGAGATATTCTCCAATTTTTCTAACCTTGTCCAGATTTTGCCATACTCATTCGACAACAAATCAAGAGCCCGCCAAGCAAATTTCAACTCCGTCTCTAGCAGACTAATGCGCGTCGCTATCTTATCCATATAGTCGGATATAATATAGTCTGAGTGCTTTTGTGAGTTGTACAATTGGCACAGTTGTTGTTCGCTTCGAATGGATGACATGCTGCCATTAGTATCGAGCCTCGACCGCGACTTTGACATTGTCAAGCAATCATTGACCAGATTTAATTGAGATTTATTTGTGCTTTTGTACTGGCCGTACGACTTTGAGGGGCTTACACCCTGTTTTGAAGTGGAAGCAACATCTGACAACGGTACTGGATATTGATGTTCTCGATGCTCTAATGATTCATTAAGTTGGTGCTGATGCTGAAGCTGTTCCTTCACTTGTTTTTTAATTTTAAGCTGGCTTTCAAGCGCATTCACGGCTGCACTGTAAGATTGCTGCTGATTTTGTTGTTGGTGATAGCGTTTCTGTTGGTCTACAAATTTAGTCTCGCCTTCATTTATGGATAGGGCTAAAAGCGAGGGCATCGCGTTAAGGGATATTGTATTACCGCAATCTTGGTTCTGATTTGTATACCCTTGCTCTTGCAGCATAATTGGATGGGATTCGACCTTGTGCGTAGATTTTGACTCCAAAGTATTTGGCTTGAATAGAGTTCGCGATGCTGATAATGGCGGTACAACAGGCATTGTTACATTCCAAGATATTTTGATCTAAATATATTACAAATTAACATATGAATCTCTAAGGCTATGATTGTTACATACATACTGCTGTCACATGTGAGTTCACATGTTAAATTGTTTTTAAATTAATGTTGACGTAGTTTCCATTATTGAATTCATGTATTTCACTTGCGTTTTTACTTGCAATTGTATTCCGAATGTCCTTGTACATTATCTTTATCATTTTAAATATATAAAGGAACCAATCGAAGTCAAAGGGCATATACATAAATAAATCGGAAACACCCGTTAATTAATAAGTCCCAGATAAAGGAACCAACAATTATGTTTAATTTTAATCAGGTGTGTATTATTTATGCAATTATAATGTTATTTATTACAGAATGAATAGTAAATAGTATGTCACAGCAACACATTTTATTTGTTCCGTTTTTGCCACAATTTCGTAGTAATCTCATATGTTGTATCTACAAGCAAAATTCAATTTTTGTGTAGTTGGTTTTCATTGACTCTCAATAATTTATCCAATTCAATTTGTGTTCATAATTTTATTTATTTATTGCATCTAGAATCACTCATTTTACAATTTCAAAATGGAATTTGTTTTTTTTATTCAAAAAATTATAATTTCGAGTAGTACAGCAGATATTGTGATGTCGATTGAGACTCGCGGAAAAGTATACTACTTTTGATAGTCCACGTCCCTACACATATATGAAAGCCTTATATATTTTCTCTCAACATTGCATCGGCGTATGACCATATGTATGGTCTTGTATATGTGTGTGTTTGAGAGATTCCCTCAGAACTTCGAATTTGTCATAACCAGGAACAACTTTAATGGATAGAAAGCTTTAGTATACAATAGAAATTGGGACAGCGAGACCAAACCTGTCAGTGAGAACTTGAGAGAAATAATATTGTTACTGCGCATGCTTAGTAATAGAGAACAGAGAGCGTATAAAATATTGGTGCGCAGGAACTGTCTCTTAAAGCTTTCAAACGCTTTTAACAACAAGACCACTTCAAAGAGCAAAAAAGTAAGTTAGGGCTAAATACTGATATTCAGAAATGGTATTCCACAGATGATTAAGAGATTATGGGAACTACTGCAGTGATCTATCAATGAAAAGTCGTGTTCAGTGATATATTATTTAGTTCTGCTCGACTGTGAAAATAAAAATTAAGATATACGTTTACTATAGAATTTGCTGAATTTTATTCAACACGCAGCTTCGCTCGCGTAACACTTGAAAACATTTATTTTTAATTGTTGTTGTTGTTGCCTCCCATTATTTTCATGAACATTATTTAATTTAAACAGTTAAAAAATCTACAGTCGAGAGTGCTCAACCGTAAGATACCCGCAACCAATTTCGAGACAAAAGAAAAGCAAAAAACTTAAATGATATTTGAAGAAAAAATATACCAAAGAAATATACTGAAATCTGTTTGTTTTTATATATTCGAAAGACATCCAGAACATACTGACATGGTCACATTGTCAACTAAACAAACAAAGAGTATGTGAGTATTACCTATGAAATTGATTCTTTAATAACTTCCTTGTTTTTCATCCGATTAGGTCTATTATTACAGCTTTTACAATTTTTGGGCGCGGAAAGGGGCGTGGCAAAAATCTAAAACAAACTTGATCTGCGTAAGACCTACACGAATACTGTCACCAAATTTGATATCTCTAGGTCATTCACACACTTAATACGTCCATATGCACTGGGCACAAACATTTTGATAAATAATTTAACGAATAACTTTTGTTCTACTTATCCGATCTGTACCAAAATTACAGGGTATATGAAGAGTGTCAAGCGCAGATGGGTTATCAAATTACACATCAAGAACTTTTGGAGTTATACGCGATTTACATAAAAAAACTTGACTTTTTCTAGATTAATGCTTATTGTGGGCGAAGGGGGCGTGGCATCCAACTTTTGAAATAAACTTGATCTGCCTAGGGTATGAAGGAAACTTTTTGCCAAATTTGGTGTCTCTATGTCTTATAGTCTCTGAGATCCAGGTGTTCATACGGACAGACAGACGGACAGACGGACAGACGGACATGGCTATATCATCTCGACTGTTGACGCTGATCAAGAATATATATACTTTATGGGGTCGGAGATGCCTCCTTCTGCCTGTTACATACATTTTCTGTTGGCACTAAGTCATAATACCCTTCTACCCTATGGGTAGCGGGTATAAATATGTTCATTTTTTTATTGGATTTTTCAAGTGTAACATTTGATTCAAAAAAAAATGTATTAAGAAAAGCCGAGTTATTGGTGCTGTTAACTATTATTCAAAGAATTGAAATGACTCTTGCAAATCTGCTTAAACAACAGAACAGTTGACAAAGGAAATTATCGTACGCAAGTGTCTAATAGCCCATTTCTAGGTTTTCCTGCTTCCACACATGGGCAACGGTGAATTTTTCAGTGTGTCCACTTTTCCATGAAACAGCTGAGTGTATACAAAGTTTGGCAAACAATTTAATAATTCACCTCTAGCAAATAAATAATTTATTCTTATGAACTTTTGGACAACGTACGTGACAAAATTTGACAATATAGGGCATAGCCCTCATATTTTATTTAGTTTTAAACTTTAGCGCGTTTTTTCTGCATTGGTGAGCTTAGTTTCGGTTTCACCTCGATAAGCTATCGCGTGAGTGAAAAAATTTACTGAAATAGAATAGCACATATTTTTACATATAATTAACGTATGCCTTCGTTCACAGCCACTTCATATTTTCACACTTGAAAAGTGCCGTTTTGCGATATCCACTGCCCAAATGTAACTAAATGGGGAAACAGTAAAATTTTGTGTGGTCGCACCCACGCAAATTAGCTGATTGTATAAAAACAAACTTCGCCGAACAGTTTAAAAATACGGCTCCAGGAATTAAACAATTTAAATCGATAAGAAAACATAGGTTAATGTAAAGATTGCATAGTTTGATGAACTTTTGAACGACGTACACGACAAAATTTGTTGCGCTTTTGTGGTGTGTGGAGATTTAGATTCTCGATTCACCTCGATACACTATCGCGTGAATATTTTCATGTGATATTTTCACATATTTAATTTTGATTGGACAAATGTAACATTTGATTCAAAAGTGATTAAATGTAGAAAAACCGCTCAGTTTGTGATTTTACATGAGGCGAATATTGCGTTGAAAATATATGGAAAAAATGAAATCAATACAAGTATCGTGGAGATGTAATGTTTGTAAGGATACATGATTATAAGAAATGTTATTTTACTTGGAGCTCTATGATGTTACTTCTTCCTACTTTAGATATCACTCTTGTGAATGGTAAGATAAATTTCATATTCATGACCAATATTTTTTTTTAAATTGACTGAAAAACTATGGGAGTAAAATACGAGATTTTGAAATCAACTTGCCTCTGAGGTACCTAAAATCTGCCAAAGTTGGAAAAAAAGATAAAAATATGCGAGTGTGATATTAATGGTATTATTGTCTTGTATGCTTTTAAGTGTTGAAAATTTGTGTGGTATGGTAATGTAGTCAATATAGATTTAAGCGAGAGAACCAAACAATAAGTACAATGAATTAGTAATTATTTAGATCTCAGAGACGATAAGAGCTAGAGCTACCAAATTTGGTGACAGTACTCTTATATAGGTCCTACGCAGATCAAGTTTATTTTAGATTTTAGCCACGCCTCTTTCCGCCCCAAAAGCCTGTAAAAGCCGTAATAAAAGTCCTAGAGCACTTTGGTATGCATAATAATAATTATATTCTCAATGATTCCTGTGAATTTGATTGAGATCGAATGAAAAACAAGGAAGTTATTAAAGAATAAATTTTATATGCAAAATTCACTGGCAGCTGCCCGCGCATTATTTGTTAAGTGACATGGCTATATCGTCTCTGCTGTCGAATGCTAAAACAGCTTTTTAATTGTCGTTGTCTTGTCACACAAGAAACACAAACCCACGTCATAAGTACACACAACGACAATAAGCACACTAAAAACAAAAACAAAATAATAATAACTGCAAATACTCATAGAAAATACATAGAATTTTTTTTCCATCTCTGCTAGCCATTTTTACAAATGACGAGTCTTCGGCTTCGGCTTCGACAAATTCAATATTCCGTTTGTTCTTCGACTCATTCCGCTGAAAATAACTATTCTAACTAGCTCAAATTCTGCAAAGGCCGTGCAAGTTTTAATTTTTAAGTTCACATAAAATAAATATGTTTTAATTTGAATACGTTGCATATACGTTCAATTGTTGCAATGGATCTAATCTTTCGGTTCTTCGGTCTTAACCTACCAAAATAATTCTTAATTATATTTAATTCATATTCTAAATATGTATATAATTAGTGTGATTAACTAAAGTTCTTTAATAATTCCACTAGTTTTAAGGTAATTTCTTAATATTCTGTATGTCAAAAACATGGATTATTTTAATGTGCTTTCGTGGATTGTTGCGATTCCTGTTTTTATCGGGATTATCTGTGAGTGTGAGTAGTATCATACGGTTGCCAATCTGTAGCACAATGGCAAAAAAGAACTGTGAATAAATTTGCGTTTTAATATTATTTTTGTGGACAATTCTTTCAGATTAAGTTTTTCCTGTTTTGTTATTATCTTTTGCTACTATCTCTTTTCGATATCTAGGGGTTATTTTGGACCCTAGTCTTTTGTAAATTTTAATGTATATTGTGTAACATTTTCCGTATTTTCCTATAGAATTTAGCTTCTGATTGTGTTAAGTGAGATCTTCCTCCTGTTTTTTGCTGATGCTATTATTAATCTAGATTCTGAGACGTTCGAGTTATATAAGGTAATTTCCAAGTTGGGGATGTGTATCATACTTCGATATTTTGCAAGTTTCGCTATGTTTTGCAAAAGCCATTACTTTTTTAGGCAAACTAGGGAAAACATATTTGCTAAGGATTTGAATTTTATTTTCTATCGGGTTTCTATGGGCGCGAACATGTTCTTTGATGATGATCTCATTTTACAATCTTTGGGTCGAGCCTTTCTTTTACTATTTTTATCAGGTCTTCTTCACTCTTTTTCACGGAATGTCGATGATACTGTGGAAAGGGTAATTCGAATTCATAAGATTTTTTATTTGAAGTCAGTAATAATAGTTGGTTTAAATTGTATAAGATTGTGCGAGGAACTTTCGTCACTATGAATTGTGGTGGATTTCTAGTCTGCCACTACGTTGGAAGTTCCTGGCTTGTAACGGAGTTCACGATTGTACTCTACAAAGTAGCTTCTCCACCTTTCGAGTTTGCCATTATGATTCTTGTTGCTTAACACAAAAGTTAATGGATGATGATCGGTGATACATGCGAGGGCCCAGACTATGGCCAACATTTCTTTTTACTTTGTGATATAATTCTCTTCGGTGCTAGTTAGTGTACGTGAAATAAAGGTTATCGGTTTACTGTTCTGTTCCCGTAGGTAACTACCACCGGGCCCGGAAATCCTCTCGACGGCGCTGCAAGTATTACATCTTGCGAAACTAAAGTGTTCTTTATTTTTATACGCGCTACCCATAGGGTAGAAGGGTATTATAACTTAGTGCCCACAGGAAATGTATGTAACAGCCAGAAGGAGGCATCTCCGACCCCATAAAGTATATATATTCTTAATCAGTGTCAACAGCCGAGACGATATAGCCATGTCCGTCTGTCCGTCTGTATGAACACCTAGATCTCAGAGACTATAAGAGCTAGAGCTACCCAATTTGGGGACAGTACTCCTATAGGGCGTACGCAGATCAAGTTTATTTCAAATATTGGATGCCACGCCCCTTTCCGCCCCCAAAAGTCTGTAAAAGCCGTAATAATAGACCTAGAGCATTGAATTTTGGTATGCATATTAATACTTATATTTTCTATGATTTCTGTGAATTTGATTGAGATCGATCGAAAAACAAGGAAGTTATTAAAGAATCAATTTTATATGGAAAATTCATTTGCAGCTGCTCGCGCTTTGTTTGTTTAGTTGACAGTGTGACCATAACGGTGTTGTGGATTTTTATTCGCTATTTTCAAATATATACAAAAAAACAAGTTTAAGTATATTTGGTATATTTTTTGTTAAAATATCATTTAACTTTTTTGTTTTCTCTCGGAATGGGTTGCGGGTATCATACGGTCGAGCACTCTCGACTGTAGCTTTCTTACTTGTTTAAATTCTGTTCGAGGTCGATGTTTACTTTATGCGAGTTATTCTTTGATGAATGACCATTTTCTCCCCTGAGTAGGGTTGTGAGTGAATTCACTAATTTTGTGTAATCAAGAATAAAGCGTGTGTAATAACTTAATAACCCTAGAAAGGATCTCACATCTTTTAAGGTCTTTGGTAACGGGAAATTATTAATAGCTTTGACATTAATCTTATTGGTTCTTACACCATTATTGGAAATAGTAGTGCCGATACCACTTGTGCTTCCCGAGTACGGGTGCCGATACCACTTGTGCTTAGCAAGTGCGAGTGCCGATACCATTCGTGCTTAGCAAGTGCGAGTGCCGAATCCTCCGTCATAATTTTTATGCCCGCTACCCATAGGGTAGAAGGGTATTATGACTTAGTGCCAACAGAAAATGTATGTAACAGGCAGAAGGAGGCATCTCCGACCCCATAAAGTATATATATTCTTGATCAGCGTCAACAGCCGAGATTATATAGCCATGTCCGTCTGTCCGTCTGTCTGTCCGTATGAACACCTGGATCTCAGAGACTATAAGACATAGAGACACCAAATTTGACAAAAAGTTTCCTTCATACCCTACGCAAATCAAGTTTATTTCAAGAGTTGAATGCCACGCCCCCTTCGCCCACAATAAGCATTAATCTAGAAAAAGTCAAGTTTTTTTTTATGTAAATCGCGTATAACTCCAAAAGTTCTTTGTGTAATGATGTGTAATTTGGTAACCCATCTGCGCTTGACACTCTTAATATACCCTGTTATTTTGGTACAGATCGGATAAGTAGAAAAAAAGTTATTCGTTAAATTATTTATCAAAGTTTTTGTGCCCAGTGCATATGGATGTATTAAGTGTGTGAATGACCTAGAGATATCAAATTTGGTGACAGTATTCGTGTAGGTCTTACGAAGATCAAGTTTGTTTTAGATTTTTGCCACGCCCCTTTCCGCGCCCAAAAACTGTAAAAGCCGTAATAATAGACCTAGAGCATTGAATTTTGGTATGCATAATAATTATATTCTCAATGACTCCTGTGAATTTGGTTGAGATCGATTGAAAAACATGGAAGTTATTAATGAATCAATTTTATATGCAAAATTCAGTTGCAGCTGCTCGCGCTTTGTTTGTTTAGTTGACAGAGTGACCATGTCGGTATTTAATGGATTTAAAAAAAAATATCTATATGCAAAAAAACAAATTTTAGTATATTGTATGGTATGTATTTTGTTAAAATATCATTCAAGCTTTTTGTTTTCTCTCGAAATGGGTTGCGGGTATCATACGGTCGAGAACTCTCGACTGTAGCTTTCTGCGTAAGACCTACACGAATACTGTCACCAAATTTGATATCTCTAGGTCATTCACACACTTAATACGTCCATATGCACTGGGCACAAAAATTTTGATAAATAATTTAACGAATAACTTTTGTTCTACTTATCCGATCTGTACCAAAATAACAGGGTATATTAAGAGTGTCAAGCGCAGATGGGTTACCAAATTACACATCATTACACAAAGAACTTTTGGAGTTATACGCGATTTACATAAAAAAAACTTGACTTTTTCTAGATTAATGCTTATTGTGGGCGAAGGGGGCGTGGCATTCAACTCTTGAAATAAACTTGATCTGCGTAGGGTATGAAGGAAACTTTTTGCCAAATTTGGTGTCTCTATGTCTTATAGTCTCTGAGATCCAGGTGTTCATACGGACAGACAGACGGACAGACTGACAGACGGACATGGCTATATCGTCTCGGCTGTTGACGCTGATCAAGAATATATATACTTTATGGGGTCGGAGATGCCTCCTCCTGCCTGTAACATACGTTTTATGTTGGCACTAAGTTATAATACCCTTCTACCCTACGGGTAGCGCGTATAAAAAAAGTTTTACAAGTGAATACCATATAATATGGATACAAAATGTCAAATGGAGAAAAATTTTTATTTGGAAAAAAGTTTTACAAGTGAAAACCATATCATATGGCTAGAAAACTTTGTATAGAGAACAAATTTTCTATGCAAAAAAAAATTATGTATGATAACAATTTTTACAAGTCATAACCATATCATAGGGCTAGAAAATGTCATATGGAGAAAAAAGAGTTCAGCTTTCGCTGTCACTCTTTGTAGCAAACAGACGTGTTTTTTTTGTGCGCCCCGCAATTTTTCGCTTTTTTATATCAAACAACCGGTGTTAATACATTTTCTTTAAAGTTATTACTTTAATTGTTTGCTACATCGCGTCTCTATCCTGTGATAGTGCATGTTATTAGTGTTTTATCACATAATTGTGAATTTTAGTTAGTTAGTTTGAGCTTTGTTTTTTCTACATAAACTGAGTTCAAAGTTTTGTTGTTGTGGTAAGCATTAGATTTTGCGTGTTTATTCTTTGTGCTTTCTTTCCCGCTCGCAGAGTGACGGTTTCTCTCTCAACAACTCTCAGTTGACAGTATTCCGTTAGTGGCGCTCTCTGCTCTCACTGCTTGCTCTACTGTTTTGTTTTTGCTAACACATTTTTGTTTTGAATCTGTACAGTGGGCATAGTTCCTACTATTTCAAAGTAATTTTTTTTAATTTTGTAAATTTTTTAATTTGCTTTTCTTTATTTTAATTTATAATAGAAGGTAAAATTGTGTGTTGTCTGAAGAGTTGCCAGAAGCAGATCACGGCTTCGCAACCCAGTATGGCCTGCTGGCTCTGCGATAACGTAGTACACGTAAAGTGTGTAGGTTATTCAGGGCTAGTTGCAGATGCCATTGCCAAAAGAACTGGGCTTAACTGGTGTTGTGAGTCATGTCGAGAAGTTGAGTGCGACCATCGACTGACCCAGCCACTACTCCGTTGGTTCCACAGCTAATCTCGTTTGCTACCCCAGTAGCAACAACAGCCGCGGAAAGCATTCCCATTAGGGAACCTGCTCCACCGACATTAGTTAATGCCGAAGTTGTGCCTGAATTGTCCACGGTTGTCACTAGAAGTAGAGGCAAGCCGAATCCTACTAAAAAAATTTCTTCCGCACCTCCTTCAACTGTCGGATCACCGACTTTATTAGGTTCCAAAGATAATATACCAAATATTACTCCTTTGGCTCCTAAACCACTTGTGGGGGTTCCACCAATGAAACAGATTTTTGTTTCAAGGCTTGTCAGATGACGTAAAGGCTTTCATTATAGCCAAAATTAAAAATGCCAATCCAAAAGTGGAAAAATTTAAATTTGCTTATGATAGACAAATTGCATCTTTCAAGATCAATGTCCCACCTTCACTTTTTGAAACCATATGCTCACCAAGTTTTTGGCCAGAGCATTTGGTGGTAAAAGAGTTCAAAGCCAAAGTTAAAAATCGGACTCCGATTGGGCTCTTACCAAATGGACCTGTACAGTCTCAATCTAAATCTTCTTCTTCATCTTCAAAAAACTAATCTCATCATTTCTTATAACCTATCAACATGTGCGTGGTTTACGTAGTAAAATAAGTAAGCTATACGTCGACAGTTTCACTTTTTCTACTGATGTAGTTGCGTTTTCGGAAACCTGGTTAAGTTCGGATATTTCTGATTCCGAACTTTTTCCGTCAAAGTACACTATTTACAGGCAAGATCGTTCTTCCCGAAGAGGAGGTGGTGTTCTATTTGCAGTAGACTCCAACTTCTCATCGGACCCATTACATTATAATAATCCTAATAATATAAAGTTTCTATCAATAAAAGTAAATTTTCATGGTGTAAGTTTATTTCTTACTTGCTCATATATACCTCCGTCGTCCGATTTATCTGTTTACCAGGATCACCTGGAAGCAATAAAATCTATTTTTGCCTTGTTATCCGACAAAGATCATGTTGTTGTTCTAGGAGACTTTAACCTTCCTGGAACAGCTTGGTATCCTTGTGATAACTTCTGTTTTCTTATTCCATCGAACCGACATGACTTTATTGATGGTTTACATGAATTATCTTTGGGTCAAATTAACAATATACAAAATTCTCTTTGCCGGCAACTAGATCTATGCTTTGTCTCTGAACCTACCAGCGTAGTTCTATCTAGATCGGAACCCCTTACATCTCCTGAAGACCCTTATCATCCAACTCTGGAGTTAAGGATCGAACTCAGCAGATCTGTACTCGCTAATTCTGATATACCTGCCGATCGAGCTCGTTGCTTTCGAAAGGCAAACTTTCCCAAATTAATCCAACTTAATGGAATTGATTGGTCTAATTTGTATTCCTGCACTGACATTAGTGCCGCCGTCAACTTATTCTATAATAAATTAAATCTTTGCTTTGATGCCTGTATTCCTTCTTATTTTCCGCATAGGTCTAATAAGCCTCCTTGGTTTTGAAAGCAACTTTCTAACCTTAAGAACCTGAAGTCTAGACTTTACAAAAAGTTGAAAATTTCAGGCTCTACCTTAACTTTTTCGCAATATATAATTGCTCGGTCTAATTTTATCGAGCTTAACGCTGTGTGTTATAAAAATTACTTAGCTCGCTGTCGGGTTAGTTTTTCTGAAAACCCAAGAAAGTTTTTTAATTTTGTAAACACTAAGCGTAAGTCTTCCTCTTATCCTCCTTGTCTATCTTACGAAAATTCGAAAGCAAATTCAGGTCAGGCGATCGCTGATCTATTTGCTTCTTTTTTTCAAACTACTTATTCTTATTCCTCCTACTCTAACGCGCCCCATCCTTACAGTCTGTCTTGGTCGAATTGTATCTTCAGTCCCTTAATGAGTGAGGAGTCTCTGACTCAATATCTTCAAATGGTTAAGCCGGTGTTTTCGCCCGGTCCGGATGGAGTTCCTGGCTGTGTACTTCGGTACGGAGCCGAGGCTTTATGCAGACCGTTGCTGAAATTATTTGATTTATCACTTGAGACATCGACTTTTCCCTCTATATGGAAGGAATCATTCATTATTCCTCTCCATAAGAAGGGAAGTAAGTCTGACGCCAAAAACTATAGAGGGATATGTAAATTGTCTGCTATACCAAAAGTTTTTGAGAAGATGTTAACAAGTCATTTACAACATTTATGTAGTTCCATTATTTCTCCCTACCAGCATGGGTTTGTGAAACATAGATCCACTGTTACTAATCTTCTTGAGCTTTCTTCGTTCGTTAACCAGGGTTTCCTTAAAAACGAACAAACTGACGTCATCTATACCGATTTTAGTAAAGCCTTTGACTCAGTAAATCATTCTCTTTTGTTATATAAGCTTGACTTAATTGGATTTCCCAATAATTTGATTTGCTGGATTTCAAGCTATCTCTGCCAAAGAACGCAAAAAGTTTCTTTTAATAATTTCCTTTCTAATACATTCCGAGTTTCCTCTGGAGTTCCCCAAGGTAGCCATCTCGGTCCCTTACTTTTCACATTGTTCATAAATGATCTACCTACTGTTTTGACACAATCTCGCGTACTAATGTATGCAGATGATGTTAAAATATGCCTGCAGTACAGGGATTGGCCATGCCATATCAAGTTGCAGAGAGATCTTGACTCTTTCCAGTCATGGTGCAAAGTGAACTTGTTAAATTTAAACTTTTCTAAATGTGTTGTCATGTCCTTCTATAGAGTTAATCCACATTTGGCCTCTTACTTACTGAATGGTAACGATCTAAAAAGAATTTCTGCTGTTGATGATCTCTTAGATCATAAACTTAAATTTTCAGACCACATTTCTAGAACGGTCAATAAAGCTATGTCTGTACTCGGTTTCATTAAGAGGTGGTCAAAGGAATTTGATGACCCTTATATTACTAAGACCCTTTGTACATCACTTGTTCATCCGATTCTGGAATATGGTTCGTGCGTATGGTCTCCACAGTATTCTGTGCACCAAGATCGCATTGAATCTGTTCAAAAACAATTTCTCTTATTTGCTTTGCGTGGCTTGAACTGGAATGCTGAAGTGAGATTGCCGTCATATAGTAGTAGACTTCTTTTAATTAACCTACCTTCTTTAGCTAACCGTAGAATAATGCTTGGCATTTTATTTATTTTTAATCTTATTAATGGTGATATTGACTCTTCAGAGTTAATATCGCGACTAACCGTTTCCGTTCCATCTAGACTAACCCGTAGTTACATCCCGCTTGCTCTCCCCCTATGTAGATCTAATTTTGCATTGCATGACCCTTTTAGAGCTTTATGTTATAACTATAATAGATTTTATCATGTATTTTCTAGCGCTAACACTGCTTTTAATCTTAAAACTTTACTACTAACCTATTTGATTAATAATTAGACCGAATTTAGCTTATAGTAATAAATTAAAAAACTTTTATTCCACCCCGTTTATTTCTTATGTCCGATCCTGAATTTCTACTTTATGCTATCCGCGTTTTTTTTTGCATGCCCGAATCTATCCTGTCCGAACGCGAATCGTATCGTTCGTCCTGCGACAGCGCCTCTCGGTCGGTTGGGCGCGAGGAGGGTTTATTGGGATCCGCGCGTAACAAGCATTGGCTTGGTATCGCTTGGGCCACTTGAATGTGCATACAATGTACGTCAACGTCCAATATATACAAATTCAGTGAACAAAGGAAACCCAAATTTAAATTAAACTTCAATTTACTTGTTGTATTGACTAATTTTTAAATTCAGTCAGTGGTAAAAGAGAATTTAAATATTTTAAGGATACTGAAAATCTATTTGCATTAATTTTAAATTGATTAAATTGTACTATATGTTTATGACCTTGTGGTAAATGTATACATATGTATAATAAAAAGGGTTTTTGCAGATATATGTAATTTCCGGAAATTCCATAAAAAAGTCAGTGCAAGGCATGCAAAAGGCACTCATAAAATAGTACCGCGAACAGCTGCGTCGCGACGCAAAATCATTTACGATCAAGAAAGGAGGTGGGGTAAAAACACTCGAATACTTGCCTAACTATTCGAATCATTGTAGACATATTCGGGTGTTTTTCGAATTTTGTCACAAGTGCCAAAATGGTCGGTTGCCGAAATGCAAGACACTCGTCAAGCACAAGTGTTTGAATCACGAGTAGCAAATTGATTCGGTCCCGAAAAGGCAGACACAAGTTGGGACCGAGTGGCCGAAGCACAAGCACTCGCAATACTCGCGACAATAATGTGTGTGTGTGTGTGTCTTGAATTTAGTTTATGGGTGCGAGTAGCATCGCAACAGAAAATTTCATGGGTGTGAGTAGGTGACCAAAAACAACCACCTTTGACGTTCTCTGATTTGTACCTTCATATTGGCTTTGGGTAGAGTGGAGAATACTTTATCAAGATCTTGGGTGTGTTCAGCTTCTAATTTACTAAGGATTATTAAATAATCAATATCCTTAGCATTAAGCGATCTGCTGAAAACCATTTTTTAGATCAAGCACTGTAATGTGTTGATTTTTATCCAATTGGGTGATAATTTCACCAATCTCTGAAATTGGGTATCGATCGGATATTGTTATAGCGTTAAGTTTAACGTAATCTATAACAAGTCTATATTTATTTTAACCAGATGCGTCTGTTTTTTTTTTTGTACTATCCAAACTGGGGCGTTATAAGGTGACTGCGAAGGTCTTATTATGCCATCTTCGAGCAACTGATTAATTTGTTTTCTCGACTTCTGGTCTTAGAGAGGCTGTGTATGGATAATGTCTGTTATGAGCTGGTATATCTGAGTTTGTTCTAATTCGTCCTTGTACGGTCGGGTTCTGAGTTCTGAATGTTTTTTTACTATTTGGTTGGGTTTGTCTTTTTGACGTACTGTCATGTGCTCTGTTCGAATTTTAATGTAGTTTACTGTCTGGGTTGCCAATTTGTTTTATCTTTATTTCACAATTGCCATTTATGATGAGAATACCATTTTTTACATCGATAACCGCATCGAGATTTTAAAGTGTATCATTACCCAAGATACCATGAAATGTTTTAAGAGTGGGTAATAAGAGGAATTTAATTGGATGATCAGGACAATTGAATAAACTAAGGTTTGTGTGGTGGGTAATCTTTGTTTGTCCTCTAAAAAATGGATTTTCAATTAGTCTCTGATTCTGTTCTAGATTTAACTGAATGTAATTTTGGTTGGAACCAGTGTCAATTAAAATTTGTACATTTTGCCGTCCCTCGTAGCACAATTGAAGTAAGGCAACGAAGAACTATTTAATCAAAAAAATGGATATCAGAAGTATCAATTGTCTCTAAAACATGGCCTTAATTAGTCTGATCGTCTTCTTCCTATAGATTAATTTCTCCATTTTGTTCGCGAGTTTCATAGTAATCTTGTTCGGATGTTTCTTCGGGATATGGAGCCACATAGTCATTATCCATAAATTGTTCAGCTTCTCCTGTAGATAAATGGAAATGCCTTTGGTATTTGAGAGGCTGGTTTGATTGTGAAAGCGGCGGTGGTCGTTTTGCCCGCGAAGTTAATATTTGGACGATTTATATAATTTATACGATTCGACCGAATGGAAGGATCTACTGGTACTGGCTTAGGCTCTGGCCTTGGTCGAGTTGGACGAGGAGGTGGAACCTGACTGGTGACGTGAATTGGGCGTGGTGTCTGGTGTGGCTCTTGCCCCATTGTGGTTATATGGCTGATACGAATGTGGTGGAGCAGGGTGACTCATGGTGGGTTTACCACTTGGATGGTAATAAAGTCTAGGGTCGAAGATGGAAGGCATGGCTTAAATCTCTTGGTTCTTTAATATCAATATGTCTTGATAAATCACTATTGAGACCTCTCACAAATATGTGATAAATTGCCAGATAAAATTCGTGTATGGTTATATATCCCTGTTTCAATAAAAACATCTGATACTCAAGAGTCTTAAAGTCTCTTTTGTCTGCATAATGGGCTGTAAGGCACTTCAAAATTGCCTTCCAGTTTAGTGGGGTATTGTAAGATACAAGGACTGTTTTGGCTTCGCCGACTACCTTGGTTCGAATGGTAAGAGTAACCAGATAAAATCTTTGTGAATTTTCTTGTTCCTCGAACATGCCTGGAAGTGCTTCTTTAATCAATGCGAGTATAACTTCTCTAAGTTCTGGACTAGTTGCTGGTGGTGGTTGGTTCACCCCTTCCTGATCGGGAACTACCAGCTAAGTCGAGGTTAGACTTGGCTGCAATTAAAGTATCAGGCATTATATACTAGATAAGGTTTCTCAATTCCGACAATATGGAACACTGGACCACTTTTTTAGAATTTATGTTTCAAGTTGATATTCGAACAGCAAAATTTTAAATGATAAAAACTATATATTCATTATATTTTAAGATTTACTTGATATTCTAAAAAATTTCTTTAATTGTTATTTTGTTAAGTTTTTGAACACAATTTTTTTTGTTTAGATTTGGAAAAAAAGGCGGATGTTTTGCATACTTTGCGTAGCTTTGCAGAATTGGCTGGGTGCATTTCAAGTGTTAGTGCCCATAACCGCATATCATTAACGATCAAGAAAGGAGGTGGAGTAAAAACACCCGAGTAGTTGCCAAACCATTCGAATCATTGACGATGAATTCCGGTAGATTTTGAATTTTGTCATAAGTGCATGAATGATTGGTTGCCGAAATGCAAGACATGCTTGAATCATGATTAGCGAATTGATTCGGTCCCTAAAAGGCACAGAAGTTTTGAGCGAGTAGCCGAAGTGCAAGCACTCGCAATACCGACATGATTATGTGTGTATGTGTCTTGAACTTCACTTGCGGGCAGCGAGTAGCACCTCAAAACAAATTTCCATGAGTGTGAGCAGTGTCCCAAAAACAACCTCCTCTGACGTTCTCTGGTGGCGATAGAACATGTTTGTAACAGTCAAAAGGAGCCATCCCTACAAAAAATTTATATTCTTTAAGAATATTTATATTCTTCATCAGTGTCAATAGCCGACCGTCTGTATGAACCCATAGGACTATAGGAGCTAGAACAAGAAAATTTGTGAAGTTTATTTTAGATTTTGGACACGCCCCTTTCCCTCAAACAAAGAAACACAATTACGAGAGTAATTTTAAAGCTAAAAGGGTGTTTGGGGAAGCACAGTTATACTGTGGGCAAAAAGTAAGGTGAATTTGTTTGTAAAATAAAAATCTGTATTTATTCTCGTACATCAATTTCATCTCCTTCAAAGTAATACCATCCCGATAAATTACACTTATGCCAACGTTTTTTTTGAATCCTCGAAACATGCTAAATAGTACCTTTCCGGTATACCCATGATCGCCCTTTTCGAATCAGCTTTTATCTCCTCAATCGACTCGAAACGCGTTTCCCGGAGTGGTCTCTTGAGTTTTGGGAATAGCCAAATCAGGGGAAAACGGTGGTTCCGGAACGATTTGCGTCGAGTTCTTGGCGAAATGGTCACAAAGAACGAGCAATGTGAGATGGTGCATTATCGTGATGCAAAAACCATGAGTTGTTGGCCCATAATTCTGGTCGCTTTAGTCGAATTGCTTCACACAACGAAAATCAGAAAAAACTGTCATCATGACCTTGATTTTTGAACGACTTTGACGTGCTCTTTTCGGTTTGGCCTTGTCTTTAGCACGATATTCGCTTGATTGGTCTTTTGTTTCAGGGTCGTAAGCATAAATCCAAGTCTCATCTCCCATAATTATTTAAGCATGTGCTGATAGTCAGAAAACATTGTTTCACACACATCAAGCCGATGACTTTTTTGCCAAAAATTGAGCGTTTTCTGTACCAAACGAGATTTTTCTTTTTGTTGGCCGAAATGGTCTTTCAAAATGATTTTCAAAGTAAGGTCCCTTACAGTCAACCGATGATTTTTGAGCACTAATTCCTTCACCTCATTGACGTGTTAGTCACCTGTTGACGTCGATGTTCGTCCGGAGCGCTCCAAGTCATCAACACGATCCCGACCCTCTTTGAAGTCTTTGTACCACTTATAAACATTTTTCTGGGACATGGAAGAAACATCAAAGGCCATCTTCAAAGTTTTCATTCCGCAAACGAAACTTCTCTGCTCAATTGAAACAGACATTGTAAAAATCGAAAAATACACTTTTGCTCGTTTGGTAAACACAATCGTAAATGTAGTACTGATACTGACATTGACATAAAATTACCCGATGTATACCAATACCCGATTTACCAATGTATAATCTGAAAATTAGATTATGATCGGACAATAAACATAGAAGTTATTAAATAAACAATTCTATTAGAAAAAAATCCTAACCAAATCAGGAATCATTAAGATGATGATTTCAAATGCTATACAAAAAAATATATTTCATAAAAAAACAAGTAAGAAAGCTACAGTCGAGAGTGCTCGACCGTATGATACCCGCAACCCATTTCGAGAGAAAACAAAAAACTTAAATGATATTTTAACAAAAAATAT
Source organism: Drosophila formosana (assembly GCA_035045625.1). Lineage (NCBI taxonomy): Eukaryota > Metazoa > Arthropoda > Insecta > Diptera > Drosophilidae > Drosophila > Drosophila formosana. Next base: position 684,835 of record JAWNOW010000662.1, on the reverse strand, counting down.
ACCGAATATATTAAAACTGGTTTTTTTGTATATATTTGAAAATAGCGGGTAAAAATCCACAACACCGTTATGGTCACACTGTCAACTAAACAAACAAAGCGCGAGCAGCTGCAAGTGAATTTTGCATATAAAATTGAGTCTTTAATAACTTCCTTGTTTTTCATTCGATCTCAACCAAATTCACAGGAATCATTGAGAATATAATTATTATTATGCATAGACTCTAGGTCTATTTTTACGGCTTTTACAGACTTTTTGGGGGCGGAAAGGGGCGTGGCATCCAACTTTTGAAATAAACTTGATCTGCGTAGCACCTATAGGAGTACTGTCCCCAAATTTAATAGCTTTAGCTCTTATAGTCTCTGAGATCTAGGTGTTCATACAGACGGACAGACTGACAGACGGACAGACGGACAGACTGACAGACGGACAGACGGACATGGCTATATCGTCTCGGCTGTTGATGCTGATCAAGAATATATATACTTTATGGGGTCGGAGATGCCTCCTTCTGCCTGTTACATACATTTTCTGTTGGCACTAAGTTATAATACCCTTCTACCCTATGGGTAGCGGGTATAAAAATGTCGGAAGCTATAGCAGATGTTTTGAACTTGGAAGCACGAAGCAGTCTGCTTTTAAACAATAATTTTTATAATTTGGTTGCTCTGCTTCCAGGATTGTCAACGAAAGACACCCATTTCCGTTTAGCTATACCAATAGAGAATCGAACTGATGTAGCCTTATACACACTTGGGTCATCATCAGAATATCGGATCATTGCGCGTTTGTTTTGTCTTCCTCTTCGTTATTCACCATTTCTTTTCTCTCTCAAAAACGACCAGAAAAACGGCTATACCATGTTCAAATACTTTAATTCGACTTGGTAGTACCCGCGTCCACAATGGACGTGGGTATATTTTTTTTCCTCCCTCTCACCTGACGCCAAAGAGCTGCCTATGCTTTTGTAATGAATCGAACGCGCGCTTGGTATATTTTGGACGCGGAACCTGATAATGATACAAGTAAAAATATAATGTTTATTTTAACACCTCAAAAGCATAGCAAAATTGATTTTTTTTTAATTCACTTAATTTATGCTAAATGTGGGTCCTCCAGAGAACGTTAAAGGTGGTTGTTTTTGGCACACTACTCACAATAATGGAAATTTATGTTGCTCTGCTACTTGCTACCCGCAAGCGAAGTTTAAGACACACATACTCACATAATCATGTCGGTATTGCGAGTGCTTGCGCTTCGGCCATTCGCTCAGAGCTTGTGTGTGCTTTTTAGGGACCGAATCATTTTGCTTCTCATGATTCAACCACTCCATTATTGTCCAGTAGTCGATTGTTTTTTAAGAAAGATATGTATGTAAGTTTGTAAACATAGTGCACCAGAGGCTCAGCTACACTTTCAGCACAAGCAGCGGCGAAGGCCTGCGGCTATGATGCATGCTGTGGGTCAAACTCGATGAAGCTATGGCCGGTGTCACCTTGATGCCTGACACGAGGGCTAACACCATGTGGACATTAAATAAGTTCACAAGTTTTGTGCAGCTTAATTATTTATTGTTCTGTCTCCAATGACAGCTTATTACCCACTAAAAACTACCTTACTTTTCCTAGGTCCACGCATCCCATATTTTCTATATCCTCTTTTGCGTCCATCCCGTGTACCGCTGCTTATCAGCATCAACCAAAACTGCCTTCGAGCTTTAGAGTGTCGGAGTCGCAGTGTTGATACTCTTACAATAAGAGTAACACCTGCGAGCCCCAACAAATTGGGCATTGCTCTAGTGTAGGGAGTTCGAGAACGCAGTAGTCAGTTGACTATTGTTAACTTGTACATGTATGTTATACATAGGTGTTGTCTTAAACATTATCTTTTTCTGTATTATAGAGCATCCTTCGTTTGTCAAAGACGGTTATGTATGATAGTTGTTCACTTTTTGCAAAAGCTCTTTTTGCTGTATTACCTTCATTACCGTCCCGCTACCATTCTGCTTTGGTACACCTACTCGAAGACCATATAATTCAGGACAAATTCTAGAAACCGAATCCAAACATGTAGAGGACTCACACATAATTTTAAGGCTTCAAACTTGTGCATAAAAATTTTGAATTCAAATCTTCGATTTTCCAGTACTTTTGTTGGGGTGACACCACAAATTGGACAACATTGAGTTGATTTATTGTGAGTTATTTCATTTAGTACTTTTTCGTCATTGAGTATCATATGCATATCAAAGGTAACTGGTATGTCATTAGCCTCATTCAGTTCATAATAAAACGGGTTAAGATAACTTATATGATAATCTAACTGATTTTTTCCCATAATTATGTGATCAGAAGTTTCTTTTACAAATTGAATTTTTTAGCGGCCTGCAAAATCGAATGGATTGCGGTGTTCTGTTAACCCAGATATTTCGTTGAAATGAGTCAATCATTTTTATGGGTATAACTGAAGTTACAAAAAAAGACTGGTCTGAGACCTGAACGTCGGGTGTTTTTATTTCAAACTTCTGCTTGTATGAACTTTGTCCAGTTGATCTATCGAAGCCATAACTGCAATTAATTTGTGTACAGAACTATTATCAATTATTCGCTGTACAGAATGATTCAATAGGTCTTGCAGTAACACTTGAGCAGTAGGATGTAGACTAGGGCTTCATTTGGTGTGGGTATAGTCGGTTTTTATACCCGCTACCCATAGGGTAGAAGGGTATTAAAACTTAGTGCCAACAGGAAATGTATGTAACAGGCAGAAGGAGGCATCTCCGACCCCATAAAGTATATATATTCTTGATCAGTATCAACAGCCGAGACGATATAGCCATGTCCGTCTGTCCGTCTGTATGAACACCTAGATCTCAGAGACTATAAGAGCTAGAGCTTCCAAATTTGGGGACAGTACTCCTATAGGTCGTACGCAGATCAAGTTTATTTCAAAAGTTGGATGCCACGCCCCTTTTTGCCCCCAAAAGTCTGTAAAAGCCGTAAAAATAGACCTAGAGCATTGAATTTTGGTATGCATAATAATAATTATATTCTCAATGATTGCTGTGAATTTGGTTGAGATCGAATGAAAAACAAGGAAGTTATTAAAGAATCAATTTTATATGGAAAATTCACTTGCAGCTGCCCGCACTTTGTTTAGTTGACAGTGTGACCATAACGGTGTTGTGGATTTTTATTCGCTATTTTCAAATATATACAAAAAAACAAGTTTTAGTATATTTGGTATATTTTTTGTTAAAATATCATTTAAGTTTTTTGTTTTCTCTAGGAATGGGTTGCGGGTATCATACGGTCGAGCACTCTCGACTGTAGCTTTCTTACTTGTTGGATTTGAAGTTGCTTTTTTCAATTCCGTTGGGTATTCAGCAGGTGTTATAATAATTTCTTCAAATAAATAATTCAAAATTACTAAATTTTTTATAGTATTCTAATTTTTTATCATCTTCCACGTAGTAATGGCTAATTTTATTATAAATTGGTTGCGAGTATCATACGGTCGAGCACTCTCTTTAGCTTTCTTACTTGTTGTAATCAGTGCATATAATTTGTCACATGTTCTGCAGTGTTAAAGTTAAAAAACAAATTATTGTATTTAGAGTTTATGATGTCAAGACGATCAATTATATTTTAAATATTTTATGTAGGCGTATCCAACTGCCGTGTTAATATATAATATATGATCTTCCATCCGTTATAAAATTTTCTCGAGTGTTAATATATGCTGACGATGACCAGCTCTATTTATCCTTTTAACAATATTCATTGTCGACATGCAAAACATCTTGAGAGTGTTGAGTCGATTAAAGTTAAGTTTGATAAGCACATCATGGCTATAACAAATCGTGCGATAGGTGTCCTTGGTTTCATTAAGCGTTGGTCAAATTTTGATTACTTAACTTGTTTTACCTATTTTTGAATATGGGTCTTGTATAGGATAGAATAGAGTCCGTACAAAAACAATTTATTTTGTTTGCCCTTCCGGGTCTTAACTGGTGTGCTAACACTGCATTACATTCCTATCATAGTATACTTTTACTTATAAATCTTTCTTTTCTTTCTGCTCGTAGAACCAAGCTTGGTGAAATTTTTTTGCAAAAGCTTATTAGCGGTGAGATAGATTCCACTGAATTGATTAGCCTTGTTCCGATTAAAAACACAAGGAACCTCTCACCTTTTACCCTCCACTTTGTAATGAAAACTATAATAAACCCTCTCCGTTTACGTTTTAACTATAACAATTTATTAACAAGTAAGAAAGCTACAGTCGAGAGTGCTCGACCGTATGATACCCGCAACCCATTTCGAGAGAAAACAAAAAGCTTGAATGATATTTTAACAAAAAATATACCACCGAATATACTAAAATTTGTTTTTTTGTATATAGATAATTTTTTTTAAATCCATTAAATACCGACATGGTCACTCTGTCAACTAAACAAACAAAGCGCGAGCAGCTGCAACTGAATTTTGCATATAAAATTGATTCTTTAATAACTTCCATGTTTTTCATTCGATCTCAACCACATTCGCAGGAGTCATTCAGACTATCATTGTTATTATGCATACCAAAATTCAATGCTCTAGGTCTATTATTACGGCTTTTACAGTTTTTGGGGGCGGAAAGGGGCGTGGCAAAAATCTAAAACAAACTTGATCTGCGTAAGACCTACACGAATACTGAATGAATACTTAATACATCCATATGCACTGGGCACAAAAATTTTGATAAATAATTTAACGAATAACTTTTTTTCTACTTATCCGATCTGTACTTTTACCAACTTTTGAAATAAACTTGATCTGCGTAGGGTATGAAGGAAACTTTTTGCCAAATTTGGTGTCTCTATGTCTTATAGTCTCTGAGATCCAGGTGTTCATACGGACAGACAGACGGACAGACGGAGATGGCTATATCATCTCGGCTGTTGACGCTGATCAAGAATATATATACTTTATGGGGTCGGAGATGCCTCCTTCTGCCTGTTACATACATTTTCTGTTGGCACTAATATAATACCCTTCTACCCTATGGGTAGCGGGTATAAAAATATTTGTATGTCGCTGAATTAAAAAGAAGAATGGATTCTATCTCGGATCGAGCTTACGACAACAGCATCCGCATTCAGGCGCTCTTACCGCAGCAGCACGGATATGATAAAATGAATGCCAAAAACAATATTATCTTGCCGAGTTTTGTTACTTGTAAAACTAAATAAATTGAATTGTTGCTTACGCAACATACATATTTGGTATGTTATAAGCAACATTTTTACATTTTCTTAAATTAAAACATATATAATGTCAATATCTAACAAGTAAGAAAGCTACAGTCGAAAGTGCTCGACCGTATGATACCCGCAACCCATTTGGAGAGAAAACAAAAACATAAATAATATTTTAACAAAAAATATACCAAAGAATATACTGAAATTTGTTTTTCTTTTATATATATTTGAAAATAACGGGTAAAAAGCCCTAAAACCGACATGGTCACACTGTCAACTAAACAAACAAGGCGCGAGGAGCTGCATGTGTATTTTGGATATAAAATTGATTCTTGAATAACTTCCTTGTTCTTCATTCGATCTCAACCAAATTCACAGGAATCATTGATAGTATATTTGTTATTATGCATACCAAAATTAAATGCTCTAGGTCTTTTATATCTCTAGGTCATTCGCACACTTAAAACAACTATTCACATTCACACAACTATTTTGATAAATAATTTAACAAATAACTTTTGTTCTACTTATCTGATTTTTACCAAAAGGGTATATTAAGAGCGCTAAGCACAGATGGCCTACCAAATTACACATCATTACACAAAAAACTTTTGGTGTTATACGCAATTTAAATAAAAAAAATAGACTTGTTCTACATTTATGCATATTGTCGGCGAAGGAGGCGTGGCATCCAACTTTTTAAATAAACTTGATCTGCGTAAGGAATGCAGGAACCTATGTATTAAATTTGGTGTCTCTATGTCTTATAGCCTCTGTTCATACAGACAGACAGACGGACAGACGGACATGGCTATACCGTATTGACTGTTGACACTGATCAAGAATATATATACTTTCTGCCTGTTACATACATTTTCTGTTGGCACTAAATTATAATACCCTTCTACCCTATGGGTAGCGGCTATAAAAATTAAAAATTTAGCTTCCAATACGGTCACCGACTGCAGCCACACGTTGCAGCCCTCAGTTCTCACATGAATAATTTTTTTTCCGTTTATATAAATGAATAACCACCTGAGCCCGCATCTTCGCCTACCGCTTCAAACCCACATTGCAGCCTTTCGATGTTTACATGACAATTTTTTCTCCACTTTCCCAAAATAAGTGTGTTGCAAATGGAAGGTGCAAAATATAATTGCGTCGAGCATCGATTTCGTTTGGCGATATGTGCCGATATCGATATTTCCAATGTTTATGTAGGTATCGGTGATGACGAATGCATCAATTGTTTTGTAAAACACGCAAAATTATCTGTATTACCTTAAGAAAGTCATTTAAGTCTAAAACCTTTTTTCAGTGTTTAAAGATAGATAAAGTAACTATTTATATATTTATATATAAATTAGCCCAAATTATAATAGATTAAATTTAGTTATTAGCAGCTCAACATCCTTTGCAAATTATAGCTGGACCTCATATGCAATATCAACTGCATTTTGACACTTGTAGTGACGCATTTTTCATTTTCTCTCTACTTTCCCACAAATTAATGCACTAAACTTTCATGCAAAATTCATTTCAATAATTTTACGTTGTTTTGGTATATCCCTCGTAATTCTTGGAATGAAATCTAATTATGGCAATAGAAGATTATATGGTCAAGTAAATAATGAAAGCAGATGGACGTACAACACGATCAAGAGATTTGATGAGTCATTCGAAATTAGTATTGTATTTGTATGTCATTCGAAAGTACACTACAATTGCTCTCAACACTACACAGTTTATCGGAATAACTTTTGAAACCCATATAAATTTGTACATATATGTATTTTACTTAAGCTAAACACGCTAAATTAGCCCGTACGCAAAATGTCCGAATTGTCTATCATTTATGGACGAACATGGACATGACTTAATCAGTTAGTACAAATTTATGTACCATCTAAAAAAGGGAAAATACAACATTTTGTATTATATTAGGTAATATAAAATAATTTAATATAAATGATTAGAATAAGATGGAACAAGTGAGAAAGCTACAGTCGAGAGTGCTCGACCGTATGATACCCGCAACCCATTTCGAGAGAAAAAAAAAATTTTAATGGTATTTTAACAACAAATATACCAAAAATATACTGAATTTTGTGTTTTGTTTGTAAATATTTGAAAATAACGGTTAAGAATCCACAACACCGACATGGTCACACTGTCAACTAAACAAACAAAGCGCGAGCAGCTGCAAGTGAATTTTGCATATAAAATTGATTCTTTAATAACTTCCATGTTTTTCATTCGATCTCAACCAAATTCACAGGAGTCATTGAGAATATAATTATTATTATGCACTAGGTCTATTATTACGGCTTTTACAGTTTTTGGGGGCGGAAAGGGGCGTGGCAAAAATCTAAAACAATCTTGATCTGCGTAAGACCTACACAAATACTGTCACCAAATTTGATATCTCTAGGTCATTCACACACTTAATACGTCCATATGCACTGGGCACAAAAATTTTGACAAATAGTTTCACGAATAACTTTTGTTCTACTTATCCGATTTGTACCAAAATTACAAGGTATATTAAGAGTGTCAAGCGCAAATGGGTTACCAAATTACACATCATTACACAAAGAACTTTAGGAGTTATACGCGATTTACTAAAAAAAAAACTTGACTTTTTCTAGATTAATGCTTATTGTGGGCGAAGGGGGCGTGGCATCCAACTTTTGAAATAAACTTGATCTGCGTAGGGTATGAAGGAAACTTTTTGCCAAATTTGGTGTCTCTATGTCTTATAGTCTCTGAGATCCAGGTGTTCATACGGACAGACAGACGGACAGACGGACATGGCTATATCATCTCGGCTGTTGACGCTGATCAAGAATATATATACTTTATGGGGTCGGAGATGCCTCCTTCTGCCTGTTACATACATTTTCTGTTGGCACTAAGTCATAATACCCTTCTACCCTATGGGTAGCGGGTATAAATATGGAACATACATACGGAACAATACTTCCACGATGGTGCTTAAGAAGGCTGCTAAGTTTACGAGTGCGATCTGCTGCAGAGGAAAGTGGAGCCAGAATCATTGCGATTGATTTATTTTAGAAAGTCCGATCACTGACCAACACGTAAAGTTCACAATCGAAAAGCGACTGCTGCGCTCGCTTGATATTGCGAACTCGTTTACTAGGGACCTATCAGTGAGAAATACCCATCTACATATGTGTATTTATGTGCATAAACATGTGTAATTAACGACATTGCCGATGTAAGTGTGTCAGCTTATCAGCTTTGTTAATAATATTAATTCACAATACTCACGTAATGCATGCACAGGAAGCAAGTAAAACTGGTGAACTTGTTAGTGCGTTGTTCACAGGTATTAATATAAGAGTTCACAGTGGAAAATTAGCTTGTAAAATCTTGAATTCAAATGTTTTATTATCAATTCTGTTACGCTTCTCGTGTCTAAAAAGGCGAACTAAAAACAACACTATTTTTGCGACTGCTCGAGCTAACAAAAAATGTATATATGAATATAACAGACAGAAGGAGGCATCTCCGACCTCATAAAGTAAAGCACTGCTCAAGAATATATATATGAGGTCGGAGAATACCATTGTACCCTATGGTATAATAATTACATCATTTTGGATTAGCTATTGTACCTTCTGGTCATCCTTGATTTGCATCCAGACTCTGATCAGAATTTCAAAATGTGTGGTTTCGATAGGTGGTGTCCATAGGTATGTTGAGTTAATTGCTCCCTCGACTCTCTTCACAAGTCTATACCATTTGGTTGGCCGTGTGTATTTGCGGTGGGTTGTTGCCGTTATCTGGTTCATTTTAGCTAATGTCAACGAGCCATCGCAAAAACAAGTAAGAAACCTACAGTCGAGAGTGCTCGACTGTATGATACCCACAACACATTTTGAGAGAAAACAAAAAGCTTAAATGATATTTTATCAAAAAATATACCAAATATACTAAAACTTGTTTTATTTTGTATATATTCGAAAATAGCGGGAAAAATCCACAACACCGACGTGGTCACGCTTTCAACTAAACAAACAAAGCGCAGGCATCTGCAAGTGAATTTTGCATATAAAATTCTTTAATAACTTCCTTGTTTTTCATTCGATTTCACCCAAATTCACAGAAATTGAGAATATAATTATTATTATGCATATCAAAATTCAATGCTCTAGGTCTTTTATTACGGCTTTTACAGGCTTTTGGGGGCGGAAAGGGGCGTGGCACCCAACTTTTGAAATAAACTTGATCTGCGTAGGACCTATAAGAGTACTGTCCCCAAATTTGGTAGCTCTAGCTCTTATAGTCTCTGAGATCTAGGTGTTCATACAGACGGACAGACGGACACGGCTTTATCGTCTCGGCTGTTGACACTGATCAAGAATATATATACTTTACGGGGTCGGAGATGCCTTCTTCTGCTTGTTACATACATTTTCTGTTGGCCCTAAGTTATAATACCCTTCTACCCTATGGGTAGCGGGTATAACTATTGCAAATTTAAGGGGTCCAAATTGCTTAGTAGATAGTTAAATATGTATTATATGTATTAAACTGGTACTCACATTTAACTGGATGATGATTTTGTTGTAAGCCCAGTGCCATCTTTGTTTCGCGGTGATTTCTGATTTTCGCAATATTTGCATTTGACCGCTCACGACTTCTTCAGTCTCGCCCCGAGTAAGAATTTTTTTCTTTTGGGATTTTGTTCTTGTAGGGACCAAATCACCCAGTTTGTCGTCACCGTCCATGTCTATCTGGTCATTTACTTCCTGAGAATTGTGTGGAGCCACTCGTTGGTCGTCAACTAAATTCATCAGCAAAGAATCACCTTCTTCAATAATAATGCTGTCCTGCTTTATAATTTGATGGTGAGGTGCTGTTGACAATTGCGAAGGAATGGTTGTAACTGGCTTAATGGTATGCATTCCCACAGAAGTTGGCTCGGCTATACTGATACTGGCGATAGTTGTCGTCATGGGATGATGGTTACTAGTATGACTGTAGTTTTGTACATCTATAATACCACCAACACTGCCACTGGAGCTTTCATCTAAATAATTTCCGCAGTCTTCATCACTCGGATAGTTTTCGTCCACGAAGTCATCGTTATCGTTCTCGTCATTGTCTTGTCGATGATTGTCAATGTAATCTAATGAAGATTGTTTATGGTTTGTGTTTTCTTGTAGCTGGTGAAATTGTTCTTGTTGTTGCAGCCTTTGATGCTCAAGGTACTTGTATTCATCCTCTTCATTGAAGAAGTCTTCTCGATAGTCATAGCTTGTGCTAACATGTTCATAATAATCATTTGCTCTTCGACTGGACGGTGTCGTCAGCTGTGAATCCAAATAGTAATCATCCTGCTCACTATCGATGATGCAATAGCTCGGCTTATGGCTCATTTGAGATTGTTGATTGCTGATCGTAAAATCATTAATGACATCTTCATCTTCTGATTCATCATCAAAGATTTCAGTTGGCTGCTGTTTAATCAATAGTCCTGATTTACCATTAATGGTGGGCAGTTTTTTGCCGGTAGATCCCGCTGACGGCACCGTAGGTAGCATTTTTTGTCCTGCTGTTGCTACACTATTTTGCAGGCTATGATTACCTTCATCTGAATAGTAAATATCATCACTTCTAGCAATCACTGGCATAGACATTGACACTGGGATGGACATATCAAACTCAACCACACCCGAAGTATTTCTATTCCTGTAATCGTCGCTAGTAGTCGAATATTGATTGATCGATGCATCTTCCCTTATAAGCATCTTATTATAATCGTGATATCCACTTGAATCAATTAATATTGAAGTAGTGTTTGATATTGAAGTTATGGTACTGGTAGTATTATTGGGATGGGCTACTGTTGATGAATCTTCCACTGGGATGGGTTTGTTAGTTACTAATGTATTTGATGTCTTTTGAGCCACTGCTGAAGCCACCGAAGAGGCACTGTGATTGACCGCCTGAGTAGCAGATTGAACAGCTGCTGCCGCCTTACCAAAAATGCTTCCAAACACTCCTCCTCCACTACTAATGCCAGATCCAGTTTTTTTATTATTCACATTTGTTGTCTTCGTGGACACAAAATTTCTATTATCTTCAGTTTTAGTTACTGTTACTGTGTGTTGGTTTTGATTTAAAGCAATTACATCATTTAAGCCAATACTAATATTCATTGCTATTGCCGTCTTAAATGAATCATTTTTTTGCACGTAATTATTGTCCATATTATCCGTAATATTTGTTGTTTGATTTGTTGAAATACCAGAATTGGCAAATTCATTATTTAACACTTGCATTTTTAAGTTATCAGTATCTATAAAATCATCGGAGGAGTAATTATATTTATCAATGCAATCGATGTTGAAGCCTTGATTGGATTTGATACTGTTTGGAATTCCTAAAGTTGTAGACCCGTTGTTGTTGCGGTTCAATCCGTCAAGATTTTCCATTTTTGGTGGAGAGGGTGGTGTATAAATTGTTTGCTTTGAATTAAGTACATCGAACGAATTGTCTGCTATCGACATTGAAGTATTAAGAGTAGTTGTTGTTGATGTTACTTCTTCCTCGTGAGTTTGCCTGTTGGAGTTGGAAAGTAATCCACTAACACTCGGTACAAGTTTTGAAGCCAGGGTGAAGGTAAAACTTTTTTTGCTATTATTGTCGAACGTATGCTGCTTAGTCGAATCCATTGTTGAATTAACACCACAGAGCACTCCGTCCAGTCCACCTTTGATGCCTTTGGAGAGGCCGCCCAATACACTTGTTGTATATCTGTCCGCTACCTTTGATGGAGATGAATGAGGTTCATTCATAACGATAAATGGATGGTGGGGGGAGTTAAAGTCGGCGGTCTCTTTTAATTCTGCGATTTTTTCCAATTCGTCTTCTGCCAGTATATTGATCGACTCCGTATCAATTTGATTGGTTAGAAGCTCCTTAGTATTGCTTTGCAGTTGAACAGGTGTTATACATGTTTCACTCTCAATTTGGGCTATGGTTGCCGATAGATCCACATTAAAACTATCGTAGAAACTGTCATCGAAACCTGAAGCACACGTCAACGAGTGGTGATTATACGATTCATCACCTAATTCCGATGTTGGCCCTTGACATGAATTCGTTGAAATTGCAAGCGACGACGTTTCTATGTTTTCTTGCACAATATTTAGATAAACCAATTCATTTGATTTCATCTGTAATTCATCGTAAGATGTGGCAACTACATTTGAAGTTGTTGAAATAACAGACGGGAAGTTTGACTTTATTTTGGTATCTATAAATGGTATACTCGATTCAAAAACAGCGGTTTGATTGCTGCTATTATCGATACCTATGTCAAGAATGGGCGGAAGCTCTGGAAGATCAAATTTTCGCATATAATCAACGTAGGATTGTTTTGAGTCTGGCGAACCATCAATAATTGACGTTGACGTTACAATTTCAGTAGGTATCAAATCTGATTCAAAAACACTTGTTGTGAACATGCTATCAAAGCTATTAAGAAACGGAGTTGCAACTTTCTTCGAAGAAATATTTGTTGATATTCTGTCATTATCATTAAGAGAATCTAAATCTTCAGATACAATCGGCTGCTTACACAACAAGTACGATAATGTAGATGAAGAATCACTTAATGGTGTTATGAGCATTTCAGATTTTGAAGCCGTTGGACTTTGTTGTGGCGTTGATATCGATATATCAACAGTTGTAGTAGGGGGTGTTGATAATGACGTCTCGGCAATGTTGCTCAAGCTGCCAGACCACTTTGAAATTGTGAATGGCGTATGGGATTCCAATGGTGGCAGTGAGAACTTTGATGAGCTAAATAAATCAATCCGGTCGCTAATATGTGAAGAAACATGTGGGCTAATTGTGGTCGCAGTTACAGTAGGAGTGTTTTCATGTTCAGTGCGATATTTAATAGAGTCTAATGTATAAGGCTTCAAATATTCTGATATGTTAAATGATGACACTGATGACGCCTGTGGTTCAGATATCTTTTCTATTGAATTGATAATTTGCTGATTTATAATTGGCAACCCTAGGCTAGGAGATCTTGAGTCTAATTCTATTGATGCTTCTCTGGGAGATGTTGATGTTAAAACTAACGTATGCTTATCTGGATCCTCTTTGTTATTTAAAAATTTAATTGAATCCAATATTTGAAGGGATGGAGAATCTTCGGAAAGATTATCAAATGTAAGAACAGTTCGGTTGAGTATCTCATGTTGATCTTTGATGTTATTTTGTATATATTGATATATATTTTCCTCCTCGGCGCAATCTGCATTTGAAGTTATTAAAAATCTAGTTTTTGGGGTACTCGCTGGACTGGAGATACCACGATCTGGATTTACTTCATTTGGTGTTGAAATTTTTGATGAAGTTTCTGATGGCAAAACTATTACGTTATGGTGATCAGTCGATCGATGATCGGCAATGAATGAATTGAGGGAAACAGAGTTTACATTTTCTGCTGTAATATTTGTTTTCGATATTGGCAACTTGGGTAACTGCTTTGGGCGATAATATTTTGTTTCAGACTGTGGCAAACTTAAGGCATCTGTGAACTCAGGTGGTGAAAATGGTGAAGATGAATCAGTGGTAACTGTAACGGTAGAAGTATTTAATGATGTCTTATACTGAGGTGACGGGAGACGTTTCGGCAATTTCCTGTTTGTGGTTGGACTTGCAGTCGTATAAGTTGGTTCATTTACTATCTCGGGTCCTCTCAAAGCAGAAACTCCAATGGAGAAATCATCTGCTGTTGAGCAGTAACCAATTTGACTGTTTAATTTATCCGAAGGATAATTGTTAATAGGCTTCTGCTGCTTTTGTTGTATATGTACTGCCACTCTTGTTTCGCCAGATGCTATCACAGATGCCGTTGTCATTGCCATCATAAGAGAGATTTTGCGCTTCTGTTGAAGTTTTTGCTGAACAGAGCTCATTGTCACTGGAGGCGTGTCACTGTAAGTCGACAAATTATCCGAATGGCAACCGTAGTCTGAGTAGTAATCTTTATAATCAAGTGGAAGCATCGATGTATAGGGTCGGGCATTTTGGCAAAACGCTTCATCATTATTGGTGGTCCCTGCTTCTGTAGCTAAATCGGGTGTAGCCGCCCTCCATTGCGATGCTGCTTGTCCGTATACCAAATTTTGGTTGCCGAAGGTATCGGACACAATGTTGTTGCCATCTTGAAAGAGCAGTTGTGAAGAGGAACATTCTTGTTGTTGTTGTTGAAAATTCGGCAACATCCGCAATGGTGCCGCTGCTGGCAAACTTATGAAACTGCCAATTCGCTCATCATTTGAATCACTGTTCGGCACATATCCAGCATGTCCATTAATATTATATTGAGCGTTGAGAACATTCTGATACGCAACCGCATGCGGCAACGTTTGATACATTGAGCTCGAGCTATCAGCCATCACTGATGATGACGTTTTAACTGATGTTGTAGCTGGGGCAGTGGGCAAGCGGACACCAAAACGGTTGTCTCCTCCTCTTCTTACATACATACCTTCACCACCTCGCATGGCCCAGTTACACGTTCCGTTATGTGTGAATACAGATGGCAAAACTTTAGATGTTGTTGTTGTTGTAGTCGATTCATACCCGAATACATCGTATTCATAACCGCAATCATATTCGATTGGCGCAGGTATACTCGAATCCCAATAATCCACATGTGTATTTAATGTAACTCCTCCTGCATTGACATCAAAAGCTTCTGAATCGTCTAAGTGAACATGTGAATAGTTCTGATTTGAGCATTGACTGTCTAGAATGTCGCCTTGCGCCCAATCCACTTCAGCAGCGTACTCTTCTCCAGCAGTTGAATCCCTTGACACTGGCACCGCCATTTGATACTCATCATTTGCAAATGACTCCATGTTATGTATATTATTATCATAATTGTAAACGGTATTGTTAATAATTGGTCGACCGACAGTGGATAAGGCATTGCTTTTATGTATATTGTGAAAGCTCTCATTCCGTCCATAGTGCTGCAAAAAACGTAAATGAAACAAAGATACATTAGCATGTAATGCATATCAGATTGATGTATTTATAACAATACCGATAAACAACTATTTTTAATGTCTGCCTCTCTAGGGAGAAGAGGCCTGTACCACAATTGCCTATAACTCGGCCTTTCCGTAAAATGTGCTGAACGTAAAATTCCATAAGCAAAACGTAAGAAAGATACCGTCGAAACCGTTTGACTGTAAGATACTCACTACACATTGTGCGATATTATAAAACACTTAAAGGAAATTTCAAAATAAATACACCGATAAGTATATTTTGTGCACGAATATAATTTTAATAAAAAAAAAAAAACATAATATGTTAATAGTTGACAAATTGCCCTTGGGAGAATACCTTTCGAGAAGTATCTGTCATGATTGAGTATTTTCGAATGGATAGAATTCGGCACTCGTGCTTAGCGATTGCGAGTGCCAAATACACCGCCTCATTTTTATGATCTGAAAAAGGGGTGGAAATGAATACTCGAAATATTTGTCGTGGGTATTTGATGCGGAATTGTAGATAGTGAGCGGATATTTTGTGTATCCGTAAATGTATTTATGATGATCGGAACCACCTGCGAAAATTGTATGCGCAGAAATGGACACACATAATTTGAGGCAAAATTTGTATTGTATGTTTTACGGGTTTTTCGTACTTTCCAGATATTTTACGTGGTATATTTAATATACAACACTGTCATTTAAATTTTTATTTGTAATCTATACTAATTCAAGTAATAATGATTAAAAAACAAAATTACTAAACTAAACACCTATACAAATTCAGTAAAAATAGGTGAAAATTTAATTAAACACAAATTTACCTGTTTTATTTACTCATTTTTACGTTTTTAAGCGTACATGTATATAATAAAAATGTTTTTTGCAGATTTCTGTAATATTCGAAAATTGATCAGCACTCGCAATACCGACAAAACACATACACTTACACAATCAAAATAATAGAATCAAACATTACAAACACCAATAGACACAAACAACAATAGCTAATTTTTTTTTATTTTGCATACAAAGCAATTCTGCAATTCTGCAATTCTATTTTCCGCTAGATCTAGCATATTTTGAAACGAGAATGCTTATAGCCATAAATTAAATATAGCCTATTTTGTAGCATATTGTCTTTATTTCATTAGCCTATTTTACCCATTTTTTCACCCAATCCAGCCTTATTCTTTCCGAAAATTCTGGCAGCACTGATATACGAGGTGTGTTCAAAAAGTAAGGTGACTTTTCAAATTTCGCGGGCAACATATTTTCGATTATCGATTTTTTTGTTTTGTTATATTGGTACACTCTTCCCTAACATCTGCACCAAGTTTCAATGGAACATCCTCTTTTGTTTGGTTGTGAGAGGCGTAAAGTTACAAGTTATTTTGCGAGCTCGGCAATTTTTTGCTATCGAAAAATATGGATCAAAGGATTTGCATCAAATTTTGTGTAAAAAATAAAATTAAGTGCTCTGAAACACTTGAAATGTTGACAGTGGCATACGGTGAAACTGTTCTGAGTAAAAAAAATGTGTACAAGTGGTACAAACTCTTCCAAGATGGCCGGGAAGATGCCAATGACCAGCCTCGCTCTGGACTCCCAAGCACGTCAACAACTGACGAAAACGTTCAAGCAGTGACGAAAATTGTTTTGGAAAATCGTCGAATCACTATCAAAGAAGTTGCTGAAGATGTCGGTATATCGCTTGGCTCGTGCCATGAAATTTTTTCAAACGTTTTGGTCAGCGAAGTTTGTTCCGAAATTGCTGAATTTTGACCAAAAGAACCGTCGCATGAGCATCGCTCAAGAGCTGTTGAATGACGTCAACGACGACCCAGATTTACTCAAAAGGGTCATAACTGGTGACGAATCATGGGTATATGGTTATGATATCGAAACCAAAGCCCAATCGTCCCAATGGACGGAGATTTGCAACGATTGAAGAGATAAAGACTGCATCGCTGCAAGAGCTCAAGGCTATACCGAAAAGTGCTTATGGGAAGTGCTTTGAGGATTGGAAAAACCGTTGGCATAAGTGTATTGTATCTGAGGGGGATTACTTTGAAGGGGACAACATAAATATTGATAAATAAATTAATAGTTTTTCTTGAAAATACAAAGTCACCTTACTTTTTGAACACACCTCGTAAACTGCAAACTATGAAAGATATAATACGGACTCTGGCTCAACGACTCCATCATCTGGAAACTGAGGCAGCAGAGGCACAAGCACTCAAGGTCCGGGGGAGTCAGCTGGAGGCAGGGTTTTCTTTCGAGTCAAGCAGTTCAGCCGCACTATCACTGTAGTTGATCCAATTATAATAATAAAACTGGATCAAGTGCATGGAAAAGCTGCCCTGATGAGACCAATTGCAGTTTTTCGTCGCAAATGAAAATAATCTGCTAAGCAGTCAATTTTTTAGAGGAGAGTCCCTGATCAGAAAAAAATTTTTATCGACACGGGCGCCGCTAAAAGCTACATAAAGCCATTTCAGCAATTAAAATCCATTACCCCTGTCGATAAGCCATTCTCGAAAAATTCGCACAGATGCTGAAGCGCAGGGTCAAGGCCTTCGCCGACCCAGACGAGGCGTTACCGTTCAATACCTCGGTTGTAGCAACCTTACGAACGGAGAACGAGGGGCCTACATACTCTAAGCCAGGGGTGCCCAGCCCCACTGCTCCCATGGCTCCTTTGTTTTTGTAATTGGCTCCGAAGCATAGGCAAGCAAATGCGTATATGTACATGGCTATCGGCATACGCCAATGCTAATTGCAAAAAAAATTTTTCACTTTCGTTATCTTATCTCTATTCTTCATCTGCATTTGAGCAATGTAACTGGACTTGCAGGTGGTTGTTGTTGGGTTATAAAATTTCTTGAACATTTTGTTGTTGCTTTGGCGATGCGCATCCACTTGAAGAAATTGTTTTATGCTTGTAGTTATTGCATTGTCGTCGCTTCATTTGACAAGTAAATTTAAATTAAATAGTGAATCATGGATCGCTGGACGCAACATACGAGGTGTGTTCAAAAAGTAAGGTGACTTTTCAAATTTCGCGGGCAACATATTTTCGATTATCGATTTTTTTGTTTTGTTATATTGGTACACTCTTCCCTAACATCTGTACCAAGTTTCAATGGAACATCCTCTTTTGTTTGGTTGTGAGAGGCGTAAAGTTACAAGTTATTTTGCGAGCTCGGCGATTTTTTGCTATCGAAAAATATGGATCAAAGGATTTGCATCAAATTTTGTGTAAAAAATAAAATTAAGTGCTCTGAGACACTTGAAATGTTGACAGTGGCATACGGTGAAACTGTTCTGAGTAAAAAAAATGTGTACAAGTGGTACAAACTCTTCCAAGATGGCCGGGAAAATGCCAATGACCAGCCTCGCTCTGGACGCCCAAGCACGTCAACAACTGATGAAAACGTTCAAGCAGTGACGAAAATTGTTTTGGAAAATCGTCGAATCACTATCAGAGAAGTTGCTGAAGATGTCGGTATATCGCTTGGCTCGTGTCATGAAATTTTTTCAAACGTTTTGGGTATGAGTCGTGTGTCAGCAAAGTTTGTTCCGAAATTGCTGAATTTTGACCAAAAGAACCGTCGCATGAGCATCGCTCAAGAGCTGTTGAATGACGTCAACGACGATCCAGATTTACTCAAAAGGGTCATAACTGGTGACGAATCATGGGTATATGGTTATGATATCGAAACCAAAGCCCAATCGTCCCAATGGACGGAGATTTGCAACGATTGAAGAGATAAAGACTGCATTGCTGCAAGAGCTCAAGGCTATACCGAAAAGTGCTTATGGGAAGTGCTTTGAGGATTGGAAAAACCGTTGGCATAAGTGTATTGTATCTGAGGGGGATTACTTTGAAGGGGACAACATAAATATTGATAAATAAATTAATAGTTTTTCTTGAAAATACAAAGTCACCTTACTTTTTGAACACACCTCGTATGTTCATTAAGAACCAATATAGAAATAATTTTTCAAATATTCACTTGGAAGCTCTATTGAAATTAGCTTTAACTCGAACAACTATTGATGTTGATCAAGTAATAAACTATGTACAAAGTTAAAAATATAATCCATATTCATGTGCATACATTTTATATTTTCATTGTTATTTCATAATTGCCTTTATTATAAAAATGTATCTCCTTAATTTTTTCAGTTTATCCGTTAAAAAAAAAATTCTTTGCTAGTGTTAGTGTTTTCTTTTGAATGTATTGGGCACCCCTGCTCTAAGCTATACCCTTATCCTATGGGTGTGGCTGACTTCGTCGATTCAGAGGTAAAAAACCCCCTTAAAGACAAAATCATACAAAAGTCCAGATCACCATATAATAACCCAATTTGGGTCATCGACAAAAAAGGTGTGGACGAAGCGGGTAACGAAAAAAAGCGTTGCCGATAAATACCCAATGCCAAACATATCAATGAGATTGGAGATCCTCGGACAAGCGAAGTATTTCACGACACTCGACCTGAAGTCAGGCTACCACCAGATAACTCTGGCGGAGCGTGATCGCGAAAAGACCTTATTTTCTGTAAATGGAGGCAAGTACGAATTTTGTAGGCTTCCGTTCGATCTGAAGAACGCGGAAAGCATCTTTCAGAGAGCCACCGATGATGTGAAGAAATCGGCAAGACATGCTACGTCTACGTAGATGGCGTCATAATTTTTTCAAAAGACGAAAACGATCATGTCAAACACGTTGAAGAGATTTTGAAAAAACTAAATGAAGCAAACATGAGGATTGCTAAAGAAAAATCTAAGTTTTTCAAAAAAAGCGTAGAATACCTTGGTTTTATAGTCACTGATCAGGGAGCTAGAACTGACCCCGAAAAAGTAAGGGCCATCCAGCATTACCCTGAGCCAAAGAACCTGTACGAGGTTAGATCCTTAGGTTTAGCCATTTCTAGAACTCTCAAAGACAGAGAGGCGAACTACGCTACTAACGAGCGCTAACTTCTAGCAATTGTATGGGCCTTGGCAAAACTTCGTCAATATATTTACGGTACGAGAGAAATCAACGTCTATACAGACCACCAACCTTTGACCTTTGCAGTTTCTGAAGGTAACCCCAATGCAAAGATAAAGCGTTGGAAAGCCCGGATCGACAAGACCGGCGCCCGATTGTTCTACAAGCTCGGGAAAGAAAACTACGTAGCTGATGCACTATCAGGGAAAAACGTGAATTCCCTTGTAGATAACACCCCAGCTCTGACGTCGCTATAATACACAGCTTCTAAAACTTACACCATCGAGTCTTCCGATAAGTCAGTAAATTGCTTTAGGAATCAGATCGTGGTTGAGGAGGCAAAGTACCCTTAAACAAGGAAAATCATACTGCTCCGAGAAAAGACGCGGCATACATTTAATTTCGTAGACAAGGAATCCTTAATTAGGGAAATGAAAATTGCAGTCAACCCCAAGGTGGTCAACGCAATCCATTGCGACCTCCACACCCTCGCCCAGATTCAAGATGAACTCGTCAGAACATTCCCAGCGACGAAGTTCCAGCATTGCAAAAATATAGTCGCTGAAATCTTAGACGTCAATGAGAGAAAGGATATCTTGACGGATGAACATAATCGCACCCACAGGGCAGCACAAGAGAACGTCAAGCAGGTCTTAATAGACTATTATTTCCCAAAAATGACGAAGCTCGCGAACGAGATAACGTTGAATTGTAAGGTATGCCGCAGGGCCAAATACGACAGACACCCTAGAAAACAAGAACTAGGTGAGACGGCAGTTCCTTCACATATCGGGGAGATGCTACACGTAGACATCTTTTCCACTGACAAGAAATTTTTCCTCACCTGCGTTGATAAGTTCTCCAAATTCGCTGTACTACAACCTATTCCGTCATGGACTATTGAAGATCTGAAAACAGCATTTCTCCAATTAATGAATTTCTTCCGCAAAGCTAAGACAATTTATTGTGATAATGAACCGCCATTGAACTCACAAACAATTGCAACAATGCTGACCAATAATTTTGGCGTCAACATTGCAAATGCTCCACCGCTGCACAGTGTTTCGAATGGACAGGTAGAGCGCTTTCATAGTACCTTGTCAGAGCTCGCTAGGTGTCTGAAAATCAACAGGGGTGACAAAGTAGAAGTCATTTTGTTGGCGGCAACGGAATACAATAAATCAATCCACTCTGTTATGGACAGAAGACCAGTTGATGTAGTTATTTTGTGGACACTAGGCACGCTAGTAATAGTCTTATCAGCCACTAGGTATATTTGTATTTAGCCACCTTGGCATAAGTCTTCCTTAATCTTTCATTTGGTGTTAGGTAACCTCTCTGCAGATAAGAAATAGCTAAAGTTAAAATAAAGGCACACGTTTCACCCCACAGGTTCGAACTCATACTTGTCTTCTCCTTGTCGCTGGCTTCGGCGTACGTTACCGACTACTCGCACGCCAAATATATCCCCATAATAGATGAACAGACCCTGGTATGGGAAGAATTTGCTTATGTCAAACATTCCACGAACTTATCGGAGTACCTACGAGTGGTAGACGGGACAGTCAAGCTCATTGACGTTTTCCCACAATCCCATATGAAGAAGCCCCTGATCGTAGATACAGTGCATCCACAGGACTTGTTGGAGGCCTTAGGAACGCACCATAGGGTCGCGAGAAGCATAGATTTCCTGGGGTCCATTCTAAAGGTTGTGGCAGGTACACCTGATGCTAGCGATTTAGAAAAAAATAGATTTACAGAAATGCAGCTAATAAATTCTAACAATAGGCAGATCGGAATAAATAACAGAGTTCAGGATCAAATAAATAAACTCTCCACAGTCAACCAAATTCTAAAGGTAACCAAAGATCCACAAATCGACACAAACCATCTTTATGAGACTTTATTAGCTAGAAACAGAATGCTGTCGATGGAGTTTCAGAATTTAATGTTGGCTATTTCTCTTGCTAAAGCCAACATTGTTAGCCCGAACATATTAGACCATGCAGACTTAAAATCAATTTGGTTCGAGGAACCCACCAACACACCCATAACTGACCTTATGTGCGTCTCGTCCGTAAAGGTCCTTCAGTCCACTGACTCATTGCATTTCATCATTAAATTTCCCAAAGTCAAATTTTCATGTAAAAAAGTGACTGTTTATCCTGTTGTCCATAAAAACTTCATTCCGAACATACTACACAACGTCATAGCCGATTGTGATGGCGCCTTCACCTCATGCGCTAAAGAAATACACGCAGGAGGCAAGGCGCATTGCGAAATTCAGCCTAGCAACCTGGAGGCGATCACCGAAGTAGACGAGGGGATCGTGATAATCAACGATAATCCAGCAATGGTTCAAGTCGACAACGGTATTGAAATTAGAGTGCAAGGCACACACCTCATCACTTTCAACAACAAAGCCAAGATCAACGGGACTCTGTTCATTAACCACAACAACGCCCAAATAGAGTCCCTGGAATCACAAACTCTCCCATGTTGAACATCACCACCAGCCAAGATGTTGTAAGCCTCCCGTACCTTAATCGACTGAATGAACGTAATCTGGAGGAGATTCAAAGGTTTAAGGAAGCTGCCGGAACGCATCGCATTTATACTGTGGCATTATTTGTGGCGGCCGTATGTTGCGCGCTCATCTGTGTTGGCCTATCGACGCGTCATTACTGCGAAGAAGTCTGCGAAGCGGCTGAGGGACGCTGTTGCGGAGATAGGGTCGGACGAGGGCGGCCTTAAACTTGAAGGGGAGAGTAGTTAAGTAAAGTAAACGGTCTGAGTTCGCTGACCGAGTACGACACTGGCCAAATAGATGAATAAGCATTTGACCGGATGTCGTTGCATAGCCGGCAACCACAGCATATTTGCGTGGCCGCTATGAAGCGATCTCGTAACCATAAGTTGCGGGATTGCTTTGTTTGTCTTTATATTTGCCCTTGTATCTAGTTAATTTTCTACATTGTGCAGAGGCACTTCGGCCCTCGCAATAAATAAAATAAGAAAAGCAAACTCCGTCTTTTATTCCACAACTCGATTTGGTATCAGGCGTAATCTTATTGATCAATCTATTGATTGACTAAATCTAAATAATTTGTATATTATTCGAAATGGCTGCAAGTGATTGAGCTGTGCTTTTAAGCGTTTTAGAATACATTTTATTATATACTCTGAGTACTTCGTAAGCATCAGTTGTGTTTTGTCTTGCTCCGCCTAATTCTGTGTTTATCTGTGTTTTAAAAGCATATTAATTTGTGACTTTTAGTTATTTATCAATATTAATCTTTTGGTGCAAGATTTGTGTTAAATTGTATTCTATTGTTCGTAATATAATTTGTAAATTACAACTTTAAAGTTGCTGTGCTCATTTGCTTGTGTCTTAAAATTCTTTGTTTTGGTTTTCTCGTAGTCGTTTGCAACCCAGGTTTGTCTGTGTGTTCGCTGTGCAGTTTTGCGTGGTGAATATATATTTGTTCTCTTTTGCTACGCATAATAGGCAAGTTGTTGTTGGGTGTTTTTGTTTTCGCTCGCCGTCTTACATTGCTTGTCCGTTATTTTGCGACCCAATGGAAATTTCAAGCTTAATTGTGCAACAGACTGGTAGTGACTTTTCACTTAGAGCACCCAATCGGAATCCATAACATACATTTTTGAATACATTTTAATTTTTTATTTTAATTTAATCTATTTTCATTTTCTGTTATACATATATATTTATATAATTATGCAGTGCTGCAAATTAAATTGTACCTATGGGCCGTCTCGTGATGGAGACCAGCCTAAGTTTGTTTCTTGTTGGCTATGTGATAGTTTGATGCAGATGTGATCGTTTGTCTAGAATTGGTGGTGGTGTTCTTATTGCTGTTGATTCTGATCTTAAATCGGAATTAATCTTCTCGGAGTCCGGCATTGAATTTGTCGCCATTAAGACAACGTTTGGTCAAACTTCAGCCTATATCACCTGTTCGTACATCCCACCTCAATCTGATATTTCTGTTTATTTTCAACACTTATCTATTTTAAAGTCTATATCATCCAAACTATTAGATAGCGAATTTTTGCTTGTGCTTGGTGATTTCAATTTACCAAATATATCTTGGTGTGCTGAAAATAATACTCTAGTTCCTTCTTTTCCGCATGAATTTGTAAATGGCCTTCTTGATCTTTCTCTATCAGAAATTAACCATATTTTTAACTGCAATAACCGTCTTCTTGACTTAGTATTTGTATCAGATCCTGCTTATGCCTCCGTACGTAGAATTGACCCTCTTGTTGTTCCTGAAGATTCTTATCATCCAACTTTAGAGTTGTCAATTGAACTACCGGTTTCTGAGTACATTGACATACCTAAGCCAGTAAATAGACCACTGTGTTTTAAAAAGGCAAATTTTTATAAATTAAATGAGCTCATCCTAAATTATGATTGTTCTCTTTTTCATGATTCCATTAATTTAGAAGGTGCTTTGACTATTTTTCATAATACGTTACAAAATTTTTTTGTCCAGTGTGTTCCTCGTAGATATCCATTGAAGTCTAATAGGCCACTTTGGTTTTCTCGGGAATCAAGTGGATTAAAAAACCTAAAGTCACGATATTTAAAAAAATATCAACGCACAGGAAATTCTTCTGATTTCGCGCGATATGCTATTGTTAAACCGAATTTCGTTTCACTTAACACCCAACTTTTCAATATTTATCTGTGTCGGTGTCGGTTACAGTTTGCTCAGAATCCTAGAGAGTTCTATAATTTTGTTAACTCTAAACGAAAATGTTCTTCACTACCTTCCTCAATTTCATTTTAAAATAAGACTGCATGCAGTGATCAGGCCGCTGCCGATCTGTTTGCAGACTTCTTTCAATCCACTTACTCAATTGACAGCTACTCACCCCATATATCTTATCCCTATAACTTGCAAAAGTCTAACCTAATTCCTGAGCCGGTGATCACTGAATGTTCCGTTTTAAGCGAACTCAATATAATAAAACCTGTATTTTCACCCGGTCCAGATAGTATTCCAGGCTGTGTTCTTAGGTATTGTGCGGAATCATTGCATTTACTTTTACATAAATTATTTATTATTTCAGTTGAGTCTGCCTCTTTTCCGGCTATATGGAAGGATTCATTCATAATCCCCTTGCATAAAAATGGTTCGAAACATAACGTTAATAATTATAGAGGTATTTCCAAATTGTCCGCTATACCGAAACTTTTTGAGAAAATTATTACATCTCAACTTAGTCATTTTTGTAGATCTATGGTCTCTCCCTTCCAGCATGGTTTTGTGAAACAGAGATCTACGACTACCAATCTATTAGAGTTTTCTCCTCTAGTGATCAAAGGTTTTCAGAATAAGTTGCAGACTGATGTTATTTATACTGACTTTAGTAAAGCTTTTGAATCTGTTAACCATTTCCTTTTTGTTAACAAATTAAACTTGATTGGATTTCCATATAATTTTCTGTTATGGGTATCTGACTATCTTAATAATAGAACTCAAACAGTAATATTTAAATCCGCAATTTCTAAACCTGTAACCTGCTTTGTAACCTCAGGTGTTCCTCAGGGTAGTCATCTCGGTCCTCTTCTTTTTAACCTTTTCATTAACGATCTTCCCAATGTTATTTTAAATTCTAATATCTTAATGTATGCTGATGATGTCAAGATTTGCCTAACTTATAATAATATAGCTTCTAACTCTCTATTGCAAGCTGATCTTGATCGTTTTTATTCCTGGTGTAAAAGTAATTATCTACTACTAAATTGTTCAAAATGTAAGGTTATGTCGTTTTACAGAAACTCTGCTAACATCAGTAATTATACTCTTAATATGGTACCTCTGAGTAGAGTAGACGATGTGAATGATTTAGGAGTTCTTCTGGATCATAGGCTAAAGTTTGACAAACCCATTTCAATTACTGTCAACAAAGCGACTCAAGTTCTTGGGTTCATCAAGCGATGGGCTAAGGAATTTGATGACCCTTATACGACAAAGCTGTCCGTCCCATTCTGGAATAAGGTTCTTGTATTTGGTCACCACAATACTCAAATCATAAAAATCTTATCGAGTCTGTACAAAAGAAATTTCTGCTTTTTGCGTTGAAAGGCTTTAACTGGGTTTCAGGTATTGACTTACCCTCCTATTATAGTAGACTTCTTTTACTTAATCTTCCCTCATTAACTAATCGTCGTAGCATGCTTGGGGTTATGTTTATAGTCAAACTACTAAAGCGTGAAATTGATTCTCCCTACCTGCTTAGGCATATAAACCTTTCTGTCCCAGTTAGACATACACGTAACTTCACTCCTTTATCCCTTAACCTTTGTACAACTATCTATTCTAAGCATGAATCTTTTCGAGTTCTCTGTGCTGACTACAACAGACTCTACTGTGTTTCCAACGCCGATGCATCTCTTTTAAATATTAAAAATTGTATTCTATCATTCTTAGCTAACAATAATTAGCAACTAATATGGTGTTGGAAATTAAAACAAAAATTTAATACTAGCTAACTAACCTACCATCTGACCTGATTGGATTTTTCCTGGGTTTCCCGCAATCCATGCAGCGAATGCTGGGTTAGATTAATATTGCTTAAACACCCCCAGAGATTTCATATTTTAATTTTAATTGAATTATTTTTTTTTCTATTTTAAACTATAAAAATATTTGTAATCATAATGTTACTCTTTTAGTCATAATTATATTAATTTCTTCAATGTCGACTGTTCATAGTCGACTTTAAATAAATAAAAAAAATATGTATATGTATATAATTTAAAAACTTTTTTATCATGGTCAATTAGTCAATTGGAATCCACCAAACCGTAAGTATGTATATTAAATATAGTGAATGCATTTATATAAATGCACACATATGTACATACATAAGCATATACATATGTAAGTGATTTATACCGTTTTAACGTCACGTTAACGTGAAAAATCCCAAAACCCGTGTTCAGACTATGTTCAGCGTTAGCTTCCACGTCCATATCTAATTGTTGACAAAATGACATGCCCTTTTATTCAATATGAAGTTTAACAAAATTATGATTTCAAATGCTATGGATAACGTATAAATCATCAAAGCAAAATGTCGGAAGCTATAACAGATATGTTGAACTTGGAAGCACGGAGCGTCTGCTTTTAAACAACAATTTTTTAAGATTTGGTTTCTCTGCTGCCAGGATTGTCAACGAAAGATTCCCATTTTCGTTTAGCTATACCAATAGAGAATCGAACTGTTGTAGCTTTTGGGTCATCATCAGAATATCTGGCCCGTTTGTTTGGAATTTCAAATTTAAAATCATAATTTTTATACCCGCTACCCATAGGGTAGAAGGGTATTATAACTAAGTGCCAACAGGAAATGTATGTAACAGGCAGAAGGAGGCATCTCCGACCCCATAAAGTATATATATTCTTGATCAGTGTCAACAGCCGAGACGATATAGCCATGTCCGTCTGTCCGTCTGTCTGTCTGTATGAACACCTGGATCTCAGAGACTATAAAACATAGAGACACCAAATTTGGCACAAAGGTTCCTGCATTCTCTACACAGATAAAGTTTATTTGAAAAGTTATTCGCCCACAAATAAGCATTAATCTAGAAAAACTCTGATTTTTTTTATGTAAATTGAATATAACTCCAAAAGTTTTTTTGTAATGATGTGTAATTTAGTAACCCATCTGCGCTTGACACTCTTAATATACCCTGTAATTTTGGTACAAATCGGTTAAGTAGAAAAAAAGTTATTCGTTAAATTATTTATCAAAATTTTTGTGCCCAGTGCATATGGACGTATTAAGTGTGTGAATGACCTAGAGATATCAAATTTGGTGACAGTATTCATGTAGCTCTTACGCAGATCAAGTTTGTTTTAGATTTTTGACACGCCCCTTTACGCCCCCAAAAACTGGAAAAGCCGTATTAATAGACCTAGAGAACTGAATTTTGGTATGCATAATAATAATTATATTCTCAATAATTCCTGTGAATTTGGTTGAGATCGAATGAAAAACAAGGAAGTTATTAATGAATTAATTTTATATCCAAAATTCACTTGCAGCTGCTCGCGCTTTGTTTGTTTAGTTGACAGTGTGACCATGTCAGTATTTAATGGATTTCCTAAAAATATGCATATGAAAAAAAACTAATTTCAGTATATTCTGTGGTATATTTTTTGTAAAAATATCATATAAGCTTTTTGTTTTCTCTAGAAATGGGTTGCGGGTATCATACGGTCGAGCACTCTCGACTGTAGCTTTGTTACTTGTTTTTTATTAGGATTTGGCTTGCCTCTACTTCTAGTGACAACCGTGGACAATTCAGACACAATTTCGGCATTAACTAATATCGGTGGAGCATGTTCCCTAATGGAAATGCTTTCCGCAGCGGTTGTTGCTACTTGGGTAGCAAACGAGATTAACTGCGGAACCTACGGAGTAGTAGGTAGGTTAGTCGATGGTAGAGGTACAAATTTGGATAATTGTAAGTCACAAGAAGTTGATTTTTTCCGCCTTAAAGACTCAGCCATAAGTTTCAAACTTTTGAACTGAGAATTCAAAGCACTAAACTGATCATTTAACTTATGAAAGCCACCAATCAGATTATTTAAACCAACTCTAGTCTGTCTCATAAACATCCGCATTTCAAAAGTTGAACTCCAAAAGTTTTTTGTGTAATGATGTGTAATTTGGAAAGCCATCTGAGCTTAAAACTCTTAATACAACCTGTAATTTTGGTTATTTGTTAAGATATTTATCAAAATAGTTGTGCCCAATGCATATGGACGTTTTAAGTAAGTGAACGACCTAGAGATATGAAATTTGGTAACAGTGTTCGTTTAGGTCTTACGCAGATCAAGTTTGTTTTAGATTTTTAGCACGCCCCTTTCCGCCCCCAAAAACGGGAAAAACCGTAATAATGGACCAAGAGCATTGAATTTTGGTATGCATAATTATAGGTATAGTCTTAATGATTCCTGTGAATTGCGTTGTCATGGAATGAATAACAAGGAAGTTATTAAAGTATCAATTTCATAGGCAATATTCACATACAGCTGTTCACGCTGTTTGTTTAGTTGACAGTGTGACCATGTCGGTATGTTATGATTTTTTTCAAATATATAAAAAAAATATATTTCAGTATATATCTGTGGTTTTTTTTTTCCAAATTTCATTTTTTTTTTATACCCGCTACCCATAGGGTAGAAGGGTATTATGACTTAGTGCCAACAGAAAATGTATGTAACAGGCAGAAGGAGGCATCTCCGACCCCATAAAGTATATATATTCTTGATCAGCGTCAACAGCCGAGATGATATAGCCATGTCCGTCTGTCCGTCTGTCCGTCTGTCTGTCCGTATGAACACCTGGATCTCAGAGACTATAAGACATAGAGACACCAAATTTGGCAAAAAGTTTCCTTCATACCCTACGCAGATCAAGTTTATTTCAAAAGTTGGATGCCACGCCCCCTTCGCCCACAATAAGCATTAATCTAGAAAAAGTCAAGTTTTTTTTTTAGTAAATCGCGTATAACTCCAAAAGTTCTTTGTGTAATGATGTGTAATTTGGTAACCCATTTGCGCTTGACACTCTTAATATACCTTGTAATTTTGGTACAAATCGGATAAGTAGAACAAAAGTTATTCGTGAAACTATTTGTCAAAATTTTTGTGCCCAGTGCATATGGACGAATTAAGTGTGTGAATGACCTAGAGATATCAAATTTGGTGACAGTATTTGTGTAGGTCTTACGCAGATCAAGATTGTTTTAGATTTTTGCCACGCCCCTTTCCGCCCCCAAAAACTGTAAAAGCCGTAATAATAGACCTAGTGCATAATAATAAGTATATTCTCAATGACTCCTGTGAATTTGGTTGAGATCGAATGAAAAACATGGAAGTTATTAAAGAATCAATTTTATATGCAAAATTCACTTGCAGCTGCTCGCGCTTTGTTTGTTTAGTTGACAGTGTGACCATGTCGGTGTTGTGGATTCTTAACCGTTATTTTCAAATATTTACAAACAAAACACAAAATTCAGTATATTTTTGGTATATTTGTTGTTAAAATACCATTAAAATTTTTTTTTTCTCTCGAAATGGGTTGCGGGTATCATACGGTCGAGCACTCTCGACTGTAGCTTTCTCACTTGTTTTTTATTTTTTTTGTCTCGAAATGGGTTGCGGCTATCTTATGGTCGAGCACTCTCGGCTAGCTTTCTTACTTGTTTATAATATTCAAATCCCGCGAAAAATCGCATTACAGCAATACACAAAAGTGCTAATTAAGTCAAGTCTCTGCCGCGTAAATCCATTTGGTATTTCTTTTTTTGTTATCGTTCATCTCTCCTATATTATTAAACCTATACTCTATAGCTCGTCATTAACTGATTTGGGCGACAATGCTCCAGACTCGAGATATTGGCAAAAACTTCGAACCTTACATTTTTCAAATAAGAAATTTTGGTATACATTCTGTCAAGTAAGTACCCGGAATTTCTTATTGTAAATTTTCCCACTTACGCAGATCAAGTTTGTTTAAATTTTTACCACTCCCCTTTCCGCCCCCAAAAACTGTAAAAGCCGTAATAATAGACCTAGACATTGAATTTTGGTATGCATAATTATAGGTATAGTCTCAATGATTCCTGTGAATTGCGTTGTCATGGAATGAATAACAAGGAAGTTATTAAAGTATCAATTTCATAGGCAATATTCACATACAGCTGTTCACGCTGTTTGTTTAGTTGACAGTGTGACCATGTCGATATGCTATGGATTCTTTTTAAATATATAAAAAAAAAATTTCACTATATTTTTGGTTAAAATATCATTTAAGTTTTTTGTTTTCTCTCGAAATGGGTTGCGGGTATCATACGGTCGAGCACTATCGACTGTAGCTTTCTTACTTGTTTTTTTAAATTTCCAACGTTTTGGCACAAGAAATTTCGTTTGTAACACAAGGTTTTACACAAACTCTTTGTTCAATATTTTTGTCCATGGTAAAAATCGGAACGCACACAAATTACACATCATTACACAAAGAACTTTTGGAGTTATACGCGATTTATAGAAAAACTTGACTTTTTCTACATTAATGCTTATTGTGGCCGAAGGGGGCGTAGCATCCAACTTTTGAAATAAACTTGATCTGCGTAGGGTATGAAGGAACCTTTTTGCCAAATTTGGTGTCTGTATGTCTTATAGTCTCTGAGATCCAGGTGTTCATACGGACAGACAGACGGACAGACGGACATGGCTATATCGTCTCGGCTATTGACGCTGATCAAGAATATATATACTTTATGGGGTCGGAGATGCCTCCTTCTGCCTGTTACATACATTTTCTGTTGGCACTAAGTTATAATACCCTTCTACCCTTTGGGTAGCGGGTATAAAAATCATAGATAAACATTGGTTCCACACCCGATAGTTTTTGTATCAATATATGACGCTTTAGTTGCGTAGCTATGTTGACGCACAGCAAACAAATTCCAATTGACTGTATATATTGACCTAATCGAAATATAAATTAATCAGACTGAACAATTCTTATCTGGACTATTGCATTAACATACACAGATATGACAAGTAAGAAATCTACAGTCGAGTGTACTCGATTGTAAAATACCCGCTACCCAGTTTTTCAGGAAACGTCCATGTTGGTCTATTTCATAAGTGTGCGAAAGACCACAGCTTCAACTATACGGCGACACCTTTAAAGTATGTTTTTAAAGGCTGTAGTGGGACATGGCGATATCGTCTTGGCTGTTGACACAGTAGAATCTGTTTATAGCGACTTTCAACCAACAATTTTACGTCGTTATACCCGGAGGACGCACTAAATGAAAGGAGTTTGTATTGGGACCAACGGGACGCTATCAGCGGAGTCGTTATTTTGCTGTACTGTACTTATTTGTATGACATACGACTTTTTCTTACAATGTAAGACCATACTAGAGAATATCGTGACCACAACAATGTTGGCTATGAAAAACTTATTTCTGACTTTAATGTTCTAAATTGGAGTGATTTATACTTATTTACTATACCTGGCCTCGGCATACCTCCCATATGAAGAAAAGGATTCATCGTTGGAGAGCATCCGAGCGCTAATTTAGCATTTGCAGAAAGAGGGCATGGATCTAATCCTTGGGTGAGATGGCAATACCAACGTATCCACGGAATCCTTGTTTTCGGATCATTACAGAATGGTGTTCGAAGTTAGATTTTCCAAAAAGACAAAACTGCCCTTCAGGAATCCACGAAAGACAAACTGGGTCAAATTCGCATAACTTTTCAGAAAATCTATTCCTGACCACATAGTGGGTGGACTGGACAACCCAGATAAACTTGAGAAATCAACTCAAATTGTTACAGAGACTATGCATGGACTTCATCAAATCCTGCCTAATCAGCCGTCCTTCCCTGTTTAACCGTAACAAGTGGTGCACTTCAGAACTCGGCCAGATACGGAAGGAAACGAGAAGATTTTGCAATATTGCTAAAGATGGAAACTGTCAAGTAGACTGGAATGCCTACCATTACAGTTTCAAAATTATTACAAAGGAAATTAGAAGGACAAAAAAAGATTTGTGGACTAAATTCTGTCAGCAACTAAACAACATCACTGAAGCGTCCAGAGTTCGAAGGTTGCTGGCGAAAGATCCAACCACACCCTGGATAGCACATTCGCTAAAGACAGTCAAGAATCTTTACAACTGCTCATGAACGCACACTTTACGAAAGTCAGGTCCTAATCGACGAAGTTATAAATACGGAAAAGATAATCTGGGCTATCAAGTCGTTCCTCCCCTACAAATCAGCAGGACCGGATGATGGATCATGTTACACATGATGATGATGTCAATACGTGGTTTCAACAAAAAGAAGTTCGTCTTTTGCATATATTAAGCGTTGTGTTCCAAGACTTTGTCCTTAGACAGTTATTTACAATTTACGTTAATGATCTGTCTGAAGTTAATATTCATATGTATGCCGATGTTTGCATGTTAGTAATATTTCGTGTAAGATTGCTGGATGTGCTGACGTTAGAAATCGTGAGTTAGCTAAAATAAATGTTTGGCAAAATCTAAGTATTTTGTTATACATGAAAAGACAATTAATTCACATTTTTTTATTTTAATAATTGAGTATGTTGAGGAAGCTGTACAATATGGCCAAATGTAGCTTTTGATAACATCGCAGGGTGTTGTCGAAAGAGCTTTATCAAACAGACGAATTGAACCTTATCAGCTGGGTAGCACAGCTGCTCCACAACAGGATAGCTGAGGTGCATGTAAACAACACCACACACTAAGAGCACTCACAACTAGAGGTTGTCCACAGGGCGGAGTCTTAGCTCCTTTGCTGTGGAGCCTCGTCGAGTTTCTTGATTGACTCGCAGAGACGGGATTTGAGTGTCAGGGTTATGCCGATGACATATCCATAGTATTGGCGGGCAAATACGAGCACACGTTATGTGAGGGGGTATCGTAGGGTCTGAATCAGAGTTTAGCGTGGTGTAATGAAGTGGGGCTGAATATTAACCCAGCCAACACCACAATTATTGTATTCAAAAATAGTTATCAAATGAGGTCCGATTTCCTAAGATGTCAAGTATTTAGGTATAATACTAGATCAAGGACTAAACTGTAGGGCGCACGTTGAACATGTTGTCAAGAGGGCAACGCCTGCACTCATGATCTGCAGGTCTCGCAGAGAAGAGTTGGGGCCTATCACCCATTGTCAGTTATGGTGCGGTAGTTTGATGGAGCTTGCACTAGAATGTAACTGGGCAAAGTCCAAAGGCTGGTTTGTATTTGTATCTCGGACGCCATCGACGGCAATGGACGTCCTACTGGGTCTACCAACATTTTATATTCATATACAGCATATTGCGATCAAATCGCAGTACAGGATAGTGGGGAAACTTGCTAACTAATCAGCACACTCGTCCTCCAAGTTATTAGCTAGGCTACCCCAACTGCAGACCAGATATATATTCTCGAAATTATTCAGAACTGAGTTGAGCAGCAAACAAGAGTGGAGAAGTCTCTCTACCACATACAGTGTGGTAATCCACGCCATTGGGTGGTATACAGATGTATGTGGGCCCAGGCTAAAATACTTTGAGTCGCAAGGAAATTTACCAACATTTTTCAGGCAGAGATATACACCATAAAATGATCTGCATCCTTCAACATAAGCACAAGGTTATTGCCATATTTTCAGATGGTCAAGCGGCCTTAAAAACACTTGGCAATGCTTAGGTACCTTAAAAAAAGCATTCAGCGACTAACAAGGTGACACTATGCTGGGTAGCACGACACGCTGGTATACCAAGAAATGAAGTCGAGGATACACTCGCCAGACAGGAGTCAGGGCACCCTTTTGGCGACCTGAGCCCTTCTGTGGAATCGGACCAGGCTTTGTAAGCCATAGTCTCAAATCTAAGCTGCAGGACTTGTGCTGTGCGCACCCCAAGTGATTCTGCTTAAAGCAAACGTCTATTGGGGACAACAACCGCAATATAACTAGAGAGTGCTTTAACCTGAGAAAAAACCCAGTAAAAATAGTGTCAGGTATCCTAACAGGACATTGTCGACTACGCTGGCATCTGTGCAATCTTCGACTAGCAGAGGATCTTATTTCCACACTCTGCCTCGAAAAGGAGGAGACCCCAGAGCACATTCTGGCTAACTGTCCAGCAGGCAACATAGTGAGACACCATCACTTTGGTTATCACCAGCTGAGTATACTATAGCTGAGAGCCACGAAATCCCCTAGCATAATTGCTTTTCGGCAAGAGCTGGGCCTGAGAGAGGTGCTATAATTCAGAATACAGTAAGAGAACGCGATACATTTTTAGGTTGCGTTGCAAATATTGCCTATTCAGGGATCCTCTAAATATACTTATAATAATTGAATAAGTCGACAATGCAAATAATCTGGGGCTTACATTCAATAACAAACTATCATGGATCAACCGAATTGCCTATAAGAATTTCAACTTCTACATTCGCTTAATACCATTTGTAGTGCGACGCAATTCAAAATAAAATTTAAAACCCCTCTTAAGGAAAGTAACTAATATGTTTATAATCAATGGTTAAAGCTTGTATAACTCGGATGACTATATAGATAAATAAATAATTAAACAAATAAATAAATAAATAACATAAACAAAAAAGTAAATGATATTTGAACAAAAAAAATGAAATATACTGAAATTTTATGATATATGTATACTTTATGGGGTCGGAGATAAATAAATAAATAAATTACATAAACAAAAAACGTAAATGATATTTGAACAAAAAAAATTAAATATACTGCAAATTGTATGATATATAGTTTATGGGGTCGTCCATGTGCCTGTTACATAAATTTATTCGCATGAGCGGACCCAGTGTGGAAACAGCATTTTTCTAAGGAATGAGACAACAAGACGTAAAAACAGCACGATGGGGACTAAAATATAACTTATAATTAAATTATAGCTCGTTAACATCTATATATATACGTACATCTCAGAGTTTTTGTGTTCACTTACCGTCATATTTTTTCCGATAGCTGCTGTTTTATACGGCGTACGCTGTAACAGATCCAGTCAGATGATGCTTTTGTCGCATTGAAATCGAGCTGTTTACCTTGTGGCTTTGCTTTTAGACATAGGTCGTGGAGAAGGTATGGCATTTTATCGCCTACTCCTATTCATCAGAATATTGTCTCTGTAAATATACGAAATAACAAACTAATTTTTTTGTTCAGCATTCGCTATCCATAGGATAGAAGGGTATTACAACTTTGTGCCAACAGAAAATGTATGTAACAGGCAGAAGTAAGCATCTCCTACCCCATAGAGTATATATATTTTGATCAGTGTCAACACCCGAGATCATATAGCCTTGGTTGGTTGTCTTACCGTCTGCATGAACACTTAAATTTCAGAGCCCATAAAAGCCACTTTTTATACCCGCTCCCCATAGGGTAGAAGGGTATTATGTCTTAGTGCCAACAGAAAATGTATGTAACAGGCAGAAGGAGGCATCTCTGACCCCATAAAGTATATATATTCTTGATCAGCGTCAACAGCCGAGATGATATAGCCATGTCCGTCTGTCCGTCTGTCTGTCCGTATGAACACCTGGATCTCAGAGACTATAAGACATAGAGACACCAAATTTGGCAAAAAGTTTCCTTCATACCCTAGGCAGATCAAGTTTATTTCAAGAGTTGAATGCCACGCCCCCATCGCCCACAATAAGCATTAATCAAGAAAAAATCAAGTTTTTTTTATGTAAATTGCGTATAACTTCAAAAGTTCTTTATGTAATGATGTGTAATTTGGTAGCCCATCTGCGCTTAACACTCTTAATATACCCTTTTGGTAAAAATCAGATAAGTAGAACGAAAGTTATTTGTTAAATTATTTATCAAAATTGTTGTGCCCAATGCATATGGACGTTTTAAGTGTGTGAATGACCTAGAGATATCAAATTTGGTGACAGTATTCATGTAGCTCTTACGCAGATCACGTTTTATATTCAAAATTCACTTGCAGATGCTGGTGCTTTGTTTGTTTAGTTGACAGTGTGACCATGTCGGTAATTAATGGATTTCTTAAAAATATGTATATACAAAAAACAAATTTCAGTATATATTTGGTATAGTTGTTGTTAAAATATCATTTAAGCTTTTTGTTTTCTCTCGAAATTGGTTGCGGGTATCATACAGTCGATCACTCTCGACTGTAGCTTTCTTACTTGTTTCATTTGTATTGACTTATTTGAATGAAAGCTAAGAGCATTTATTTTTGAGAAAGTTGAGGAATAATTTATACGTAAACATCAAAAGGCTGCGGCGTGGGGTTGCAGAGGGAGGCGAAGCTGCGGGGCCAGCTGCCATTATCTATACATGTATATAAAGTAGTTCATAGACAACCTATCAACGCACAGCCCAAACGGTAAAAGCTATTTTCACACAACCTAGACATGAACATTTAGGCGCCCAATAAGAAGCGATTCCTTACTCTAACTATTTTTAATCACAGTTTCAAAATTCAATGCTTGGAAATTTATTTTTTGTAAATATTTGAAAAAAAAATCCATAACATACTGACATGATCACTCTGTCAACTAAACAAACAAAGTGCGAGCAAGTGAACTTTGTATATAACATTGATTTTTTAATAACTTCCTTGTTTTTCATTCTATCACATCTGAATTCACATTCATTGAAACTATAATTATTATGCATTCCAAAATTCAATGCTCTTGGTCTATTATTACGGTTTTTCGAGTTTTCGGGGGCGGAAAGGGACGTGGCAAAAGCCTAAAACAAACTGGACCTGCGTAAGACCTACACCGTTACCAAATTTAATATCTCTAGATCATTCAAACACTTAAAACGTCCATATGCATTGGGCACAACTTTTTTGGTAAACCTTCAAAGGTTCGATATGCTAAAAAATAGGTTATTTTTAATGTTTTCTACATACAACAATCGATTTTTTTCGCTGCTTATTGTTAAATTTAAGTAACTTTTTTAAGTAAAATTGTGATAGCATATGTCTTGTCTACGCAATGCATATCTGCAAAGCATATCTTAGCAGACAGCGCTAGAATCTAAGTTTGTTAATAACATTAATTATAACTTAATAATTTAAATAAATAAATAAAATAATTACAAACTATGTACGAAAATCAACCTTATTCCCAAAATATCATTTAATGTTTTGAATGATGATATTTCTTATTTTGGTTTTCACAGAATTTAACATTCCTTAAATTTGCTGTGTTCCATCCCAGCATTGCGGAAATTTTGTTTATAAATAATTTAACAAATAAATTTTGTTCTACTAAACAAATTTTTACCAAAAATACAGGCTATATTGAGACTATTAAGCACAGATGGCTTAACAAATTATACATCATTACGCAAAGAACTTTTGAAGTTATTCGTTACATAGTTATTTACATAAAAAAACGTGATTTGTTCTAGATTTATGCATATTGTGGGCGAAGGGGCGTGGCATCAAACTTTTGAAATAACCTTGATCTCCGTAATGAATGCAGGAACTTATGTACCAAATTTGGTGGCTCTATAACTTATAGTCTTTGAGATCTAGGTGTTCATACAGACAGACAGACGGACAAGGCCATATCGTCTCGGTTGTTGACACTGATTAAAAATATATATACTTTTTGGGATTTTTTGGCACTAAGTTATAATACCCTTCTACCCAACTGGCAAATAAGTCAATTTAAATACGTTTCAGAATGAAATTTACAACAAATGTTGCAAACATAATAACATTAAAATATATATGTATGTGTGATCTTGAATAAGCAAGAACTAAAATTTTTTGCATTGAAACTTAAAATATTATCAAATACGGTGCACTACGGTCCCGGATAACTAGATATTGACCAAAACCCCAAAATTTATTTTTGAGATATTGATAAAAAAACATTTTAAAGTATTTTAGCCAACATTTGGTAAGCCATAAGTGAATAGTAAAACAGGTAAGAAAGTTATAGTCTAGAGTGCTCGACCGTAAGATACCCGAAACCCATTTCGAAAAAAAAAACAACAAAATTAAATGATATTTGACAAATAAATATACAAAATAAATACACTGAAATTTTGTTTTATTGTAGATTTTGAAAAAAATCGATAATATAGCGACATTGTCACACTGTCAACTAAACACACAAAGCGCGAGCAGCTGCAAGTAAATTTTGCATATAAAATTGATTCTCTAATAACTTCAATGGTTTTCATTCGATCTCAACCAAATTCACATTGAGACTACAATTATTATTATGGATAACAATTCAATGTTTTAGGTCTATATTTATGGCTTGTACTTTTTTCCTACACAAGTACTGTCACCAAGTTTGATATCTCTCGATCATTCACACAGTTAAAACATCCATTTGCATGGCGCACAACTTTTTTGATAAATAATTTTACAAACAAATTAAGTTCGACTAATCAGCTTTTTACCAAATTTACAGGGTATATTAAAAGTGTAAAGCAGAGATGGCTTACCAAATTACACATCATTACACTAAGAGCTTTTCAAATTATACGCTATATAGATAAAAAACATGAATTGTTCAACATTTATAAATATTTTGGGCAAAGGGGGGCGTGGCATCCAACTTTTGAAATAATCTTGATCTGCGGAATGAATGTAGGAGCCTATGTACTAAATTTGATGTCTAGATCTTATAGTCTCTGAGATTTAGGTGTTCATACAGACAAACAGACGGAGATGGCTATATCGTCTCGTTTGTTGACACTGATTAAGAATATATATGCTTTAGGGAGTCAGAGATTCCTTCTTCTGCCTGTTACATACATTTTCTTTTGGCTCTACAAATATCCTTCTTCCCAACGCGAAGCGGGTATTAAAATCACAACCCATTGTTGTCGGTTTTGCACAAATGACAAATATTAATTATATTTTCAACAACCCACCCAAGGGGTTTCACTATACATGTTTTTATATGTTGTAAAAAATGTGTATTAAAATAAATACTATACAATGTCTATTTTGTTTAAATTTCTTTTAGAGCATCGAATAAATCCATCGCCATCGTACTAATTTGTTGATGTGTGGCTTACAAGTACATATTTTGCAAATTAATTTTTTTAAGTTAAACTTACAACTTTAAGTTGAATATTTCATACAAACATATGCGAATTTTGAGGAAGTATTATTATTTTGATTTAATTATTTAATATTTTAAATTTGACCATTTCCGAAATAAGTCAAATATTAATTGGTTTTCACTTTATAGCTTCGAATCGTATGTTTAAAGGTAATTCTTTATTGTATAATTCCTGATGTGTGAATATAAAACATTGAGCATGCGCAGATAATCTAACCAATATATGTTGTAATTGAAAGTAATCTAAGGGTTGCCACAATTTTACTTACAAACTACCTAGCTTCACCCGCAGCTTTGCTCGCGTTACATTTTATTTTAATTTAAATTTATTTCAATTTTATGATGTTGACTTAACATATTTTCTTCTTGAAAATTCGTATAGAATTTTACTTTGAACTTGAAAATTATAACTAAATAACTTTTATTGTTGCTTACACAACATTACACATATTTGCTATGTTTTCAGCAACATTTTACATTTTGTACAACGTTTTTGAATTGAAACATAAACGTATATTGTAAATATTCCATTTCGAAAAAAAACAAAAAAATTAAATGATATTTGAAATAAAGATATACCAAAGAAATATACTGAAATTATTTAATTTGGATGAGATCAAATAAAAAACAAGGAAGTTATTAAAGAATCAATTTTATATGCAAAATTCGCTTGCAGCTGCCCGCGCTTTGTTTCTTTAGTTGACAGTGTGACCATAACGGTGTTGTGGATTTTTACCCGCTATTTTTTGGTTGAGATCGAATGAAAAACATGGAAGTTATTAAAGAATCAATTTTATATGCAAAATTCAGTTGTGAATTTTTACCCGCTATTTTCAAATATATACAACTAAAAACAAGTATCAGTATATTTTTGGTTTATTTGTTGTTAAAATATCATTTAAATTTTTTGTTTTCTCTCGAAATGGGTAGCGGGTATCATACGGTCGAGCACTCTCGACTGTAGCTTTCTTACTTGTTTATTCGATCTCAACCAAATTCAGAAGAGTCATTCAGACTATCATTGTTATTATGCATACCAAAATTCAATGCTCTAGGTCTATTATTACGGCTTTTACAGTTTTTGGGGGCGGAAAGGGGCGTGGCAAAAATTTAAAACAAACTTGATCTTCGTAAGACCTACACGAATACTGTCACCAAATTTGATATCCCTAGGTCATTCACACACTTAAAACGTCCATATGCACTGGGCACAACAAATTTGGAAAATAATTTCACGAATAACTTTTGTTCTACTTATCCGATTTGTATCAAAATTACAGGGTATATTAAGAGTGTCAAGCGCAGATGGGTTACCAAATTACACAACTTTTGGAGTTATACGCGATTTACATAAAAAAAATTTGACTTTTTCTAGATTAATGCTTATTGTGGGCGAAGGGGGCGTGGCATCCAACTTTTGAAATAAACTTGATCTGAGTAGGGTAAGAAGGAACCTTTTTGCCAAATTTGGTGTCTCTATGTATATTTGAAAAAAGCGGGTAAGAATCCACAACGCCGACATGGTCACACTGTTAATTAATCAAACAAAGTGCGAGCAGCTGGAAATGAATTTTTGCATATAAAATTGATTCTTTAATAACTTTCTTGTTTTTCATTTGATCTCAACCAAATTCACAGGAATCATTGAGACTATAATTATTATTATGCATACCAAAATTTTAATGCTCCAGGTCCATTATTACGGCTTTTACTGTTTTGGGGGCGGAAAGGGGCGTGGCAAAAATCTAAAACTAACTTTATTTGCGTCAGACCTACATGATTACTGTCACCAAATTTGATATCTCTTGGCGATTCACACACTTAAAACGTCCATATGCATTGGGCACAATTATTTTAATAAATACTATAACAAATAACTTTTGCTCTACTTATTTGAATTTTACAGTCGAGAGTGCTCGACCGTATGATACCCGCAACCAATTTCGAGAGAAAACAAAAAACTTAAATTATATTTTAACAAAAAAAATACAAAATATACTAAAAAACTTGTTTTATTTTGTATATATTTGAAAATAGCGGGTAAAAATCCACAACACCGACATGGTCACGCTGTCAACTAAACAAACAAAGCGCGGGCAGCTGCAAGTGAATTTTGCATATAAAATTAATTCTTTAATAATTTTCTTGTTTTTCATTCGCTCTCAACCAAATTCACAGGAATCATTGAGAATATAACAATTATTATGCATATCAAAAATGCAATGCTCTAGGTCTTTTATTACGGCTTTTACGGAAAGGGGCGTGGCAAAAATCTAAAATAAACTTGATCTGCGTAGGACCTATAAGAGTACTGTCACCAAATTTGGTAGCTCTTGCTCTTATAGTCTCTGAGATCTAGGTGTTCATACAGGCGGACAGACGGATAGACGAACATGATGACACATGATGACACAGATCAAGAATATATATACTTTGTGTGGTTGGAGATGCCTCCTTCCGCCTGTTACATACATTTTCTGTTGGCACTAAGTTATAATACCGTTCTACCCTTTGGGTAGCGGGCATAAAAACGTAACTTGTTCTACATTTATGAATATTGTGGGCGAAGGGGCCGTGGCATCCAACTTTTTAAATAAACTTGATCTGCGTAATGAATACAGGAGCCTATGTACCAAATTTGGTGTCTCTTTGAATTGTAGTCTCTGAGATCTAGGTGTTCATACAGACGGCTGTTGACATTGATCAAGAATATATATACTTTGTGGGGTCGAAGATGCCTCCTTTTAAAGCTTTGGAGCTTTTATATTATCGGTAGGATTCATTTCAGATCCGAAAAATTAAGCAAAGTGAGACGAA
Organism: Drosophila formosana; assembly: GCA_035045625.1. Lineage (NCBI taxonomy): Eukaryota > Metazoa > Arthropoda > Insecta > Diptera > Drosophilidae > Drosophila > Drosophila formosana. The sequence continues at coordinate 642,004 of JAWNOW010000662.1, read as the reverse complement.
TTCCCTGCTTCTTCTTTCAGCCGTCGGGGTAGACTGTCCAGTGTCGAAATATCTGAGATCAACCAGATTTCTCTTCAAAGTTGAACGATTTTAGTGTTCTCCTCTTTGGAGTCGATGATGATGGTAGTGTAGTTTTTTAAGTCGTTCGATTTTGACTGTGTGTCGCTATCGGATCGCATCGATGGATGATTATTGATGATCATCGGATAGAAATACGTGTATTGTCCAATTTATGAGGCTCAGATATACAAGCTGGACCGCCCACAAAGAAGTGGAAGTCGAAAGGTCTCGACTCCTCGGGAAATTTCTTCATTTAAATTAACTGCTCCTTCCGACTCATTTCCTTTGTTGTGTGACCCGAGTTTCTGGCCACCTCATATGGTGATACACGAGTTCAGGCCAAAGAAACGTAACATTACCCCACTACATTTTCAACCTAATATTATCTTAGCTCACGCTCCTACTACTAATAAAACTTACACTAAAGTTTCCAAAAACTAAATATTAATCCTGTTCAGCGAACCTCTCCTATTCGTACAGCGTATCAAAACGTAAGTCTAAAGTTTATTTAGATAGTTTCTGCGTTGAACATAGTATCTTAGTGTTTACTGAAACTTAGTTAAAGTCTGAAATTTCTAACTTATCTCTCTTTAGTAATAAATTTACGTTTTTTAGATGTGACCGTTTGTCTAAAATTGGTGGTGGTGTTTTTATTGCCGTTGACTCTGACCTAAAATCGGAATTAATCTGTCTGATAATTCTGTTTTTTTGAACACATATCTATTTTACAGTCCATACCCTCTAAACTACTAGATAGCGAATCTTTGTTTGTGCTTGGTGATTTTAATTTACCAAATATATCTTGGTCTGCTGTAGATAAGACTCTAGCTCCTTCTTTTTCGCATGAATTTCAAAATCGCCTTCTTGATCTTTCACAAATTATCCATATTTATAACTGTAATAACCGTCTTCTTGGCTTAATATTTGTACCAGATCCTGCATATGCCGATATACGTAAAAATTACCCTCTTGAAGTTCCTGAAGATTCTTATCATCCATCTTTAGAGTTATCTATTGAACTACTGGTTTCTGCGCACATTGACATACCTAAGCCAGTAGACCACTGTTTTAAAAAGGAAAAATAAATGACATCGTAAATTATGATTGGTCTCTTCTTCACGATTCCAGTAATTTAGAAACTCCTTCGACCATTTTTTATAAAACGCTCCAACTTTTTTTTGTCCAGTGTGTTCCTTGTAGATACCCATTGAAGTCTAATAGGCCACTTTCGTTCTCTCGGGAATTAAAAAACCTAGTCACACGATATTTAAAAAAATATCAACGCGATATGCTATTGCAAAACTCGAATTTCGTTTCACTTAACATGCAGCTTTACAATATTTATCTGCGTCGATGTCGGTTACAGTTTGCTCAGAATCCTAGAGAGTTCTATAATTTTTTTAACTCTAAACGAAAATGTTCTTCACTACCTTCCTCAATTTCATTTTAAAATAAGACTGCATGCAGTGATCAGGCCGCTGCCGATCTGTTTGCAGACTTCTTTCAATCTACTTACTCAATTGAGAGCTACTCACCCCATATATCTTATCCCTATAACTTGCAAAAATCTAACTTCATTCCTGAACCTGTGATCACTGAATGCTTTGATTTAACCGAACTCAATCAAATTAAACCTGTATTTTCACCCGGTCCAGATGGTAATCTAGGCTGTGTACTTGGGTATTATGCGGAATCATTGCATTTACTATTACATAAATTATTTATTATGTCTGTTGAGTCGGCCTTTTTCCCTGCTATATGGAATGATTCATTCATTATCCCCTTGCATAAAAATGGTTCAAAACATAACGTTAATAAATATATAGGTATCAAATTGTCAAATTGTCTCTCCCTTCCAGCATGGTTTTGTGTCACAGAGATCTACGACTACTTAGTTATTACAATTTTTTTCACTAGTGATCAAAGGTTTTCAGAATAAATTGCAGACTGATGGTATTTATACGGACTTTAGTAGAGCTTTTGACTTTGTTAACCATTTCCTTTTAGTTCAAAAATTAAACATGATACGATTTCCATATAATTTTCTGTTATGGGTATCTGACTATCTTAATAATAGAACTCAAACAGTAATATTCAAATCGGCAACTTCCAAACCTGTCTTTGTAACCTCAGGTGTTCCTCAGGGTAGTCATCTCGGCTCTCTTATTTTTAATCTTTTCATTAACGATCTTCCCAATGTTGATATCAAGATTTGCCTAACATAAAATAATATAGCTTCTAACTCTCTATTCCAAGCTGATTTTGATCGTTTTTATTCCTGGTGTAAATGTAATTATCTAATGGTAAATTGTTCGAAATGTAACGGTCGTTTTACAGAAACTCCGCTATTCCTAATATGCTACCTCGGATTAGAGTAGACGATGTGAATAATTTAAAAGTTCTTTTAGATCATAGGCTAAAGTTTGATAACCAAATTTCAATTACTGTCAACAAAGCGACTCAAGTTCTTGGGTTCATCAAACGATGGGCAAAGGAATTTGATGACCCTTATTTTTCTGGACGTTGACGAATATTGTATGCACATTCAAGTGGCCCAAGCGATACCAAGCCAATGCTTCTTACGCGCTGATCCCAATAAACCCTCCTCCCGTCCAACCGATCGAGAGGCGCCGTCGCAGGACGAGCGGCACGATTCGCGCTCGGATAGGATAGATTCGAGCATGCAAAAAAAAACCCGGGCATGCAAAAAAAAAGTTTTTTTTGTAAGGATCGGACATAAAATAGAAACGGGTGGAATGAAAAAATTTTAATTTACTTCTATAAGCTAAATTCAGTCTAATTATTAGTTAAGTAGATTAGTAGTTACGTTTTAAGATTTAAAGCAGTGTTAGCGCTAGAAAATACATGATAAAATCTATTATAGTTATAACATAGTCAAGATGGAACGGAAAAGATTAGTCGCTATATTAATTCTGTAGAATCAATATCACCATTAATAAGTTTAAAAATAAAGAAATTATTAAAATAAACCTTTTGAAAGCTTTGGCTTTACTAAAATCGGTATAGATGACTCCCGTTTGCTCGTTTTTAAGGAAACCCTGGTTATCGAACGAAGCTTAAGGGGATCTATATTTCACAAATCCGTGCTGGTAGGGGGAAATAATAGAACTACACAAATGTTGTAAATGATTTGTTAATATCTTCTCAAAAACTTTTGGTATAGCAGACAACTTTACTTACTTCCCTTCTTATGGAGAGGAACAATGAAAGACTCCTTCCATAAAGAGCGTAAAGTCGATGACTCAAGCGATAAATCAAATAATTTCAGCAACGGATTTCGTAAAATAGACAAGGAGGATAAGAGGAAGACTTACGCTTAGTGTTTTCAAAATTAAAAAAATCTCTTGGGTTTTCAGAGATGCTAACCCGAGCGTTAAGCTCGATAAAATTAGACCCATCAATTATATATTGCGAAACACTTGAGGTAGAGCCTGAAATCCTAAAATTTTTGTAAAGTCTAGACTTCAGGCTTTTAAGATTAAAAGTTGCTTACAAAACCAAGGAGGTTTATTTGACCTATGCGGAAAATAAGGGGGAATACTGGCAAATTGACGACGGCGCTTACGTCCGTGCAAGAATCCAAATTAGACCAATAAATTCGATTAAGAAGTTGGATTAATTGGGAAAGTATGCCTATTGAAAGCAACGAATTCGATCGGAATTTCGTATATTTTTAATTGGACCCAAAAATAATTCAAGTAAGTTCGGTCTCAGAGACTATAAGAGCTAGAGCTACTAAATTTGGGGACAGTTCTCCCTTAGGTCCTACGCAGATCAAGTTTATTTCAAAAGTTGGATGCCACGCCCCTTTCCGCCCCCAAAAGTCTGTAAAAGCCGTAACAATAGACATTTTGAATTTTGGTATGCATAATAATAATTACGTTCTGAATGATTCCTGTGAGTTTGGTTGAGATCGAATGAAAAACACGGAAGTTATTCAAATCAATTTTATATGCAAAATTCACTTGCAGCTGCCCGCGCTTTGTTTATTTAGTTGACAGTGTGACCATAACGGTGTTGTGAATTTTTACTCGCTATTTTCAAATATATACAAAAAAACAAGTTTTAGTATATTCGGTATATTTTTTTTTTTTTTAAATATAATTTAAGTTTTTTGTTTTCTCTCGAAATGGGTTGCGGGTATCATACGGTCGAGCGCTCTCGACTGTAGCTTTCTTAATTGTTCTATATAGAACACCTGCTCTTAAATCATACGTGTTGGATAATTCCAACGGATACTCGTCATTATTTAATTTGAAAATTATCTCTACAATGTCTTTATCTTTCTGTTGTTCCGCATGAATCCAATTTTCTGAAATTTCAGATAACTCAATGCGTTTTTCACCACCTTTGGATTTGCCAGTGCTTTTATTGAGAGGTAGGGGATTTCTAGATATGAAATCAACATGGGCCATACGCTTGCCTTCATTATACTGTATGTCAAATGTCTGATGAAAAGCCCAACAACGATAGACCCTAAGCAACAACTCTATTTTTGTTCGAGACGACTTTAAGGGGTTACAGTCAGTAAAAACCACAAACTTCCTATCGTGTAAATAATACCTAAAATGCTTAACCGCTTTTACTACTGCAATAGTTTCCAACTCATACGAAGTGTATTTTGATTCACATGGAGTTGTTGTTTTGCTATAGTATTCTACTACACGTGGCTTATTTTCAATTTAATGTAAAAGTATAGCTCCATATCCAATGGCACTTGCATCAGTGTATAACTCGATTGGATATTGAGGGTCAAAAATAACTAAAACTGACTTATTAGTAAGTCTGTAATTAACTTTTCTGCGAATACCTACATACTCGTCTGTCGACTCGAACTTACTTTATCTGACGTAAGGAAATATAGTGGTTTCATTAGTTGCGAAAATCCAGGAACAAATTTTCGGAAATACGACGCCAGTCATATGAATTGCTGCAACGTTGCAACCGATCTAGGCTGATTGCCACAGCTCTCAGAGACTCAATTTTACGCGTGTTTGGGCGAATCTAACCGGCTTATACCTCAAATCCCAAATACTGAACAGATCTCTTGAAAAAGAAACATTTTTCTACATTACATGAAAATCTCGCCTTTGCTAAAATATCCATAACGATTTGGAACCTCTCTAGCGCTACCACCATAACATCGTCCATGTACACAATAACGTATGAATGTGGTATATCTCCCAACGCTTTCATAACTGCACATTGAAAAACTGATGGTGCATTTTTAAGACCAAAAGGAATTGATAACATATAAGGAAGATACTGTCAAGAGTGCTCGACCGCAAGATACCCGCAATCGATTTCAAGACAAAAAAAAAACAAAAATCTTAAATGATATTTGAAAAAAATATATACCAAATAAATATACTGGTCACCCTGTCAACTAATCAAATAAAGCGCGAGCATGTGCATTTTTACTATAAAATTGGTTCTTTAATAACTTCCCTGTTTTTCATTCGATCTCAACCAAATTTACGGGAATCATTGAGACTATAATTATTATTATATATACCAAAATGCCCTAGGTCTATTATTACGGCTTTTCCAGTTTATGGGGGCGGAAAGATGCGTGGCAAAAATCTAAAACAAACTTGATACTGTCACCAAAATTGATATCTATAGGTCATTCACACACTTAAAACGTCCATATGCATTGGGCACAACTATTTTGATAAATAATTTAACAAATAACTTTTGTTCTACTTATCCGATTTTTACCAAAATTACAGGGTATATTAAGAATATTAAGCACAGATGGCTTACCATCATTACCTGAGATCTAGGTGTTCATACGGACAGACAGACAGACATGGCTATATCGTCTCGGCTGTTGACACTGATCAAGAATATATATACTTTATGCCTGTTACATACATTCTCTGTTGGCACTAATTTATAATACCCTTCTACCCTATGGGTAGCGGGTATAAAAATTAATTAATTTAAGGGTATAAGTACAAATAAAGCTTTTTGAGTTAAAATAAATATATATATATATATATGTCAGCGAGTCTTTACTATCCACAACGTTAAGCGGAGGGTTGGTGTCGTTTACACCTCGAGGGCTTATATTATAGGTTAAATCTCCGAGTGCATCGAGTCTCTGTGTTTCTTTATCTGTGTTCCAACAACAACAGACGCTCCCACAGAGCCACGCTCGATAGAAACCATTGCCACTATTATCTCACTCTACTCGATTACACAACTCTATCGATACGCACAATAATAATACCTTCAATTAACTTAACAAGATTTTCTCATCTTTTAACATATTCGTTTTGTTCTTTGCTTAATACATTTTGCTTCGTACATATATCTTTAAACAATATCTAACCAATACAATTATTTTGTATTATTGAACAACAATTTTCAATTAATTTTCAATATAATCAACAACTTTTGCAACAACCTCAGGAACAAGTACAACCACGTAACAATCGACAACTGTGTATCACAATACACCTTCCGCCTTCTACTGTCTATTTTCCTCGTCTTTTCAACAACCCTTCTACCGTCTGGTTCCATGGCTTCTATACCGTCTGTTGCAAGGGTTTCGCTTGGCGGGCTCACCTCGATCTTCAGGTCACTTGATACCTGCCCATCCAGGATATCTCTTAAACTTTCAAGTGGTTATTTATATTTTCTCTTACTCTTCATATATTTCAACGTATCTCTAGCACCTTAATTATCTAAAAAGGGCCTCGAAACTTAAAAACGGCGACTTCAGGGCCGAAATAGAAGTTTCTGCATTCAGCGTAAAGATATGGTAAAACAAGTAAGAAAGCTACAGTCGAGAGTGCTCGACCGTATAATACCAGCAACTCATTTCGAGAGAAAACAAATAACTAAAATGATATTTTAACAAAAAAATTACCAAAGAATATACTAAAATTTGTTTTTTTTTATAAATATGTGAAAAAAATCCATAATATACCGACATGGTCACACTGTCAACTCAACAAACAAAGAGCGAGCATCTGCAATCTGCGTAAGGAGCCCATGTACCAAATTTGGTGTCTCTATGTCTTATAGTCTCTGAGATCTAGGTGTTCATACAGACAGGCAGACACACATGGCTACATCATCTCGGCTGTTGACAGTGATCAAGAATATACATATATACTTTATGGGGTCGGAGATGCCTCCTTCTGCATGTTACATACATTTTCTGTTGGCACTACCCTTCTACTCTATGGGTTACGGGTATAAAAACGAATTCACGCAAGTAGAGAACTTACTCCATGCTCGAGCACTTGGAAGTTCTTTGGCGTAGATTTTTGCGATTGAACATCAACTACAGCTATGACTTCCACTGGCTTCGCTCCACAGATTAGGCAAGACTGGGTCGAATGTTTTTCTGTCAAAATATTTAGTACTTTCCCGTCAATTAATGTAATTTTCAATTCAAAATTTATTTGGTAAACGCTGTTGTTCTCAACTGGGAAATCCAACGGCACTAAATTTTAAATTTCCGAGTCCGGTCGTTTTTCTCTGCTCTGATATGAATTTGTGTTTCTTTTATGAATTCAATTTTTAGTTAGTGTTGTCACTAATAGAGACTGATTAAATATGTCTATCCAATGCGAAATTTTGTTTGTAAAGGCTTTGCCCAGTTGAACCGTCAAATCCATAACTGGTAATTAATGTCTAATCTATATCGAACTCCCTTGCAAATTCAATACAAACAAGTAAGAAAGCTACAGTCGAGAGTGCTCGACCGTATGATACCCGCAACCCATTTCGAGAGAAAACAAAAAACTTAAATGATATTTTAACAAAAAATATACCGAATATACTAAAACTTGTTTTTTGTATATATTTGAAAACAGCGGGTAAAAATCCACAACACCGTTATGGTCATACTGTCAACTAAACAAACAAAGCGCGGGCAGCTGCAAGTAAATTTTGCATATAAAATTGATTCTTTAATAACTTCCTTGTTTTTCATTTGATCTCAACCAAATTCACAGGAATCATTGAGAATATAATTATATATAATATTATGCACACCAAAATTCAATGCTCTAGGTCTTTTATTACGGCTTTTACAGACTTGTGGGGGCAAAAAGGGGCGTGGTCTGCGTAGGACCTATAGGAGTACTGTCCCTAAATTTGGTAGCTCTAGCTCTTATAGTCTCTGAGATCTAGGTGTTCATACAGACGGACAGACTGACAGACGGACAGACGGACATGGCTATATCGTCTCGGCTGTTGACACTGATTAAGAATATATATGGTTTATGTGGTCGGAGATGCCTCCTTCTGCCTGTTACATACATTTTCTGTTGGCACTAAGTTATAATACCCTTCTACCCTATGGGTAGCGGGTATAAAAACTGCATTCTCCGTAAATAACGGAAAGTTTGAGTTTACACGACTCCCCTTTGGTCTCAAAAACGCTCTCGCTATATTTCAGCTAGCTTTGGATGACATACTTCATGAGCATATCGGTAAAATATGCTTTATTTACATAGACGATATCATCATATTCAGTAAAGATGATGAATCTCATTACAAAAACTTGGAGTTAATTTTTCAAAATTTACAAGATGCCAACATGAAATTACAGTTGGACAAGTGCGAGTTCATGAAAAATAAAGTCGAAAAGGCTTTGTAGTCTCCGAGAAAGGCATCGAAACAAATCCAAGTAAAGTCGCAGCAATAGCTAACTATCTCTGTCCTAAAACATTAAAGGAGCTGAGATCTTTTCTCGGGCTCTCCGGCTATTACCGGAAATTTATACAAAGTTATGCTAAATTAGCAAAACCCCTTACGTCTCTTTTAAGAGGGGAAGATGGACACGTGTCAAAAAAAATGTCATCAAAGAAATTAATTATGCTTGACTCCGAAGCCTTAGAGGCTTTTACAAAATTACGAAGATGCCTTATCTCAAAGGAAATAATCCTTCACTATCCGGATTTTACTAAAGAGTTCCACTTGACGACAGAGGAATCTAACTATGCAATAGGAGCAGTCCTGTCGCAGAACAACCAACCGATTTCGTTTCTCTCAAGAACACTTTCGAGAGCTGAAGAAAACTATGCAGCTAACGAGAAAGAAATGTTGGCCATCATCTGGTCATTTAAAGCTTTGAAAAATTACCTGTATGGAAAAGCGAAAGTCAAAATATTCACCGACCATCAACCCTTAACACACTCCCTGAGTAGTTGGAATGGAAATGCAAGAGTTAAAAGGTGGAAATCCTACCTAGAAGAATATGATTATGAAATATTCTACAAACCAGGAAAAGACAACGTCGTAGCCGACGTACTCTCCAGAATACCAACAGTCCAAATCAATTCCATAGCCTCAACTCAGCATAGTGCGGAAAGCTCAAGTCACGAACTAATACCCAGTATGAAAGTCCCCATAAATGTTTTTAAAAACCAAATATTTCTCCATAAATAAGATAAATTCGACTATAAATTCTCTATACTATCCCCACTTTTCACCGACACGAAGTATACCGAAAAGAATTCAATGAAAAAGAATTAGTAGAAACCCTTAAGAAATACCTCAATCCTTCAGTTATAAACTGCATCCAAACAACTGAGGATATAATGGGAAAAATACAAATAATCTCTCCTAAATACTTCAAAAATGTCAAAACGCGTTTTTCTCAATCAATAACCAAAGACCTCACTAATGAATCTAGACAAGAGGAAGAAATCCTCAAAATCCATAATAGAGCACACCGTAATGCCGAGGAAAATAAAATTCAATTAGCAGAAAAATTTTACTTCCCTAGAATGAAACAAAAAATAAGCAATATAGTAAGACAATGTAAAATTTGTAAAGAATCTAAATATGACAGGCATCCCCTAATCCGGAATTAAAGAGACCTCCAATATCGGAATACCCCGGTCACATTATTCACATCGACATTTACTGCACCAAAGGTCATTTAATGCTTACAGCAATAGATAAATTCTCAAAACTAGCACAGACACGCATAATCAAGTCTTAGGCAATAGAAGATATTCGAACACCACTTAGAGACATTATTTTCTACTATGGAGTTCCTAAGTTCATTGTACTAGATAATGAGAAATCTCTCAATTCAAGGTCCATTATATTCATGCTCGAGGATCAATTAAATATTACAATTTATACAACACCCCCATATAAGAGTACGGTTAACGGACAAGTAGAAAGGTTTCATTCAACACTCTTAGAAGTGATGAGATGCTTAAAGAAAGAAAACATCCATAGAACCTTTGAAGAACTTCTAGATAGGGCCATATACGAATATAATTACTCTTTTCACTCCACAACCAAAAAGCGACCATTAGAGGTATTCTTCGGAAGGACAGTTACGACAAAACCAGACCAGTACGAACAAGCCAGACAAGACAATATCGACAGACTTAAAATAACACAAAATAAAAACTTACAGTTTCATAACAAAAATAGCAACGAGATAATAACTTATCAACCAGGACAAGAAATATACGTAAAGGTCACGGTCAACACCCGTCTAGGTTCAGAACTTTCACCTAGATTCAGGAAAGAATTTGTTAAGGAAGATAAAAATACAAACATTTTAACAGAATCTGGAAAAAATCGTACATAAAAGTAACATCAAATCATAATATACTATGGACAGTAATAATAATCGACAGGTCATAGTTAATACACAGCTGGAACAAAGAATAAACAAACTCACATCTATATCGAACTCCCTTGCAAATTCAATACAAACAAGTAAGAAAGCTACAGTCGAGAGTGCTCGACCGTATGATACCCGCAACCCATTTCGAGAGAAAACAAAAAACTTAAATGATATTTTAACAAAAAATATACCGAATATACTAAAACTTATTTTTTGTATATATTTGAAAATAGCGGGTAAAAATAAACAACACCGTTATGGTCATACTGTCAAAATTGATTCTTTAATAACTTCCTTGTTTTTCATTCGACCTCAACCAAATTCACAGGAATCATTGAGAATATAATTATTATTATGCACACCAAAATGTTCAACGCTCTAGGTCTATTATTACGGCTTTTACAGACTTGTGGGGGCGGAAAGGGGCGTGGCATCCAACTTTTGAAATAAACTTGATCTGCGTAGCACCTATAGGAGTACTGTCTCCAAATTTCGTAGCTCTAGCTCTTATAGTCTCTGAGATCTAGGTGTTCATACAGACGGACAGACGGACATGGCTATATCGTCTCGGCTGTTGACACTGATCAAGAATATATATACTTTATGGGGTCGGAGATGCCTCCTTCTGCCTGTTACATACATTTTCTGTTGGCACTAAGTTATAACACCCTTCTACCCTATGGGTAGCGGGTATAAAAAGTAGTTCTCTCAGTAACGAAGTAGCCATTATTCTTCACAACGAAATCAGACTATTAAAGGAAGAAATAGCAGTCACTCTGTTAAGCTGACTTGGGCCTGCTAACGCTGAGCTCCTGCTGGCTCAAGTGAGCTGTTAACTCGCGTGACCGATCCTAGTTCTAAAAGGCAGTATATTTACGCTGTTTGGTATTTTTTTTATTGGGCTTTTGTTGTGTGGCCAGATTTTTGGGCCGTCACAACCTACATGAATACTGTCACCAAATTTGATATCTCTAAGTCATTCACACACTTAAAACGTCCATATACATAGGGCACAACTATTTTGATAAATAATTTCACCAATAACTTTTGTTCTACTTATCCGATTTTTACCAAAATTACAGGGTATATTAAGAGTATTCAGCACAGATGGCTTACCATTATTACACAAAGAACTTTTGGAGTTATACGCGATTTACATAAAAAAACGGGACTTGTTCTAGATTTATTCAAAATAAGAACGCTTGTTCTCTTGAGTTTTAAAAAATAAAATTTATGAGCAAAGCTTAACTTTATTATATCTATAATATCTAAAAAAATATCTAAAATGAAGACACCTCTGATTGCTGTTCTGCTGGCAGCGCTGCTTCTGTTGCTCCCGTTGCTACTTTGTTGTTGCTCCCGTTTCCGTTGCAATTGCCGTCGGTGCAATTGGCATTGCTGATTCGTGGCTGTTGTTGTTGTCGCATCGCTGCAATTGCTGGATCTGCAATTGCTACCATCTGGTTCCCAGACGAAATATCACTGACGCTGCGCACGTCGCGTTGGTTACGCGATCCAGTGTCTTTCGTAACCTGCACTCCGGTATGTAGCTCATAACCAACTCTGTTGTTAACTCCTCCCCCTTTAAACGCTGACGTCCTCGGATGCGATGTAGAAATGTTTTCTAATTTGAGGTGCCTCCGGGGTTTCGCTTCGTATGTCATCTTTTGGGGAGTTTTGAGTCTTTTTCTTCAGCGTCCATGACATTTCTGTGAGTAACAATATTAGTAGAGTTCCTGAGAGGGAGAAACTGATTGTTGTTGATGTTAAGTTGCTATTTCTTAGTTTTTCCAGTTTTTTCGTGTTGTTGATGTTTATTTCTCTCAGCATCTGTAGCGATAGTACTTCTTCCGCTTTGGTTTTTTCAGCTATCATCTGGAAGAGTGGTGGGATAGCTTCTGCATATCTTGCTTCTCCAGCTTCGTATTCGTCGTTGCCAGTCCTTATAGAAGAGTTCTCGAATTGGATGAGGTATCTTCCTTTCAGGTCTATTTCGTCTTGATCTATTTTTATGTTGCCGGTGAAATCGTTGAGTACTATTTTTTCGGTTACTATTTCTTCATGGTCCGGGATGTGTTGGCTGTTTATTATGCCACCAAAATTTGGCAAAAAGGTTACTTCATACCCTTCGCAGATCAAGTTTATTTCAAAAGTTGTTTTAATGTAAATCGCGTATAACTCCAAAAGTTCTTTATGTAATGATGTGTAATTTGTTAACCCATCTGCGCTTGACACTCTTAATATACCCTGTGTTATTCGTTAAAGTATTTATCAAAATTGTTGTGCCCAGTGCATATGGACGTTTTAAGTGTGTGAATGACCTGGAGATATCAAATTTGGTGACAATATTCGTGTAGGTCTTACGCAGATCAAGTTTGTTTTATATTTTTGCCACGCCCCTTTCCGCCCCCAAAAACTTTAAAAGCCGTAATAGACCTAGAGCATTGAATTTTGGTATGCCTAATAACAATGATAGTCTGAATGACTCCTGTGAATTTGGGAATTTGAGATCGAATAAAAAACGAGGAAGTTATTAAAGAATCAATTTTATATGCAAAATTCACTTGCAGCTGCTCGCGCTTTGTTTGTTTAGTTGACAGTGCGACCATGTCGGTGTTGTGGATTTTTACCCGCTATTTTCAAATATATACAAACAAAACACAAGTTTCAGTATATTCATGGTCTATTTGTTGTTAAAATTTCATTTAAATTTTTTTTGTTTTCTCTCGAAATGGGTTGCGGTCGAGCACTCTCGAGTGTAGCTTTCTTACTTGTTTAACAATGGTGTTATACAAGTGTCGTTGCTTAAATCTACAATGCTATCTTTATTACAAATGGTTTTATCATTATGGGTTTCACAACTATTTTTTTTCGTATACATTAGGTTGTTGCATTTTATTATATTTTCGTATCTTATTGCATTAATAACATTATTATATTTTATTGGTTTAATCTTTAATGAAGTGCTAAGTTGTTCACATAACAGTGGTATACTTATCATGTACAACATTTCTTTGCCGTTTGAGGCTATTTTTATTTCAGCGAATTCTAGTAATTTTTCGACATTAATGAACATTATTTTTTCGGTTTTCAGTATTTGTTTGTTTGTAGTTTCAGTAGTTTGTTTACTTCAGTTTCTGATAAAATTATGGAATTTATAGTTTTTGATTTTGCCCATTCTATTGCATGTATAAGATTGTATAACTCGTCTTTGAAAATTTGAATTTTGTATTTTAATACAGTAATTATTTGTTCTTTAAATTCCTTACCTTCTATAGTAGTTCTAATTATAGCGTTAGATCTAACTGTAAGTTCATTTATTCTAGTATTTAATACTTTGTTTATAACTACTTGTCTATTGTTGTATTCGAGATGTTCGTTTATTTTGGAAGTGACAATATCGTGATCGTTTTTGTCCGGCGTGCCGGCCAACCATTTCCAAGCTGCTTCCTCATATTGTTGTATGTTGAAGACGTGAATAACTCTGAATACGCCTTTCTGTATTGCCGCTACACCAGATTTAATAGGAATTAATTGGAGGTTTGAATAGTCTAATATTGTGGCTAGACTTTGACATAATGGCAAAAAAAATCTGTAAACCGATATTATGTTTTAATATTATTTTTGTGAACTATTTTGCCTGATTGTGTTGTGTTGATTGTATTTCCTGAACTTTTGTGATAATTTTCATCCTAGCCTTTTATCTATTTTGCCAAATATCACCTCTCCCTGAGTGTAAGTTTTAATTGGTTTCTTCTTTGAGTTGTGGTACATTAAATCTTCTTCCTGTTTTCATTTAATTTCTTTACAAATCTTATTTCTGGATTCTTCTAATTTCTGTGGGCTTGATGCTATTCTAGTCTCGAAAAACACTTCGATTGGTGTTTTCTTGGTAGTGGATTGAATTCATGTACTGCCTTGAAAATTAGACTCTCAAAGTCGGCTGACTCGTTCTCCTTTTTGAAACATCTCATAATCTCTGTAAGAGTGGAGTGAAATCTTTCTACCTGTCTGTTGCTAGTGGAATGGTAAGGTGGTGTCGTATATATCTGCCTTGAGTTGGTCTTTTAATAGAAATTTGATGGAAGCTGCGATCAATGCTTTTTCATTGTGGTTTGGATAAATTTCTTGAATTCGACCCAATACTCTTTCTGAGATTAACAGTCCATTTACTAATCTGGGGTCTAATCTTGCTTTAAGAATTTCGATTTAATTATTATCAGTATAGTGTGGTTTAGACACTATATGCCTATGATAATTTTGGAATGGTAACTCAAATTTATATGACTCTGTGTCGGAAGTTAATAGGAACAATTGATTTTTGAATACGTTAATTGGAACTTCCACTCCTTGGATAAGGTTGTGCAAAGAGCTTTCGTAGCTGTGGACTGTGGCAGCGGAACTTTCGTTGAAATAGATTGGAGGGTTTCGTGATAGTGCGTCAGCTACCACATTTGAGGTTCCAGGTTTGTACCTAAGCTCGTGGTTGAACTCTTCGAGATAACTTTTCCATCTCTTAAGTTTCCCATTGTGATTCTTATTACTGAGGGCGAACGTGAGGGGCTGATGATTACAACTTTCGATGAACCATACTATAGCTAGCATCGCCTTTTCGTTAGCCGCATAGTTTTCTTCTGCTTTGGAGAGGTTGCGTGAAATGAAAGTAATGGGTTTACCTTCTTGCTCTAATATTGAAAGATTCTATTGCATCATTATCGACTGTCACTTTTACTTTATTTGAAACGTTCTTCGAGAGTCTACCGTGATCACCTTTTAGAAGAGTGGTCAATGGTTTAGCTTACTTTGCGTAATCCCTAATGAATCTTCTGTAATAACCAGATAACCCTAGGAATGAACGTAGGTCCTTTGGCGTTTGTGTTTTGGGAAAGTCCTGGAATGCTTTATACTTTATCTGTATTTGTTTTAACACCTTCTGCCGATATAGTTAAACCCAAAAAATTAACTTCGCTTCTAAAGAACTCGCATTTGTCGAGTTGTACTTTCATGTTCGCATCTTTTAATGTAGTGAAGACTTTTTCCAAATTGTTCGCATGATCGATTTCAGTTTTGCTGAACACGATTATGTCATCAATAGACGTAACATATTTTTCCAGTGTGGTCTCTTAGAATATTGTCTAAGGTACGTTGGAATATTGAAGGTGAATTCTTAGGACCGAAGGGTAGCCTTTTAAATTCTAATTTACCTCCATTTACAGCAAAGGCTGTTTTCTCTATACCTCTTTCGGACCACGGAATTTGGTGAAAAACACTTTTCAGATCTAGAACTGAGAAGAATTTATTCTCGCCCAATTGTGCAATTGTTTCACCTATTTCTGGGATCGGGTAACGATCCGGGATTGTTACATTGTTAAGATGCTTGTCCAGATGCGTCTAATTTTTTTGGCATTACCCAAACGGGTGCATCGTAGGGAGACCGAGAAGTTCTGATTATGCCATTTTGTAGCAATTCTTCGATTTGGGTTTCTGCTCGTAATGAAGCGGGGTAGGGAAGTGTTTACTATACACAGGTATATCGGAGTTGGTATTTGTTAGTTGGTTTATTGTATTATTCTGTGAGGGTGTCATATGATCGGACCGAATATTAATGCTATTTACTGCTTGAACTTTCATTTGCAAAATTCTAATTTTTCGACCAGCACTTATGATAAGTGTGTCGGTTTTTATATCAACTATTGCATTAAGTCGTTTAAGTGTGTCGTTCCCTATTATTCCATGAAATATTTTCAATGTAGATAGTACGAAAAATTTGAACGTCAGACCAAAAAGGTTTAACATGGAATGGTGTGTTATCTTTATTTTTCCTCCTACGGAATTCGCGGAAAACGGATTATCATTTAACTTAGGATTCTGTACTAAATGGGGCTGGACATAATTTTGATTGGATACTGTATCTATTAGAAAGTTTAATTTAGTTCCGTACCTCATTACGCATTGAATATATGGTAGTGGGGAACTGTTTAGTCTAAAAAATAGACATCTGCTGCATCTGCTGGTGGACTGGTATCAAAACCATATCCTTCTTCTGTCTGGTCTGGATTATCCCATTCGCTAACTCCTTCTATTCTTAATTGTTCATAGTATTCCCGCTCTTCGTTAACACTGATTTCATCTTCGGGTTCTCCCTCGAACGCACCGGTCTCAATATTAAAATGTCTCTGCATTTTCTGCGGCGGTCCAGTGGCTGACGGGGAGAGCGTTTCCTATTCATGTCGTTATTAAGGGGCCTATTCATACAATTCACCTGCCTGGATCGAATAGATGGGTCTATCTCCATTGGTACTGCTCTAAGCTCTGGTTTGGGAGCAAGGGGGCGCGATGGTAGCGCGAAATTTGATCTGTACGAATTCTTTTGTTGCATTGGTGGTGCACGAGGTTGTTGTGAGAACGGAATGTAAGGGCGCGGTTGAGCCGGATTCGGCCATGATGTCTGCGGTCGAGGTCCCCAATTTGGTTGATTGGCTGGTGGGTAATATAGGGTTGGTTCAAATCTATAACCAGTGTTTGGCAATTGATAATTCCGTTGTTTTAAATTGAATTGCTTAAAGTTTTGTTGCGCTTGTACTTGTCTAGGTGGTAGTAGTGGTGGCATTTGCCGAGACCTAGGAGCAAAAGAATTTCGGTGCTCCTGATTTTCTACCAAGTTACATAAGTGTAGAGCATGACTCAAATCTTTTGGCTCTTTGATAGCCAATAAGCGTGGCATATCGACGTTCAGGCCGCGCATGAATGTGTCTAGCGCTTTGTTACGGTACGTGTTAGTCAATGTTCTAACTACCTCAGGGGATTCCTCCTGGGCGCTTATCTGATTTGGTATATGAGATAAGTGATGGTAAACTACCCTATAGTATTCGGTTATGGTCATTCGTCCTTGCGTTAGTGAAAACATTTGATAGTCTAATGTTTTCAGATCTCGCTTTTCTGCAAAGTGGGCTGTGAGGCACTTAGCTATAGCCTTCCAGTTCAAAGGAGTGTTGTAGGAGTTAAGCACTGCTTCTGCCTCACCAACGATCTTATTGCGAATTGCAATCATGAGGAGGTAGTATCTATGTGTGGTTTCTTGCCCTTCGTACATTGCAAGAATCCTTTCAACATTTTTTTTCCAACTGCCGAACAAAGTCCTGTCTCCTGAGAATTCCCTGATCAAGTTAATAGTGTCTGGTACTTTGTCCTTTTCCTCACCATGATTTGGTCTAACGACCGGTAAATCTGTTAAAGCATCTGATCCTTCTTCCGAATTAATAGTCTGCCTTATAACTCTACCATCCTCCTCTTTAGCCTCTTTAAGTTCAGGGCTAGTAACTGGAGTGCTAGTCATTGACCTGCCTTGGTTTGTTTGCATAATGCGGAGATTACCATCAGGAATCAGCTAGATCGTCTGCTGCTGTAGCCATCGTTTTTGATCTTCTTTGCTTTTCTGTAATTGAAAGGACAATTAAGGTCCTTGGTATTTTTTTTTTTCAACAGATCACGAATTTGTTTTTTTTTTTTTAATGTGTTCAAAGAAATGTGTATTTGTATGTGTGTTTAATATTAAATATGTTTAAGATTGAAAAACCTTAAAGATTTAAAAAATATTTTTTTCGCTATTTTTCTTGCACTAGTTATTACTTATTTATTATTGATTTTAGTATTCAAGAAGATTTGTAGAGCAAAAATATTTCTTATTTTATTTTATTTACGTTAATTATTACTTATTTATTATTAGTTCTACAGTTCGAGATAACTTTCAAAGATTTAAAAAATATTTTTTTTACGTTACTTTAATTACGTTAGTTACTACTTATTCGTTAAAAAGAATTTTCCACTTTATTTACTCTTTTCACTCACTCACTCACTCACTGAATTGTTATGCTTACAATGCTATTATCATCTCGGTGAATCTTCCGTGCTGGTTCTTCGGATGAATCCCGTTTATCCCTCGACGAGTATCGATGGGGTACCTTCCAGGTCGGGGTGACTTGGGCTCCTAGGTAACACTTCACACACGGTGTCCTACGAACGGACACAATAGGACGTCGACGATGGTTTTTTTTACCTGACCGAAGTATTGACACAACACTTTTTCCACTTATGATTTTCGGGGAGTTCAAACCGCTTCGCTTTTCTTGTGGCAACTTGTGGCACTTTTATTTTGCGATCATTTTTTTCGATTGTAGTCTTGTGGCAACTTATGGCACTTTTCACGACTTGTTGGGGTATTTTATTCGCGGTGGTTGGTCAATGAC
This sequence comes from Drosophila formosana, assembly GCA_035045625.1. Lineage (NCBI taxonomy): Eukaryota > Metazoa > Arthropoda > Insecta > Diptera > Drosophilidae > Drosophila > Drosophila formosana. Next base: position 623,062 of record JAWNOW010000662.1, on the reverse strand, counting down.
TCTTTCGTCAGGTCCCTGATCGGGCGCCCAATAATAACGCTTGTTCTCTTGAGTTTTAAAAAAATAAAATTTATGAGCAAAGCTCAACTTTATTAATTCTTTGCTGATATAAAACTAAACTTAAGTTCTGCTAATATCTAAAATGAAGACACCTCTGCTTGCTGTTTTGCTGGCGGCGCTGCTTCTGTTGCTCCCGTCGCTATTTTGTTGTTGCTCCCGTTTCCGTTGCAATTGCTGTTGGTGCAATTGGCATTGCTGATACATTGCTGTTGTTGTTGTAGTACTGCTGCAATTACTGGATCTGCAATTGTTAGTGTTGCGTCTTCGCTGGTGTGGTTGTTGTTGTTGCCGTTCCGTCGTATATTCGGGAGTCGGGTTACCGTCTGGTTCCCAGACGAAATATCACTGACGCCGCACACGTGTCGTTGGGTTTGTGCTGCAGTGTCTTTCGTAACCTGCAGTTCGGTGTGTAGCTCATAACCAACTCTGTTGTTAATTTGCACATTGTTGGTAAAGGGTGGCGTGGCATTAAACTTGATCTGCGTAAGGAATGCAGGAGCCTATGTACCAAATGTTTTGCCTCTATGTCTTATAGTCTCTGAGATCTATGGGTTCATACAGACAGACAGACGCACATGGCTACATCATCTCGGCTGTTGACAGTGATCAAGAATATACATATATACTTTATGGGGTCGGAGATGCCTCCTTCTGCATGTTACATACATTTTCTGTTGGCACTAAGTTAAACTACCCTTCAACACTATGGTGTAACGCACCGTCACAATGCCGTCAGATCATCTCTACAGGAGTTGGAAGGCTCTTCTCGTACTATGTGTTACGACGTTGTCGTTGAAACAGCACGGTAGCGAGATCGGCTAATTTAGCGTAGTCGCTAATGGAGCTAGGAAGTAGGGTTTCGCCCGCTGAAAGATCCCGTTCCAGAAACACGTGTGTGTGAGTTCGCAAATATTAGTTTTTATTTAGAATGTTTTAAATTTCGTAAGCATAAATTTAATTCTAGATGGGGGTGGGAAACCGTCTATGGACGTTGGTAATATGGAACCGGACATATATAGTGGCCCTAGTATTACTTGCGCGTGTGTATGATTACACACGCCGCAAGCCTAAGAAAACGCGTAGCCTCTAGGTACATGCGTAGTTCGCACGGCTAAGAGAATGCAACACATAAACTCACACGACTTACGCCCGGCACGTGCAGCGATCTACGCAAGTATGTAGTCACACTGCTAGAGTACTGCGACTGCACCGTTACAGGCGAGAGGGGAAAGCAGAGTTCGATATATACAATCACTTGCGTAAGCAACGAAGAGCGCCCGAAGTTGCGCTGATCTATTTGATTTAGTTTCACTCGACACGGTTTATTTGCGAAGGGAGGTTATAGGAGTACCAATTGTACTTATTGACATACCTGTACGTCGTTTCTACTTGTCCTGCGCACTTGGTGTTATTCACTTTGTCTTTGATTTGGTTTCGCTTGTCTTGTACGCGTCGATCGCTGACCAGAGAGTGCGAGCCTGCGTCGCGGCATCTCATTAATTAGGTCAGTTTTTCTACTTAACATAGGTCTGTTAAGCTCACTTGGGTCTGCTAAGCTGAGCTGTTAACTCGCGTGAGCGATCCTAGTTCTAAAAGACAGTATATTTAAGCTGTTTGGTATTTTTATTAATATCGGGCTTTTTGTTGTGTGGTCAGATTTTGGGCAGTCAAAACGGGTAGCGAGTATAAAAACGAATTCACGCTAGTAAAGGACTTACTCCATATTCGAGCACTTGGGAGTTCTTTGGCGTAGATTTGTTCGATTGAACATCAGCTACAGCCATGACTTCCATTGGCTTCGCTCCACAGATTAGGCAAGACTGGGTCGAATGTTTTTCTGTCATAATATTTAGTACTTTCCCGTCAATTAATGTAATTTTCTATTCAAAATTTATTTGGAAAACGCTGTTCTCAACTGGGAAATCCAACAGCACTAAAAATTAAATTTCCGAGTCCAGTCGTTTTTCTCTGCTCTGATATGAATTTTGTGTTTCTTTTATGAATTCAATTTTTAGATAGTGTTCTCACAAATAGAGACTGATCAAATATGTCTATCCAATGCGAAATTTTGTTTGTAAAGGCTTTGCCCAGTTGAACCGTCAAATCCATAACTGGTAATTAATGTCAAGCCGGAAATATCTTTATAATCACTGAACACGTCTTCTTGTAACAGCATTATACGCTCGGCTGTGTGGCTTAACAAATTCTGTAATGAGAGAGACACAAAAGATTATGTAGTATATCGAGCAAAAAAGATTTTGTCATCGTATTGTAAATAAATTCAATAACAAAACTGCGTTCAGAGACTTTACAATTCAGCATAATCCAATCTACTTTTAACCCAAGAAACACGAAAAATGCTAGGTTAGAATTGTTAAATATACAACTTAACAAAAGCACATATAAAAAATTACACATCACATTAAACATATATTGTATTAAGCACATACATTTTACATACTCCCCCAAATTTTCCCATTTTATTTTTATACCCGCAACTCATTCGGTAGAAGGGTATTATAGCTTAGTGTCAACAGAGAATGTATGTCACAGGCAGAAGGAGGCATCTCCGACTACATAAAGTATATATATTCTTGATTAGTCCCAACAGCTGAGGCGGTATAGCCATGTCTAGTTTTTGGGGCGGAAAGGGGTGTGGCAAAAATCTAAAACATACTTGATCTGCATAAGACCTACACAAATACTGTCACCAAATTTGATAACTCTAGGTCATTCACACTTTTAAAACGTCCGTACGCATTGGGCACAACTATTTTGATAAATAACTTAACAAATAACTTTTGTTCTACTAATCAGATTACTAATAAAAATTACAGGGCATATTAAGAGTATTGAGCACAGATGGCTAACCAAATTACACAGCATTACATAAAGAACTTTTGGAGTTACACGCGATTTACATAAAAATAAACGTGATGTGTTCTAGATTTATGAATATTGTGGGAGAAGGGGCATCCAACTTTTGAAATAAACTTGATCTGCGTAATGAATGCAGGAGCCTATGTACCAAATTTTGGAGTCTCTACGCGTTATAGTCTCTGAGATCTAGGTGTTCATACAGACGAACAGACGGACATGGCTATTTCGTCTCGGCTGTTGATACTGATCAAGGAACTGGAACTGGAACTGAGTTCAGTCCTATTCCAATTAAAAATTGATGACATAGTCAAAGTCGACAAGATTGGCGCTGTAAAGCGATATGAAAGACAGCGAAGGCAGCCAATGACTTAACAATGTCAAGGCTGAAAAGTGAAGGCTATGAGCTTAAAATTCTAAGACATTTTATTTATAAGACAGGAATAATTTTCCAGATTCCCACAAAATTTTTCTCAATGGAACTAAAATCTTTTATTTCTTCCCCAGTTCCAATTTTGACATTGTCTGAGTGACAAGGAAAAATAAATATAAAGAAATCATTCCAACAGCCAGAGTCAAAATCATCTTAAAAGGTGAATAGATACCCGAGGAAATAGAATTCTCCCACACAAAAATTAAGGTAGAACCTTACGTACCTTTAAGCCAGTGTATCCGCTGTTCAAGATTTGTTCATTTTGCTAAGCATTTTAAGCAAAAAGAAGAAACGTGCCGCTACTGCTCCTACACCTATGCTAGATACCAAAAATGTACTGTACAAAGTTTTTGGCGCGGAAAGGGGCGTGTCAAAAATCTAAAACAAACTTGATCTGCGTAGGATCTATAAGAGTACCGTCACCCAATTTGGTAGATCTAGCTCTTATAGTCTCTGAGATTTAGGTGTTCATACAGACGGACATGGCTATATTGTCTCGGCTGTTGACACTGATCAAGTATATTTATTCATTATGGGGTAGATGTCTCCTTCTGCCTGTTACTTATTTTTTCTGTTGGCACTAAGTTATAATACCCTTCTACCCTATGGGTAACGGGTATAAACTGATAATCAAGCTACGAAGACTTCCACAACAGTCTCTCTAACTACTGCATCTGCCACAACAACATCAACTGTAACGGTATCGGCTGCCCGCCCGATCCCATCGGCATCAACAAATGCTCTTTTTGTGTCATCGATGACAACAACAAAAGCGCTTTACGAATCACAGATCAAAACACACCCATATAAAACCAATTCTACGTATACTGCGATGCCAATAAAACAAAAATCAAACAAGTAAGAAAACTACAGTCGAGAGTGCTCGACCGTATGATACCCACAACCCATTTCGAGAGAAAAAAAAATGTAAATGATATTTTAACAACAAATATGTCAAAAATATACTGAAACTTGTGTTTTGTTTGTATATATTTGAAAATAGCTGGTAAATTTCCACAACATCGACATGGTCACACTGTCAACTAAACAAACAAAGCGCGAGCAGCTGCAAGTGAATTTTGCATATAAAATTGATTCTTTAATAACCTCCTCGTTTTTATATCTCTCATTCAGACTATCATTGTTATTATGCATACCAAAATTCAATTATCTAGGTCTATTATTACGGCTTTTACAGTTTTTGGGGGCGGAAAGGAAAATCTAAAACAAACTTGATCTGCGTAAGACCTACACGAATACTGTCAGCAAATTCGATATCTCTAGGTCATTCACACTCTTAAAACGTCCATATGCACTGGGCACAACAATTTTGATAAATAATTTCACGAATAACTTTTGTTCTACTTATCCGATTTATACCAAAATTACAGGGTATATTAAGAGTGTCAAGCGCAGATAGGTTGCCAAATTACACATCATTACACAAAGAACTTATACGCGTTATACGCGATTTACATAAAAAAAACTTGACTTTTTCTAGATTAATGCTTATTGTGGGCGAAGGGGGCGTGGCATCCAACTTTTGAAATAAACTTGATCTGCGTAGGGTATGAAGGAACCTTTTTGCCAAATTTGGTGTCTCTATGTCTTATAGTCTCTGAGATCCAGGTGTTCATACGGACAGACAGACGGACAGACGGACATGGCTATATCGTCTGTTGACGCTGATCAAGAATATATGTACTTTATGGGGTCGGAGATGCCTCCTTCTGCCTGTTACATACATTTTCTGTTGGCACTAAGTTATAATACCCTTCTACCCTATGGGTAGGGGGTATACAAATTAAACGGAAGTTAAGCCCTTTAAACTCGAATGCAAAAATTACCCGTAGTAGCTCCAGCGCATCTTCAAGCGAAAAGCTCAACAACAATTCTAGCAGACCTTTCGGACGTATCCGAGGTAGATGTTAAAAAGAAGCCAAAGTCACCACCAATATACAAATGTCAGAAAAGCTCCAATGCTCTTGTTAACAAAATTGTAGAGCTTATTGGAAAGGACAACTTTCAAATTATTCACTTTGTACGGAGAACAAAAGTTCAAATGAAGTCGGAAAATAATAATAGAGTTTTTTCGAAGCGTCTATCCGACAATAAAATGAACTTCTACACGTACCAACTGAAAAGCAGCAAGGGCCCACAAGTAGTACTAAAGGGCATAGAGTCTGATGTGACACAAGCAGAAATAAGTAAGAAGTAAGGGATTTAACGCCAAATCAGTCTTTAAAATCTTAAACAAAGTCAGGAAGCCCCAACCGTTTAAGTTAGAACTCAAACCAGATAACAGTTCTCCTAAGACAAACGCAGTGCACCCTATACACAAACTGCAGTTTCTACTACATCGTAGAATTACTGTAGAAGAACCACACAAGCGCAAAAGACCAGAACAACGTTTGAATTGTCAAGAATATGGCCATACACGGTCATACTGCACACTGCTCCCAACATGTGCAGTTCGTGGAGAGCTTTCTGACTCTGCACACTGTCCATCGAACAAAGGCGATTCTACCACCAAAAGGTGCGGTAACTGCGGTGGTAATCACACCGCTAATTACAGAGGTTGCCCAATATATTGGAATTTAAAAAGTAGAATATTCGGATTTTCCATGAGATCACTCGCCTGTTCTGATTAATCTACTCCGTCATCCAATAATCGTAGATCAACTGACTGGATTGACTTCACACAAAACCAATTGGATCTGTTATAGGAAATATTTAAGCTCGCATATCGATCTACATCGAAAACTTTGTCAACACAATGGAGTCCACATTTGTCCACGCTGCTCGCATTTCAACTCCTCAAAGAGCACAACCGACTTACATCCAAAAGATGACTAATCAACAAATCGAGCAGTTCGTACTCGAAAAGCGACGCCTACAAAGGAAATGACAGTCTCATAGGTCGCCATATGCACGACAAAGGTTAAAAGACGCCTCCCGCCAACTCACCAAAGCGTTAAAGCAACAAGAAGCAAATACCCAACGCCACTATATAGAGCAGTTATCAATTCTTCCAAAAAACACTATCTGTGGAGAGCTCATCCAACTCTATGCTCGACGACAGAAGCTGTGGCACCTATAAGAAACGCTGTGGGCGGCTGGGCCCGCAGTGATGAACCAGAACATTTGCAGATCATTTGTTTTACAGCCAAGTCCTGCCACAAATGCTGTTACAAAGACTATCAGCTTTAACGTGAACCAATGGAATTTCTACCCAACAAAATCGCTCATATCATCAAAAATCTACTGGTACCGAAAAAATAACCACGGCGTGACCAAATAACGCCAAAAATGCTTATCCAAACTCTTTGAAAAATGCGTGCTGACTCGTATAAATTCATTTCTAAGAATCTATAATAAAATCCCATCACATCAATTTGGTTTTCGAGAAAAACACGGAAGTATCGAGCAGGCCAATCGCATAACTCCGAAATACAAAGCACATTCCAAAATCAAGAATATTGCGCTGTAATATTTTTAGATGTAGCTCGAGCATTCGGTAGAGTTTAATTAGACGGTCTAATACATAAGATCAGAGCAACACTTTCTAATAATACACACAAACTATTAGAATCTTACCTATACGACAGGATATTCTCAGTGAGATGCAATACTGATGTTTCTGACGATTACACGATTAGAGCTGGAGTAGCCCATGGCAGCGTTCTGAGGCCAACGCTACACGTCCTTTACACAGCACACAACAAGCAAACGACTAATAACCAAGTGTCCTATTCAAGCATCAGCACAACTGGCCCTTCATATATAGTCGAAGTGGAACAGTGGCTGGCGGATAAAATTAAACGAGCGAAAATGCAAGGATATTACGTTTACCCTAAACAGGCAAAATTGCCCACCGCTTAAACTAAACAATTCTGCACGAACGACGTGTCGTATTTAGGCGTACGCCTCGACAGACGATTCACTTGGCGAAGGCACAACTAACAAGTAAGAAAGCTACAGTCGAGAGTGCTCGACCGTATGATACCCTCAACCCATTTCGAGACAAAACAAAAAATGTAAATGATATTTTAACAACAAATATAACAAATATATACTGAAATTTATTTTTTGTATATACATATTTTTAAGAAATCCATTAAATACCGACATGGTGACACTGTCAACTAAACAAACAAAGCGCGAGCAGCTGCAAGAGAATTTTGCATATAAAATTGATTCATTAATAACGTTCTCAATCAAATTCACAGGAATCATTGAGAATATAATTATTATTATGCATACCAAAATTTAGTGCTCTTGGTCTATTATTACGGCTTTTACAGTTTTTGGGGGCGGAAAGGGGCGTGGCCAAAATCTAAAATAAACTTTATCTGCGTAAGACCTACACGAATATTGATATCTCTAGGTCATTCACACACTTTAAACGTCCATATGCATTGGGCACAACAATTTTGATAAATAATTTAACGAATAACTTTTGTTCTACTTATCCGAACAGTGTATATTAAGAGTGTCAAGCGCAGATGGGTTACCAAATTACACATTATTACACAAAGAACTTTGGAGTTATATGCAATTTACATAAAAAAAACTTGACTTTTTCTAGATTAATGCTTATTGTGGGCGAAGGGGGAGTGGCATCCAACTTTTAAAATAAACTTGCTCTGCATAGGGAATGCAGGAACCTTTGTGCCAAATTTGGTGTATCTTTATGTCTTATAGTCTCTGAGATCCTGGTGTTCATGCGGACAGACAGACAGACAGACGGACGTGGCTATATCGTCTCGGCTGTTGACGCTGATCAAGAATATATATACTTTATGGGGTCGGAGATGCCTCCTTCTGCCTGTTACATACATTTCCTGTTGGCACTAAGTTATAATACCCTTCTACCCTATGGGTAGCGGGTATAAAAACTAATAGTCTTCATTGGCTTATCAACGATCGGTCCTCCCTTACAATTCCGTACTTATACAGTAGCGATGCTTTTCCGGCTGGGGTCGGCGTCTCAGTCTGGCCACGGCCAGTTACAGAAAATTTATACATTTCTGGAATCATTGCTAAGTAATAGCAAAAGTTCGGCTATTAAAATGATAAAACCGGTGCTGGCTAGAGTAATCAAAAGTAGTGGAGAGAGTGAGAGAGCTCTCGAACCCCAATGCACTCCCGTTGTCCACTTCTTGGACCACTGGCTTCGAAAAGCGGCTAACACGTACTCAATAACGATGAACCTTAAAGAACAAACACACACACGAGGGAGGATAAAACCCGTCGTATCGAATGTGGAATCCCCTTTGAAGGTCATCGGAGCCGAGTGGTGGGGGCTATCGGCTCGACTTCGGTGACACTGGGTGACAAAATCACTAGTGAGAGAGTGAAATTCGTCAGCACGTTTGGAATGTGAATTCCGTGGCTACCGAAGTGGGTGGCTGCTTCTTGGCGTCGTGCTCAGAAGAGTCCTCAGAGGTGGAGGGGTAAGACCCGGAGACACCTCGTCGTGATGTTCTGAACACGTGCCAAGCCAACCTTAATCTCCCTCAGCTAGCACTTTCATGTTCCTCCTTAACCATCAAACAAGAAGGCACATTTATATAATATATTGATCTGTTTATTTATGTGCCCAATAGAGGAAGTTGCCCAACATGTGTCACTAAAGTGGTTGTTAGTTCGCTAACTACGGGGTGTGCTTACCAGAAGACTCGAGTATTTGTTGCTCGTGGCGACCTCGCCGTTGGTGGCCTGTCGTGGCTGCTACTGGCCGGACCTGTTGGTGCTGCAGCGGCTGTGGTAGCGGCTGCTGCTGTGGCTACTGGCAGCCGTTTTGGTTGTTGTTGCTGCTACTGCGGCCGTTGTTGCTGATGGTATGGCCAGGCCTGTTATGGTTGTTGCTACGGCTTCTGCTGTTACTACAACTGCTGCTGTGACCGGGCCTGTTGTTGCTGTTGCTGCGGCTGCGACTGCTGGCTGTGGCCGGGTCTGTTGGAGTTGTTGTTGCCGTGGATGCGATGACAATGTTTGTTGCAGTTGTTGCTGCCATCGTTGTTGTTGTTGCCGAGCACTCGGTGGCTGAGCTGTTGCTGCGGCGGCACTGTTACAGTTGTTGTTGCGCTCTTGCTGTGGTAGCGCAGTTGCAGTGGTTGTTGTTGTTGCCGCCTATGGGCTGCTGTGTTTTGTCGTTGTTGTTGTTCGTGCAGTGTTTGTTGCTGTCGTTGCTCATGAAAACACTCCCGAGCGCATTTCTCGATAGCTTCTGCCGATCATCGATAATTCATCGCGTGTCATCTACGATATATAACATGTGCATCTATTGCTGCTATATTTTAAGTGTATAGATCGGTGTGGCCGATGACAGTATATTTCGTTATGGCCGCTGCTGGTATATACCAGTTTGGCGGGTAACCGATGATCTACTTAGTTTGCCCCACTTACGTTTTTTACGTTTCTGTTCTGCAAGTTTTGCTTGAGTGTTTTATATTATGGGCAGCTTAAATGCTAAATCAAAAAACCTATCTGGACATATGGCTCCCAGTAATTGGGGAACGCTAGTAGTACCAATATTTGTGTTGTCCAGCGAGCTCAATCAAAGTTCCTGAGAACCATCACCGGGGCATCGTAATACGTTTGCAACGAAAACAATAGCTGAACAGAAAGAGAAGTATCACAGTAAGCTTTCCTCGCACCCTAACACCCACGCGCGAGGGCTCAGACGGGTTTGCAGTGACTCCCGTCTTCGCCGTAATGATCTTTCAATTCAATTGAATTGTTAATAAATGATTAGTTATAAGATTTGATAACTTATTGTTATTCTTATTCTTATTGTTATTCTCAACTTTAGAGAAGATCCAATGAATAAAGACTGAGTATTTAAAAAAAAAAAAACAAAAAAATATTACAATATTACAATAAAATATAACGCGAGCTGCGGGTTAAACTGGCTAGTAATATAATATAATAATAATAATATTAAATATACATATACATAAATAAATAATGATTCAGTTTAGGAACGTAGTAGTAGCAGAAAATTATGCAGTTTACATTTAAATAGTTTGGTGAGATACTATTTGTAATTAATTCAGCGAGGGCAAAACTACTTTTATTTTCTTTATATATGTATATATCTTTCTTTGTATATGTAAATGAAAATGGAATAAAATTTACGAAAACACCGATTGGTTTCCAATGTTGAACTGTCGCCGCACGCAAAAGTGTTTTACAGAGCTCCAATAAACAATATAAATTGCACAAGTTTACAGCGTAGTGAGAAACGAATTAACAACCCGAATTTCATCTTTTTTATTTAACTAATTGTTTATATAATAATTAATTAGTTAATATAAACAAGTAAGAAAGCTACAGTCGAGAGTGCTCGACCGTATGATACCCGCAACCCAATTCGAGAGAAAACAAAAAACTTAAATGATATTTTAACAAAAAATATACCGAATATACTAAAACTTGTTATTTGTATATATTTGAAAATATCGGGTAAAAATCCACAACACCGTTATGGTCATACTGTCAACTAAACAAACAAAGCGCGGCAGCTGCAAGTGAATTTTGCATATAAAATTGATTCTTTAATAACTTCCTTGTTTTTCATTCGATCAACCAAATTCACAGGAATCATTGAGAATATAATTATTATTATGCACACCAAAATTCAATGCTCTAGGTCTATTATTACGGCTTTTACAGACTTGTGGGGGCGGAAAGGGGCGTGGCATCCAACTTTTGAAATAAACTTGATCTGCGTAGCACCTATAGGAGTACTGTCCCCAAATTTGGTAGCTCTAGCTCTTATAGTCTCTGAGATCTAGGTGTTCATACAGACGGACAGACGGACATGGCTATATCGTCTCAGCTGTTGATACTGATCAAGAATATATATACTTTATGGGGTCGGAGATGCCTTCTTCTGCCTGTTACATACATTTTCTGTTGACACTAAGTTATAATACCCTTCTACCCTATGGGTAGCGGGTATAAAAATACAATAAACAAGACCGTGGTTAAGAAGATGAGTCAAAGCAAAATTCGCACGCAATGGCAGCATGAGCAAGACTAGCGCCGGCTCACTTTACAACGGAGCAGCGCGTATTTTTCTCTTTTGTTACCGAACAAACCTAAAATTCTGCTGACACAAAAACGCAGCGACCCAATTACCCGACTAACGAACCCTTGCATTACTCATGTGAGCGACATCGCTCTTGATCTCCAGCGCTACCATCTCAGAGCGCAGAGCGCACTGATAAGCAAGCATGCAATGGATTGAGAGACCTGAGAGACAGTCCCTTTTTTTAACAATAAAAACAATATCAACTGTAACGGTATTGGTTGCATGATGGATGCCATCGTCACGAACAAACGCTCTGTCTGTGCTATCGATGGCAACAACAAAAGCCCTTACGAACCGCCAATCAAAACAAACCTAACTAAAATAAATTCTGCTACTGCTGCGTTGCCAATGAAACAAAGAGTAAACAAGTAAGAAAGCTACAGTCGAGAGTGCTCGACCGTATGATACCCGCAACCCATTTCGAGAGAAACCAAAAAACTTAAATGATATTTCAACAAAAAATATACCAAAGAATATACTGAAACTTGTTTTTTGTATATATTTGAAAATAGCGACACCGACATGGTCACACTGTCAACTAAACAAACAAGGCGCGAGCAGCTGCAAGTGAATTTTATAACTATATATATTATTGATCAGTGTCAACAGCCGAGACGATATAGCCATGTCCGTCCGTCCGTCTGTATGAACACCTATTTCTTAGAGATCGAGAGAAAAAAAAATTTTAATGATATTTTAAAAACAAATATACCAAAAATATACTGAAACTTGTTTTGTTTGTATATATTTGAAAATAGCGAGTAAAAATCTACAACACCGACATGGTCACACTGTCAACTAAACAAACAAAGCGCGAGCAGCTGCAAGTGAATTTCGCATATAAAATTGATTCTTTAATAACTTCCTCGTTTTTTATTCGATCTCAACCAAATTGAGTCATTCAGACTATCATTTTTATTATGCATACCAAAATTCAATGCTCTAGGTCTAGTATTACGGCTTTTACAGCTTTTGGGAGCGGAAAGGGGCGTGGCAAAAATCTAAAACAAACTCGATCTGCGTGAGATCTAAACAAATACTGCCACCAAATTTGATATCTCTGGGTCATTCACACACTTAAAACGTCCATATGAAATGGGCACAACAATTTTGATAAATAATTTCACGAATAACTTTTGTTCTACTTATCAGGCAGAAGGAGGCATCTCCGACCACTTAAACTATATATATTCTTGATCAGTGTCAACAGCCGAGACGATAAAGGCATGTCCGTCTGTCCGTCTGTATGAACACCTAGATCTCAGAGACAATAAGAGCTAGAGCTACCAAACTTGATCTGTGTAGGACCTATAGGAGTACTGTCCCCAAATTTGGTAGCTCTAGCTCTTATCGTCTCTGAGATCTAGGTTTTCATACAGACGGACATATAGTTTCTATGGTCGGAGATGCCTCCTGCCTGTTACATACATTTTCTGTTGGCACTAAGTTATAATACTCTTCTACCCTATGGGTAGCGGGTATAAAAAGAGCTATTTTAAAAATTCGATTCTGGAGATTTTATGAAATCCGCGCGATTTAAAAAAGGATGACCCATTTAAAAACGTTCAGTTCACTAACTAACAAATGTTAAGAAAACAACAATAGGATTTTATTTACTATTTTAATGAAGCTAGTCATTTAACATTCGCGTTTTATTCTCGTTATATATATATACATATATTCATTCATGGAAAATCTGGCATACTAAAAGTATCATTTTGGAATATTATTAAGAGAGCAACAATAAAGTTATTCTGTTAATGACTTTTATTTTTTCATATATGAACAAATTATGAAATGCTTCAAATAATGAGCATACAAAAACAATTTTGTATCCTTTAATTTATATTTTACAATTACAATAAATGCCAGCAATATTTGCCAGGCATTTTATAATTTAATTTTACAAAATCTATTTAAATCAGTAAATAGTCGACATTGGAAAACGACACAAATCCATTATTATTGGCAGATCAGATAAATAATTTATCACCGGCGAAAACAATATTAAAGTTATTTAAATTAATTCTTGTTTTCAGGACTGTCACTGTTCTTCGATTTTCTGTTATTCTTCAGTTGCCGATAGTTTGCAGCAACAGAAAAAGTCTTACGGCGACAATGCGCAAAACCAAAAATTTCTAGTGCTTCGAAATTGGTAAGTATTTTATGTGCCGCAAGATAGCTCCGCAACTATAGCGTCACATATTGATACAAAAACTATCGGATGTGGAACCAATGTTTATTAATGATTTTGTAACGTATTTGAGCCTTTAATTAATTAAATTTGAATGCAATCTGAAAGTAAATGTAACTATCTTTCTATTAAAACCATGTTTGTCTAATTATTTGTACTATTAATACCATGATTTCGCATTTGAAAAATATGAGGTTATACATTTTTGTCAATATCTCGGGTTTGGGGCTTTGTCGCCAAATAAGAAAATAGATAACATACATTGACTTTAGCGGGAAACGTGCCTGCTTAAAATATTTGCAGAATCGGAAGCAATAACTAAATTAAGCAATAAAGCAATATTTTTAAAATTGTACTCCAGTTTTATAATTTGATTTATTAATACATTTATTAAATTATATTTGTAATTGAATATATTAAATAAAAAACTGTTTTTGAGCTCATATGCCCGGAGTTACCGACAGATCATTAAGTGAATCAAATTATAAAATAATCAAATCAAATTATAAATGCAAACAATTAGACAAACATGGTTTTAATAGAAACATAAATAAATTTACTTTCAGTTTGCATTCAAATTTAATTAATTAAAGGCGCAAATACGTTACAAAATCATAAATAAACATTGATTCCACATCTGATAGTTTTTGTATCGATATGTGACGCTATAGTTGCGGAGCTATCTTCACGCACATAAGTTTTTTAAGTATATATCGACGCAAAGGCAACGTATGTATTTAATTCTGTAGATATGGCTACATAAGTACTTTTGACCACCTCTAGTGTCGATGACAAACATCTTTGTGAGATTGATTAATGCGAGCCAGGAAATTTGCCAAATTCCAGATACTATTTTAATTTCTTAAGTGTACAATATGATTATTACAGTAAAAACTTTACAACAACAAACATTCACTGTTGATTTTGACCCTGAGAAGACAGTGAGTTTTTAATTTTTTTGCTTGGATGTATGCATTTCTACACTAAAACATTTTTTTATCCCCTTAGGTCTTGGAATTGAAAAATCTTATTTTCAAGGAACGCGGTGTAGAATACATTGTAGAAAAGCAAAAGCTTATTTATGCTGGTATGTATAACATTATTTTACATTAGCAAATGGACACAATTGCTTGATAATTTCTTTAAAAGGGGTCATATTATCAGACGAACGAACCATAAGTTCGTATAAAGTAGATGAAAGAAAATTTATAGTGGTAATGTTAACGCGAGACCTAAATGGAGGTGGAGGAAACTGTGACCACACAAACACATCCACCGCTGTCATCCAGCAACGGAAGCAGCTTAGCAGCACCTCAAACGAAACCACAAATGAGACGGCAAAATCATCCAAGGTAGATGAGGAAAGTAAACCAATAGATAATGGAAATGTTTCTATAATAGAATCAGAAGCAAGAACTAAGAAAAGAACCCCAGGGGATGGAAACGCCGAAGCACAACTGACGTCGACGTCTCCCGTTACTGATGCAGCAAGAACGTATTCCAACAACGACTTAGTTGGAGATTTAGCTAATGCTTCATTGCAAACCCGTGCTGAGTCCAATTTAATTATGGGTGAAGAATACAATAGTGCTGTTGCGTCCATTGTTGAAATGGGTTATGCTCGTGATCAAGTTGAACGCGCAATGGCAGCCAGTTATAATAACCCTGAACGGGCAGTGGAATATCTAATAACTGGCATTCCACAGGAGAATAATGATGCTGAAAACGCTGATGAGTCATCAAGAACATACAACTTGCGTCGGGAATCTCTTAGTGATTTGCAACCACAATCAACATCTGGTAAAAATATTTAACTATATTTGAAGGCGATGTATGTTATCACAAATCCATTTTTTTAGATCCATTTGAGTTCTTGCGTACCCAACCACAATTTTTACAAATGCGCTCTTTGATCTATCAAAATCCGCATCTGCTTCATGCGGTTCTGCAGCAGGTAAGACCCAGTGACCCGATGTTTTGTTCTATGGTACAACAAGTTTTACGGCAAAAATCATTTATTTATGGTGCAATTTGTGTAAACTTTTGTGGGCACTTTTACCAGGTGGCATGTAAATTGAGGAAAGCGGAAGAACAAAAAAAAACATTTCCTTTTCTCGATACGATAATTATAATCAAACTACATTTTTTAATGAAATTCGTTTGATTGTGGGTTCTGTAGAACATGGAAATCACAAACGTATCGTCTGATTGGGAAAAGGGATCAGATGCGCATCTAAGAATCCTACGCTGTATGGTTTCTCTTAATTTTCCGCCTCCTGAGCTCTTCTAAAACCAATAATCTCGCTAATGGCATGTGTATTTTAATTTAAAAACTTCCCAGACAATTAGCAGACAGAGTCACAAAGAGCTACCAGACAACTACTAGAGTTGTCGAGTAAAGTTGACTTATTTTACGCCAACAATTTAAATGTTTTTATACCCGCTACCCATAGGGTAGAAGGGTATTATAACTTAGTGTCAACTGAAAATGTATGTAACAGGCAGAAGAAGGCATCTCCGACCCCATAAAGTATATATATTCTTGATCAGTGTCAACAGCCGAGACGATATAGCCATGTCCGTCTGTATGAACACCTAGATCTCAGAGACTATAAGAGCTAGAGCTACCAAATTTGGGGACAGTACTCCTATAGATGCTACGCAGATCAAGTTTAATTCAAAAGTTGGATGCCACGCCCCTTTCCGCCCCCACAAGTCTGTAAAAGCCGTAATAATAGACCTAGAGCATTGAATTTTGGTGTGCATAATAATAATTATATTCTCAATGATTTGGTTGAGATCGAATGAAAAACAAGGAAGTTATTAAAGAATAAATTTTATATGCAAAATTCACTTGCAGCTGCCCGCGCTTTGTTTGTTTAGTTGACAGTATGACCATAACGGTGTTGTGGATTTTTACCCGCTATTTTCAAATATATACAAAAAACAAGTTTTAGTATATTCGATATATTTTTTGTTAAAATATCATTTAAGTTTCTTGTTTTCTCTCGAAATGGGTTGCGGGTATCATACGGTCGAGCACTCTCGACTGTAGCTTTCTTACTTGTTTTTTTGTATATTACATATAAGAAATCAAATATTTTAATATTTGAATGAAATTGATTACATTAAAGACAACAAAATTGAAAACTTATCGTTCTGCAACGAGACGAATAAAAAATAATAGGCAAATTAAACACTTGTGAAATTTAAGTTAGAAAAGGTTTAGAAAATTGCTAAAAACCTTCAATTACTCGAAAGTTTCGAGTCGAAACTCTGTGTCACCGCGAAAATTTTCCACCGGAATCAATTCCGCTATCGAGTTCTGTGTCACCCCTGAAAGATTTTAATTTGATTGCACTATATGTGGATGGATCTATATACACATATGATCGGGATAATAGGTGCGATTTTTTTTTTGTAAACATCTTATTTTTAATTTATTTTTCCATAATTACCAAATTAACTAAAAGGGTTTCAGAACATATTGTATTCATAATTAAAATATAAAAATATTGGCTTCGAAAGCATAGCAATGAAAAAGAAATGGAATTATGTCTCCTAAAACTTCAATTTCGGCCGGCAATCAAATAGGTACCTATTTAGTTAATAATATTAAGATTTCGCTGTTTTTGGCCTTGCTTGGTATTAAATTCATTATATCGCAGGCAATACCCGGTATATCCGCCATTATTTTGCAAAACTATTTCTCCTAAAACCAATAGTTTACCACTCTTGATGGGTGTGTTGGATCGTTATCCTGCTGGAACTTCTATATCAGTGGCATGTTATCCTCGGCATATGGTAGCATTACCATCTCCAATAAATATTTATAGACAAATCTGCCCATAATGCCATCAATCCGATGTATCGGACCAACACCTGCCCATGAAAAGCAGCCCCATACCACCACCACCTCCATGCTTTACAGTTTTTAGGGTTTTTGCCTTTGGATCGACGAACATTCCTAAAGGCATCATTCCCAAACAAATTTGTCTTTGTTTCGTCGCTCCACAGTAAATTACGCCATTTGTTGTGACCCTCCAGGCCGCACCAGGTTTTACTATGCAATGTAAGTTTTTTCTCCATCTGTAAATTTGCAGATCGAAGTATAGGAACCTTACGATTCTTCCTGGTAGATTTCCAGTTAGTAAACGACGTCTGAAGACGTTCGTGAAGATATAAAATTATAAATTTCATTTCCAATTGACCTGGGAGATGGAACGATGTAATCTTCAGTAAATGATGATGTTTTTCGGTAGCTTGGCTGAGTTCTTAAACCTCCTTTAGGCTTTAATGCATTTGTGACAAGGTTTTGTGAACGTCTCATGACCTCAGCAATTTATTTAAAAGTTTTACCCTCATTTGAAAGACTTTGAACGAGTCCGCACTGCAGTGAGGTCCACGACTCATCTAATGTAAATTTATTTAGAAATAATCTCATAAATAGTTGCATTTCCTTTATACCTTACCTTCTGCAAACAAATATGTATCTTACATTTTCACAACTCAAAGTAATTCCAAATGCACCTATTTGGATGGCAGCCCGAATTTGTAGTATCAGCAGAAAAGCGCTTTGCAATATTACTCAACTATAAAAATCATATCATGAAATCACGAAATTCCGTTCTAAACAGTATTACGATATAACAAGTAAGAAAGCTACAGTCGAGAGTGCTCGACCGTATGATACCCGCAACCCATTTCGAGAGAAAACAAAAAGCTTGAATGATATTTTAACAAAATATATACCACCGAATATACTAAAATTTGTTTTTTTGTATATAGATAATTTTTTTTAAATCCATTAAATACCGACATGGTCACTCTGTCAACTAAACAAACAAAGCGCGAGCAGCTGCAACTGAATTTTGCATATAAAATTGATTCTTCCATGTTTTTCATTCGATCTCAACCAAATTTACAGGAGTCATTGAGAATATAATTATTATTATGCATACAAAAATTCAATGCTCTAGGTCTATTATTACGGCTTTTACAGTTTTTGGGGGCGGAAAGGGGCGTGGCAAAAATTTAAAACAAACTTGATCTGCGTAAGACCTACACGAATACTGTCACCAAATTTGATATCTCTACGTCATTCACACACTTAAAACGTCCATATGCATTGGGCACAACAATTTTGATAAATAATTTAACGAATAACTTTTGTTTTACTTATCCGATTTGTACCAAAATTACAGGGTATATTAAGAATATCACGCGCAGATGGGTTACCAAATTACACATCATTACACAAAGAGCTTGTGGAGTTATACGCAATTTACATAAAACAAAACTTGACTTTCTCTAGATTAATGCTTATTGTGGGCGAAGGAGGCGTGGCATCCAACTTTTGAAATAAACTTGATCTGCGTAGGGAATGCAGGAACCTTTGTGGCAAATTTGGTGTCTCTATGTCTTATAGTCTCTGAGATCCAGGTGTTCATACAGACAGACAGACGGACATGGCTATATCGTCTCGGCTGTTGATGCTGATCAAGAATATATATACTTTATGGGGTCGGAGATGCCTCCTTCTGCCTGTTACATACATTTTCTGTTGGCACTAAGTTAAAATACCCTTCTACCCTATGGGTAGCGGGTATAAAAAGAGCAGAGAGAAAACGCAGTTTACATATTATTGTATCGATAATTAAAAATTGACAGTGTTCACACCTATTGTCGCGACCATATGTGTATACCTATAAAAATAGACGGTACGGTTAAGACAATGGAAATGTCCGTCTGTATAAACATGTTGATCTGACCAACTATGTAAAATAAAGTCAACAATTAAACATGCGTCGACAGGTCGCTATTGTGCATAATTTTTTTTGGAATTTGTATTTGTTCCTAATTTCAAAATAATAGAAATTAAAGTCCGTATATTTTGAAACTAATTTACTTGGTCTCTTATAGTCAGCTTTTGACTGTAGGTACTCGTATTTTCTTTTAAGTAGGGGTGACACAGATATCGCTAGTGGAATTGATTCCGCTGAGAGTAATTACGCTCGGAAATACCCGCGGGGACACAAAGTTTCGAAAAATATAAGGTTTTAGCAAGGTGTATGAACCTTTTCTAACATGGGTGATCAGGGCTGAACGTTGCCAGATTAAATTACTCAAGTGTTTGGTAATCAATTTTTCGTCATTGTCAAACAATGGCTATTTATTTTTTCTTCTTTACTTTAATTTATTTAATTTAATTATTTGATTATTCGATTTCTTAGAACTAATAAGCAAGAAAAAGGTTAAATTGTTGGCGCGAAAAAACAATAAAATAAAAAAAATTGGTATCGTTGACCCCGAGTTCGAAAATCAGAGTAAAACTAGGTGGAATGCTTGCTGATTGAGCGCGATATTATGCCCACAATTTTACAACAGAATTGTCTGTGTCACCTCGGAATGAAATTAAAGGGTTTTTAGAGCGGAAACGATTTCTGTGTCTCCCCAGAATTTCTATATATTGCAACATCTATTTATCCCATTGTTAGCTGTTATAATAATAGTTTGTATATATAAGGATTTCGAGCACTATTTACAAAAATGACGGGAAGTCACGTTTTGTCAATTTTTTGATCAAGGTTGTGAATTGGGAATTATCAAACATATTTACACCAAAGATTTCAAAAGGAAATTTAGTATAATAACAATAATTATTGATTTAAAATTGAGCAGCTTACTTCATATTCGCAAAATGATATGATTAACATTAGTGATAAATTCAGTCTGCCTAGACGAGGCCGTCTAATGCGATATTTTATTTAAGAGGATTGAATTAAATTAAATAAATGATATTACTTTTATAGATTGGTCAAACAAATCCAGCACTTTTGCAACTTATTTCTGAAAATCAAGATGCTTTCCTACATATGCTAAACCAGCCACTTGAAGGAGAAATGGGGGACAATGCCCAAAGAATTGGCATTGCACAGTCGCCACGGAATTCAAGGCAGCAAACGGAAAACTTGGCTTCAGCAATTCTTCAGGGGTCTGCAGTGGCTGATAGCCAACGTTCTGTTGCTGGAGCAAATAATGCATCGGAAGATGAGCCAAGTTCAATGGCGACAGAATACAATTTGCAATCTTCGGAGAGTTTGACAACTATTCGCCTGACACCGCAAGATCAAGATGCCATTGAACGGGTATGCTATTTGTTGGTCTAATATTTACTTAGTCTTTACTTCTTAAAAATTTAATTTTTAGCTTAAAGCTCTTGGATTTCCTGAAGCTCTCGTATTGCAAGCCTATTTTGCATGTGAGAAAAATGAGCAATTAGCCGCAAATTTCCTCCTTTCGTCATCTTTCGACGATTAAAAAATCAGTCAAATGCTGGCATGTTGAATATATGTGTGTGTACCCATATAATACGAAGCGTTACGAATAAAATGAGAGATCATTAATGAACTATAATCAACTAGTAATATTTCCATTATGCCGATGGGACCTTTTGCTTCTATATATTAGTTTTATATAGTTTCTTTTGGATGGAGAACAGCATAAATTGCATCCTCACAGAAACTTCTTGAGCTACGAGAAGACCGAGGTTTGATATCCTTGTTATTGCGGATTGAGTGTAACAATAAAAACAGAAAATTGGTATGTGCTAGAACAAAATGGACAAAATTATTTTATTTTTACTTTAAAAATGTATGTCTAAGTAAATAAAAAACTGTTAACTGAAGGTAATTATTCTATAAAAACATAGTTTATTGAAACATATTGTTAACCTTGTCTTCAATGGTGTGAATTTTGTAGTTTTTTTCGGCAAGTAAAATATATCTATTTTATTTGATTGTTGCTTACACAACATTACACATTGTCAATATAAACAAGTAAGAAAGCTACAGTCGAGAGATATTTTAACAAACATACCAAAACTTGGCTTCAGCAATTCTTCAGGGGTCTGCAGTGGCTGATAGCCAACGTTCTGTTGCTGGAGCAAATAATGCATCGGAAGATGAGCCTAGTTCAATGGCGACAGAATACAATTTGCAATCTTCGGAGAGTTTGACAACTATTCGCCTGACACCGCAAGATCAAGATGCCATTGAACGGGTATGCTATTTGTTGGTCTAATATTTACTTAGTCTTTACTTCTTAAAAATTTAATTTTTAGCTTAAAGCTCTTGGATTTCCTGAAGCTCTCGTATTGCAAGCCTATTTTGCATGTGAGAAAAATGAGCAATTAGCCGCAAATTTCCTCCTTTCGTCATCTTTCGACGATTAAAAAATCAGTCAAATGCTGGCATGTCGAATATATGTGTGTGTACCCATATAATACGAAGCGTTACGAATAAAATGAGAGATCATTAATGAACTATAATCAACTAGTAATATTTCCATTATGCCGATGGGACCTTTTGCTTCTATATATTAGTTTTATATAGTTTCTTTTAGATGGAGAACAGCATAAATTGCATCCTCACAGAAACTTCTTGAGCTACGAGAAGACCGAGGTTTGATATCCTTGTTATTGCGGATTGAGTGAAACAATAAAAACAGAAAATTGGTATGTGCTAGAACAAAATGGACAAAATTATTTTATTTTTACTTTAAAAATGTATGTCTAAGTAAATAAAAAAATGTTAACTGAAGGTAATTATTCTATAAAAACATAGTTTATTGAAACATATTGTTAACCTTGTGCTCAATGGTGTGAATTTTGTAGTTTTTTTCGGCAAGTAAAATATATCTATTTTATTTGATTGTTGCTTACACAACATTACACATTGTCAATATAAACAAGTAAGAAAGCTACAGTCGAGAGATATTTTAACAAACATACCAAAAATATACTGAAACTTGTCTTTTGTTGTATATATTTAAAATAGCGTGTACAAATTCACAACACCGGCATGGTCACACTGTCAACTAAACAAACAAAGCGCGGGCAGCTGCAAGTGAATTTTGCATATAAAATTGATTCTTTAATAACTTCCTTGTTTTTCATTCAATCTCAACCAAATTCACAGGAATCATTGGGAATATAATTATTATTATGCATGCTCTAGGTCTATTATTACGGCTTTTACAGACTTGTGGGGGCGGAAAGGGGCGTGGCATCCAACATTTGAAATAAACTTGATCTGCGTAGCACATATAGGAGTACTGTCCCCAAATTTGGTAGCTCTAGCTCTTATAGTCTCTGAGATCTAGGTGTTCATACAGACGGACAGACGGACATGGCTATATCGTCTCGGCTGTTGACACTGATCAAGAATATATATACTTTATGGGGTCGGAGATGCCTCCTTCTGCCTGTTACATACATTTTCTGTTGGCACTAAGTTATAATATTCTTCTACCCTATGGGTAGCGGGTATAAAAATGATTCATCCTCCAAATACAACGTGCAACTGTATATTTATAAAATAATTAAAAAAAAAACCTT